>CM021110.1:17693447-18065345 GCA_007115665.2 Sequoiadendron giganteum | reverse complement strand
GGAGAGAGAACTAGGAGGGGGAAGGGAGAGGGGAGGAGGGGAAGGAGAGAGAGAGAGAGAGAGAGAGAGAGAGAGAGAGAGAGAGAGAGAGAGAGAGAGAGAGAGAGAGAGAGAGAGAGAGAGAGAGAGAGAGAGAGAGAGAGAGAGAGAGAGAGAGAGAGAGAGAAAGGAGAGAGAGAGAACCATGAGGGAGGAGACAAAGAGAGAGAACCCAGGAAGGAGAGGAAGAGAGGAGAGACAGAGGGAGAAACGGAGAGGAAACGACCCAGAGAGGAAAGAGAGAAGGAACGAGAGGAAGAAGGAGAGAGAGACAGAGGAAGACAGGAAAGAGACACATGGAGAGACACACACGGAGAAAGAAAGAAAAATAACAACGGATCCGACCACAGACCAACGGAGAAGAGGAAGAATGGGAGGAAAGAGGAGGAAGGAAGAGAGAGAGAGAGAGAGAGAAAGAGAGAGAGGAGGGAAGGAGGAAGAATGGAGAGAGAGAGAGGAAAGAAAGGAAGGAGGAGGAAGAAGGAGAGAGAGGGGTGAGAGAGAGAAGGAAGGAAGGAAAGAAGGGAGGGAGATAGGAGGAAAGGAGAGAGAGAGGGAAGGGGAGAGAGAGATAGAGAGACAGGGAGACAGAGGGAGAAGGAAGGGAGAGGGAAGAAGGAGAGAGACAAAAGAGGGGGTGGAGAGGGGAAGAGGGGAGAGAGGAGAGAGAAAAGACAAGAAGAAGGATAGAGAGAGAGGAGGGAGTATGGAAAGAGGAAGAAGGAAAGAGAGGGAGAGATAGAGAGAGAGATAGAGAGAGAGATAGGAAATGGAGAGATAAAGGGGGGAGGGGAAGGATAAAGAGAGAGAGAGAGAGAGAGAGAGAGAGAGAAGGAGAGGTGGAAGAGGAAGGGAGAGATGGAGAGGGGAGATGGAGGAGGAAAGAGGGAAGGGAGAGATGGAGAGGGAGAGAGGGAAGGGAGAGGGGAAGGGGAGAGAGAGAGAGAATTTGGAGGTAGAAGGGAGAGGGGAAGGAGGGGAGAGAGAATTAGGAGGGGGAAGGGAGAGGGGAGGAGGGGAAGGAGAGAGAGAGATAGGGGGGAGGGAGAGGGGAAGAGGAGAAGAGGAGGAGAGAGAGAGAGGGAGGGAGAGAGAGGAAAAGATAGAATATTTAAATATTTAATATATTAGTAATATTAATTAGTTATATAATATTTTATATATTAACTTAATATATATATATATATATATAAATATTTATATATTAACTAGAATATATAAATAATATTTAAATATTATACATAATTCCATAAGAGATTATCATAAATTATAAATTATATATTGAATTATAAACTATATTGTATATTCTCAACTAAATATATTAAAATAAACTATAAATTATTTATTGCAATTTTTTAAATCATATATTAAAAACTATATTAGATTTTTTTAAATTATATATAAAAAAAATCGGATATCCGATATGTCTGACACAAAACCTACTACCTAGGGATTCGCCTCGGGTTTGCTTCAAAATTTGGCTAGGACATGCCAATCCTAAGAAGTCAACACGAAAAATGTGTTTAACAACTTACCTTGCTTTTTTAGACTTCGCCCATGTGGCTGACGACTTTTGTTTTACCCTAAATTGATGAAACGAAAAAGGTTTTTAAAGAAGATTCTCCGCTTTCTATCAATATAAATTATGCTTTACTTTGAATTTAGTAAATAATTATTATTCATTTTCTATTTGAATTACGACTAAAGTCCCGATTGATAGGCTGATTGAAAAAAATCTATATCTTTCAACCCATATCACATTTTTTGAATCCAAAACATGCGTCACATTCTATGCTTCACATACTATAGGATTAAAAAAAAAATTTAATTTCATGAAGTTTTGACCAAGTTAAGGTGGTTAGACATATGAGTTTTTATATTTTTTAAAAGGTGTAATAAAAAAATTCATAATTAATTATTTACTTGGAAACAAAATACAAAAATATATGCATCATATCAAGACATGAGTCATTTACTTATATCTAAAATCTTATTAAAAAATATTATCATTTTATTGTGGTTAGGGTGGTCAGACAGACACCTACTTCTTATTTTTTCCCTGAAATTTAAGTACTATTGCATTGAAATTTCAAATTTTCACCAAATAGATTTTTAAAAATAAATATATATCTAATAGTTTAGAAACTACATTCAATTTTTAATAGATTATATTCTTACATATTTTTGAAATAATATAGATAACTTATTCAAATTTTTACGTCAAGTTGCCTAACTCTGATTTTTCTGAATTTTCATTGCCACTTAAGGGCTTGTTTTTTCCATGATGATCCTACACATACCCTTAAGTGGAATAACTTATTACTCTAACACCCCCCTTTAAGATGAACTTAGGGAGTAGCTAAAACACTAGGAAAAAGATGCATGAAAACAAAGATGGGTCCAAACAAAAAAGGCATGATCAAGTACCCAAGTACAAATGCAATGCAAACTAAACTAAATAGGGTAAAGGAGAAAACCCAGTGGGAACAAAACTCCTCCCAAAAATAGAATGCAAAGAGAAACTAAGTGATGAAATATGGAGGACTCCATAAGACCCCCCAAGGACACCATCCATCACAAAGATATATGAATGAACCCCCCTAGAAAAGAGGAAGAAATAGACCACATAGCCCCCCCATAATGAAGTAGCTCAAAAAGACTAAAGAAACCACATCTCTTGAAAGAAGTGAGAGGGAAGAGGTCGGATGAATGCAATCTCTGAAGGTGAAGCAGGTGTAGCCCAAGATGTCTCCACAGAAGTAGGTGTGACCTCAACAAGTGAAGAAGTCAAAGTAGGAGAAGATTGAAGTGAAATCTCCAATGAATGCTCAACTAGGTCCTGCTGCACTGAAATGGAAGAAACCACATTTGTAGTCATAGAAGTATCAACAACTATAACAATAGGTGGAGGAGATGGAATGGATGGCTTAAGAACTGGATCCGAAGTGAGAACACCAATGCTCAAGAAGCCAAATTTCTCCTCTAAATGATTATTCACACTAGAAGTGTGATGAACAGTTGTAGGAATAGAAGCACCATCAGTAGAAAAATATGCAAAGGAATACAACTAAGATGAGTGATCCACCACCCCAGTAGCAATAACTTATCTACTTTCCAAGTCTCTGATGATAACTGAATCAGGTGTAAACTCCACAAATCTCCCATTGCCTCCATGTGTGATCTGATATATGGAAAGAAGGTTGTTCTTCAAATGAGGAACACACAAGACATCCTGAAGAGTGTTGTCCCCAAAACTAATTGACCCCTTCCCTGTAACACTCATGTATGTATTGTTTCCCATCAAAATAAGAGACATAGTGTGAGACTCAAAGGAAGTGAACATAGACTGTGAAGAAGCCATATGATGAGATGCTTCTGAATCTAGAAGCCATCTCCCTGAACCAAGACCTGAAGAAACACAAAGAGCATGTCGCTTCATATATGATGAAGTATGTACACCAGTTGTGCCCCTGCCATGCTGCTCTAAAGAAGAAGAAGAATGAGGGGAAGGAAATGATGAAGACATCCGAGAAAGCAAATCAATCTGATGTTTCTAAAGAAGATGCTTCAGTTCACCAATGTCCTTGTAGCAACTATGTTCTGCATGTCCTTCTCTCTTGCAAAATGCACATGGACCCTTCTCCTTCCTAGATGATTTCCCCTTAAAAGAGGAGGATGATTCTGAGGACTCCTACTGCTCATGAGATTTGGAATCTTTTTGTTTCAGTTTCTTTCCCTTTCCATTGGAAGTCGTTTGATATGTGGGCCCCTGAGATGTAATGAGTGCCTGTGATGAAGAGGTCTTCAACTTGCCCATGCTATCCATCTTGGCTTGCTCTCGAGTGAGAGAAGATGCAAAATCATCAAAATAAGACGGTAAATCTAGTACTAAGTGCATCCCTAGTAGCATACAAGGTAGATACAAAAACTGAATAATCTAGTCCAAGCTTAGAAAGAATGGACAATATCAACTAAAAGTCTTCCTTCTGAATGCCACATTGTGAAATTTGCAATCTAGAAGACTTAAGCTTAGTGAAGAACTCCTGGATGCTATCAAAATCCCTAGGATTTAAGCCAATAAACTCATTCTCCAACTGAAACCCTCTCATAGTATCCTGCTTCCCAAACAAGGACTCCAAAGAAGTCCAGATCCAATTGGGTGTAGTGCAAGACTTTAGATGGAAGAGGATATCTGAAGAAATAGACAAGCATAATTTACCAAAAGCCTCATCACACCTATTAAACCATTTTCTCTTCTCAGCAACACTTGTAGGTTCAATCTTTGTACCCACGGTCACCCTGTATAACCCTTTGTGCTTCAAATGGATCTCCATTTTTTTTTTCCAACCAAAGTAGTTGAATGAAGTAAGGGGAGAAATATTATGTGAATACAACAGTATATAGTCTCAAATAAAAACAATAGAGCTCTTTGATCTATAAAAAAATGGTCTGATGGCATGCTTCCCAAGAAAATAACTGAAAAGGTAAAGGCTGAGATCAAATAATAATATTAGATACCTAGTAAATATTATGGAAAAAATAGGTCTGAGATCTGTGTAGAGCACTAAACCATCTTTCTGACGCCTATTTGTTTTCGCAAAACGGAGTCCAAACGCAAAAGTTATGCCTCCCGGAGTGAAAACAAAAACTTCGGACTTTGACAAGCGGAAAAAGTAGAAAAACTGAAAAATCAAACAATCAAACCTCCATCACTGCAAAGTTTGTCGAACCAGCTTTCCGACAATATCCCGTTTGCAAACAAATGACGCCGTATGCCCAAGTTATAGACAATTCTATGAAACTGCTCTGATTCGCCCAATAAAGCCTTATGCAGCCCTCAGGGGCTAAAAAAATAAAGCCCCTGGTTGCCTGGGCGGACCAAGGGGCTAGCAGTCAGGGGCCTACGACAGAGCCCTTGGTTGCCGATATGACCAGGGCGAGGCTAGAGCAAGGGCTCCTGGTCCTCCAAAGGACCACGACCAGGAGCTAAGGAGCCAGCGGGGGGCTGGGGTTTGGCTCCCAGTCCCCGATGAGACCGTGGCAGAAGCAAATAAGCCCACAGGGGCTAGTCAATGGTTGACGGCGCTCGGGCTGCAAACGTCGATGCTGGTGGAGCAAGCGGTGGCCAGTGGGAGGCCATTGGGTGGCAGGATGGCAGCGGAGCCTGTTTGAATTGGCCGCATAGGATTTCCTACAATGATTTTTTTTTTTTTAATATTTTTTTATTTATTTTTTCAAAAAAAATTCCTCGATCTATGTGCCCTGCGGCCGTATAGCCTTGGGGCAATTTTTTTTTGCCTTCTAGTTCAACTGTGTCCAAAATGGACAAATTTTATATGAAAATAGGGGTTTTTGGGCGCTGCGGACTCAATGGAAAGGTTCGTTTTGTCCAAAAATTCCTAGAAAAATAGGGGACCCCCAGATCCAAGAAAAATAGCCCAGCTTGAAACCCTTGCACAAAAAAAATCACTATGAGGAAATATCTTCAAAAGACGAACAGGCAGCTATAGGTTTGGAGCTCTAATACCATGTAGAAGTTGAGAAACCCAACCTCACAAACCCCAAGAATCACCTGCATGCAAATACCTATCACATACAAAAGATATTTAGAACCAAAGAAGATGTTTTGTAAACATCAAACAGTAAAAATGCATTAAGAGAATCAATAATTACAAAGAGATCAATCCTTATGAAGGAGATCAAGAAACCCTAAAGTGAAACCTAAAAGGGAAACCCTAGTGTGCACACTTAATAATTAATTATTAATGTGCCTAAGTTTAGCTTAAGTAACTAAAGTGATAAGTGACTTAATTAATTAACCACTATGATTAAATTAATTAAGTGGAATAACTTATTACTCTAACAAGATATACTCGCAGTCAAAGGGTGCAAGGTCAAGTTGATCCATTTTTTGAGTTGTTGCTAAGACATAATATTATTCCTTCTCCTCCATGAGCAAGGTCGCCATTATAGCGTATAGGAAGTTATCCTCCTCGAAGAATCAAATCACCGCTCTCAAACAAAGCTTCTAATTTTGTGGGAGTTTTACCTATCACACTAGTTCAAGCGACTATTGTTCAAGGCGCTATGGTAGCTCAACCACCACTAGGTCCTTGGGGAAATTCCTTTGGCCCTTTAAATTTGGCAACCCCTTTACATGAACTTCCTCGCATTTCACGCAAGAACATCCCCAAATTCTATGGTGATGGTAAGAAACACCCTGACGAACATATTGTTGATTTTTATATTGTATTTGGTGTTCTTGGTGTTGAACATGAAGACATTTTTGTAAGGTTTATTCATTGAGACCTTACAAGGAGTAGCATCGAAATAGTTTTACACTCTTGCTCTTGGTACTGTTAAAAATTGGGCTACTCTCCGTACCAAATTTGAAGAACATTTCAAGCCTATAGAAGATGCACATGTCTTGTTAGCACAACTTACAACTATGAGAAAAGAAGCACACGAACCCATGCATGAGTTCATAGAAAAATTCAAGAAGTGGGTAATGAGGATTCCAACTGAGGCCAAGCCAATGCCTCATAATCTCAAATCTTTCTTCATTAACAAACAACTACTAGAGGTAAGTTTCTTGTTGTAGAGAGTAGTTCCAACTGATCTTGAATTGGCGCAACAGTTAGCTACTAGCTTTGAAGATGATTTGATTCTTGTTGGTAAAATAAGGAAAGAAACAAATAGAAATAAAGGACAAACGTTTGTGTCTTCTTTTACCACCACAAGCACCAATCCTATGGTGCAGAGACTAGAAAATGAATTGCTAGCATTGAAGAAACAAGTTTATCAAGGTCCATCTAATCCTCCATACAAGGATGTTCCAAGGAGAACCTTTCCAAATTCTTCTAATTATTTCGGTAATGCTTCTAGAAACCAAAAAAAACTTCCTGCACTGCAAGGAAGACTTGCTCTTGAGGCTCCACACACCAATGCAGTTGTGGGTTGTTATGAAGTTGAGCAAGATGATTATGCACAATCGGAGTATCCTACTGAAGAAAATGTCGATTTATTCCAGGAGAAGGAAGCATATCCGACTGGTGACTCGAATATTGGATTTTTGCAATATAGAGAAGAATCTGATGAAGAGGATCTTGTGATTGATGCTTATGTTGTATTCACATGTTCACAAAAAAATAAACTTGATCAACCTCAAGTTGATGCGACAAAAGAAAATGATAGTTCACGACCACCAGTGGCTATTGCCATGAGGGGAACTCATTTGCCAGTACAATCGAAAGATACAACAACAACAAAGCAAGTACCACTTGTCCTCCTATATCTTCTTCATTGCCTAAGGCCAATACTCCAATTCCAAAGACCAGTGTTCCATTTTCTAAACCTACCAATGAGATTACCCCATCTTCTTTGATGAGTTCTTTCCAAGCATTTGATATAATTGATCATGCAAAGAAGACTAAGATTCAGATGTTTGATGCTAAATATCTAAAAGCTAATCCTAACCAGTTTGACAGACTTGTTAAGTTTGTCAAAGACAAGGGAACCAATCCAAGTTGTGATTCCTCTCATGATATCCAAACTATTTCCAAGCCTACACCTTCACAAAGTAACTTGGTTTCAATTCCATCATTCGTTCTTAAAAGAATAGACCTGTTAAATATCCCATTGTTAGTAAACAGTTATAAGTTGATTTTGAGCAACTATGTAATTGACTCTGGTGCCTCTAATAATGTTATGCCCACCAAAGTGGCTACCATTTTGGGTCTTAATCTTACAAAAACTTTTTGTCATTGCTTTTTGATGGAGAATAAACAAGTGCCTTTGATCGAGCAAATCAAGGATGCGCAGTTTGCATTTGTTGCATTCCTAGACAGGAAAATCAAGATGATTGTCTTGGTGGCCAACGTTCCTACGTCCTATGGAATATTGCTAGGACATAATTTTTGCAAGGATGTGGGAGGTGAGTTAATATGGATATGTCTAAATTTTGAATACCCGTCAAGGGTGTTATGCAAAAGTTGCTTCCTGAAGGGGAAGCTAATTTTTTAGTGACTAAGTCAGATGATCCAAGATCTCAAATCCTTTTTGAGTCTTCAACTATGGGTACATACTATCTACAAACAAATGAAGATGTTGAATCTTCAAGTAAAAAGTCTAGCAATGAATCAAAAACTGATGGCTCATTCATTTTAGAGAAAGAAACTATTTCAGAAAAAGAATCGTCTTCGAATGATATGTCTTTTACAGATAGTGAAACTGCATCTGACGAAGAAGTTTCAGATTTTGAGACTGCCAATAGGGGATCCAAATGATGTCTAGGCAATTGAATTTTACGGTAGTTGTTCTTCCACAGGATCAAGAGCGAGATTTTTTTTCATTTCTCCACAAGGAAAATTCTTTCCTTTCTCTTTTAAGCTATAGTTTGATGACACTAATAACACTGCAAAGTATGAAGCATTGTTGTTAGGAATGGAAGTTGAGCATAGAAAAGGGATAAGAAATATACACACCAAAGGTGATGCTAAATTAGTTATTTTTCAGGTGAGAAACCTATATCAAACTAAGAAGGGATGACTAAGGCATTGTCATAACTTAGTTTGGGATGACATGGAAAAGTTTGAAGCTTTTAACATTTCTGTAGTCCCAAGAGAGTACAATGACAGAGCTGATTCATTAGCAGTGTCAGCTACGCTCCTGATTCCACATAAGGACTTCCATGTTTCTACCTACACTATTGAGTTAGTGTTTCAGCCCAATGTTCCAGATAATTCAAACAACTAGAAAAATTTCAATGATGATCATCAGATCGTAGCATTTCTTGAGAAGGTCAAAAATTTCAATGAGTTGTACTTTGAAGGTAGTGACTCTCCACCTCAAGAATCAATTTGAGAGGTTGATCCTGATACTGGTGAAGAAGTGTTGCAACTCAAAGGGAACAAAATTCCAAAAGGGTTAATTTCTCTTGAAAGACTTTTTGATAAACATGACCATTATGTTAAAAATCAATAACATTCTAGCTTTGATTCATCAAATGAAGTTGAGAAAATCAACTTGGGAAGCAAAGAAAATCCTAAGATGGTGAATATTAGTAAGTGTTGTACTCCAGAGGAGAAAGACAAGTTTGTTGAATTATTGTGGCAATAAATTGACGTACTTGCCTACTCTTATGAAGACTTGAAGTCTTATTGACCAAAGGAGGTACAACATGAAATCCCACTAGGGGCCCAAGGTCTTTGCCTCATAAACAAAAGAAGAGGCAGTACAACCCCAAGATTTTTGGTACCATTCTTTCAGAAATCCAAAAGATGCTCAACATGAGGATAATATTTCCTATTCATCATTCAACATGGATAGCAAATATCATTCTGGTTTGTAAGAAGAATGGGAAAATTCACATATGTTTCGATAATGGATCAATTCTTGCAAATGGTAAATGGATAAGAGATGCTATCCATGCTAGATGGTTTTTTGGGATACAATCAGGTGGAGGTTAGTGAGGAAGATCAACATAAGACTTCCTTCACCATGCCATGCGGTAATTTTTCCTATCATAGAATACCATTTGGTCTCATCAATGTTGGTGCCATGTTTCAATGAGCAATGAACTTAGCTTTTTGTGATGTCATGGGTAAGTTCATAGTTTTTTATCTTGATGACTTGACAATCTTCTCCAAGAAATGTCAAGAACATTTCTATCACTTACGACAAGTCTTAGAGAGGTGCTAGCAACATGGAATATCTCTTAATCCCAAGAAGTCAATTTTTGGGGTTATAGAAGGAAAACTTCTTGGTCATGTCATGTCCAAGGAAGGTATAAAGATTGATCCTAAAAGGGTCAAAGCAATTCAAGATCTTACTCTTCCTATGAGTAAGAAAGCGGTTCACTCTTTCTTTGGAAAGGTGAATTTCCTACGAGGGTTTGTTCCTAACTTCATGGAAAAGACATGTTGCATTGTGGATATGATGAAGGGAAATTTCACTTTTCATTGGTTTGTAGAAGGTAAAGATGTGTTTAATAATATCAAAGAAGCTATTGCGCATGTACCAGTGTTGGTCTACCCATATTACACTAAAGAGTTCAGTATGTATAGTTATGCTTCTGAGCATATAATTTCAACCATTTTGGTGCAATAGAATAGTGAGGGTTTTGAGTCCCCTATTGCATTCATGAGTTGCCCATTGAAGGCTCATGAGTTGAAGTACTCCAATATGGAAAAGCATGCATTTGTTTTGGTTAAGGCAGTGAAGCATTTTTCAGTTCTACATACTTAACTCCCATGTCATTGCACTAGTGTTGGATTCTATAGTCAAGTCAATCTTGACACAATAGGAATTTGGTACAAAACGAGGCAATTGGATTGCCAAAATTCAAGAGTATGACATGGAGATAAAGCCCACCAAATTGGTGCATGGGAAAGATTTATGCCAACTCAGTGTTGACAACACACTAGATGAAGTTTCCCATTATGAAGAAGTAAGTACTAAAGATATTTCTACTATTCTATTCATTAGTACAACTGACAAGTGATATTCCAATATTACTTACTTTCTAACATATGGAGAATGTCTGGATCATCTGACATACAAGGAGAAAAGAATGGTAAAGCTGAAAATTTTGTCTTATAGGATAAGGGTTTGTACAAGAGGGCTCTTGACAATACTTTTTAATGTTGCATTGATAAAGCTCAACAGAGAAAGTTATTGGAATATTTTCATAACTCGACATGCGGCAAACATTTTTCTGTACCAGTGACAACTCACAAAATTTTGTGAGCTAAGTACTATTGGCCTACCTTGTTTCAAGACGCATACAATTGGGTACACAAGTGTGAACTTTGTCAACAGTTCATAGGTAATCCTAAGTTGGTTGCTCTTCCTCTCAATTCAGTTGTCATTGAGGAACCCTTTCAATAATGGGGCATTGACTTCATTGGTGTTGTCAATCCACCTTGAAGTGTAGGACATGTTTATGTCCTCAAAACTACTGAATACTTCACCAAGTGGGTAGAGGCTATCCCAGTGAAGCATGCTACTTCAAAGGGGGTGTGCAAATTCCTAAAATAAAATATCATTTCTCGTTTCGGTGTTCCAAACAAAATTTTAGTAGACAATGCTACTTCGTTCTCTTCAAGTGAGATCATAGAGTTCTATTTTGAGCATGGAATCATGTTGTCACATTCTTCAAATTTTTACCCTCAAGGTAATGGTCAAGAAAAATATAGCAATAAGAACTTGGTCACTATCATTCAAAAGTTAGATGACGAGAACCAGAGATCATGACACAAGGCATTGCATGATGCTTTGTTGGATGATAGAATTACCCCAAAAGGGAAACAGGAATGTCACCATTCCAACTCTTGTATGGGTTGAATGCAGAGATTTCAATCACCTTGGAATTTCCTACATTGAAATTGGCTAAGGCCATAGAAGACTCAAGACATTTGATAGTTTTGTCGACAAGAATATCAGGTACCTCACTAAATTGGAGGAGAAGCACATCCAAGTGGTGAACCATATTTCAGAACACCAAGATCAATTCAAGAAGCTTTTCAACAAGAAAGCAAAGTCTCAAGATTTCCAGATTGGAGATCTAGTTCTCTTGTGGGACAAGAGAAGAGAACCCAAAGGTATGCACAAGAAGTTTGACTCACTATGGAGAGGTCCTTTCAAGATTCACCAACATTGTGGTGAAAATAGTCTCTTTCTCGCATACCAAGACGAAACTCCATTTTCGCTATCACATAGAGGACATCATCTGAAGAGCTTCACTTAGTGAGGTGACAGATGAGATTTGTAAATACTTGTGCAGTCTTTGCATCTTTCTTTTTTTGAGTCTTTTTGTTTTGTCCCCTGACTTAATGCCCAATGGATGGATGAAGGAACTTAGAGACTAGAATTCTTCTCCCTTCGATCGTTTCAAAGGATGATCGAAGGAAGCTCCCCAGCTAGAGCCAATTTTTATCCTCAAATTTAGTTGGGCTCAATTCATGGGATAACCCCTACGAAACTTGTCTATTTTGTAGCTCATGAACTCTAAGCATGCAAAACGAAGTGAATTTTTTATTTCAACCTTTGTTTTGAATCACGTTTGTATGAGTGATAATTTTCTTATGTCGTTCTTCTTGATTTCTCTTATTGTTAATTGAATAAGTGGCGATTCTTTCTTATGATTGGAAGGACATTCAAGATAGAATATATAAATTTTGAGTTATATTGATTACTTGAGATTGTGTGATGTAAGTGTTTCTTGTGAAATATTATCAAGACTTTGGGCTTGGATTTATTCACTTTGTGTGTGGATCTATTCGTGAAGTGGGTTGATAGACTTTGTGCTACGTGTGTCATTTGTTACTTCAAAAATATCAAAGAGGGTAGCAAGAAGACTTTGTTGTTTTGTGTCTTATGGTTACTCATAATTCAGTTGTACTCATACTCTTTGATTACTCTTACGTTTAATCAAGAATATTGGTGATTACTACTTAGGTAGATATTTAGAGGTGTAGAGCATTGAAGAATATTACTATGGACCATTGTAAACGTATTTTCTGAAAGAAGAGAAAATGGTGAATGTAACACACCTCCACATGCTTAAAGCTAGTGTAAATACTTTTAGTTTGACATAGTTTACTTTTTGTTCCATTAAGTAGTAAGAAGGGAGCCTCCCCTTTCAGAGAGGAGAGAACATGTTCTCATCATAGTTGTGCCTGAAACCCCTATTTTGTAATTTGTAAAAGAATTACAAAATATTCCCCCAATATTCATCCAACGATTTTTTGGTGACTCTGCTAGGGATACAAGCACACAACCAAAGCCTCATGCTTTTGGTTGAAGTGAACAACTATTCCAATGTCTTATCACAAGTTTGTTTATATCTTTTGTTGCTGATTTTCGTTTTGTTTCAAAAACTACACTCTGGCATATAGAAGATATACTCGTAGTCAAAGGGTGCAAGGTCAACTTGATCTATTTTTTGAGTTGTTGATAAGACATAATATTATTCCTTCTTTGTGGGAAAGATCACTATTATAGTGTACAGGAAGTTATCATCCTCAAATAATCAGATCAATGCTTCCCAACAGAGTCACTAGAAAATTGTTGGGTGAATATTTTGTAATTTGTAAAGGAATTTCAAAATATTCACCCAACAATTCTATATTCTCTTCTTTTGAGCCTTGTACTATATCTCCTATTTTGATGGGAAACAATACATATATGAGTGTAATTTGGAAGGGATCTATTAGTTTTGAGGACAACACTTTCCAGAATGTTTTGTGTGTTCCTCATTTGACGAACAATCTTCTTTCCATATATCAGATTACACATGGTGGAGATGGGAGGAATGTGGAGTTCACTCTTGATTCAGCCATCATTCAAGACTTGGAGAGTAGAGAGATTATTTCTACTGGGATGGTTGATCATTCATCTTGGTTGTATACCTTTGCATATTTTTCTTTTGATGGTAACATTGTTCCTTCGGCTGTTGATCACACTTCTAGTGTGAACCATGATTCAGATGAGACATTTGGCTTCTTGAACTTGGGATTTTTCACATCAAATCTAGTTCCTAAGCCATACATTATATCTCCTCCATCTATGCAGTTGCTTAGTAACTTTCAAAACTTAATGCAAGGAGATTCCTCGGTTAACGAATATTGGGAGAAATTCACTCATCTCCTAAAGTACGTGCCCATGTACCAAAAGGATGAGCACTTTCGCATAAGGAAGTTCATCATGGGTCTCAATGCCCAAATAGGAGGAGAGGTAGACATGCACAATATTTATACCATGGACCTAGTTTACGAAAAATCCATTAAGCAAGATCAGAGGCTTAAATCTATCTCGAACTACCGTGAAAAGAATCAGAAGAAGTTTAAATTGTCACAAGAAATCAAGCTACAAAGAGGCCTAGTGAAGGGCAATATTTTCAAAGGAAAGGGGACAAAGGATTCCATAATATGAAAAATGAATCAAGAAGAAATCATAGGGGGAACATCAACAACAAAAATTCTGGAAGAAATGAAGGTAGTTTTAGAAGATTTGCAACAAGAAAAGGACCATTGAGAGGATGTTTTACATGTGGTGGAGATCACTTTGTAAAATAGTTTCCTAACAAACCACTAGGGACACAACCACATGGGAACCCTTTACCTCCTCAACGAGCAACGTTCTAGTAGAGGATTCATGTGGCATTAGACAATCGGCAAGCGAAGTACCAGATTACTCTGGTGGAAATTCTAGGTACTTCGTTTGGTACACCCATCTAAATTTTAATTAATACCGATGCTACCGAAAATTTTGTTTCTCCTAATATAGCTAGTAAAATTTATAGTAAAGTTGGCTATATGGAAAAGTCTTGTATTGTTGAATATGCAACCAGACAAGATCTAAGGTGGATCAATGTCTTTTCGAAGCAAGGGTTGAACTTCTGAGTTTCTCTACAGAAGTGAATTTGTATGTAGCTCCCTTAAGTTCTTATGAAATCATTTCAGGGATGAATTGGTTGTGGAAACATAGGGCCAAATTTAATTGTCATGCTAAAATAGTAGAATGTTTAGATGATCTAGGAAACTAGGTATCATTGCAAGGAACACCTAGATAAGTTAAGCTACGACAGAGATCTACCATACAAATACATAGAGCGAAGAATAAAGGTTGTCAACTCTTCATGGTGAAAATGGAGAAACTTGAGGAATGCAAAGAGTTCATTTCTCAATATGATGTAGTATATTATGGACCTCAAGACCTCCAAGAAGCCAAAGATGGCAATGTGGTAGAATTAGGAAAGTTGGATATGGAGAAATATCCTATCCTAGGGAACATTAAGGATGTATTTATAGATGAACTACTTGGATTGCCCCCCAAGAGAGTGATTTCTCCATCGACATATTTTTAGGGGTAGAGCCCATATCCAAAGTGCCATATAGGATGACCACAATAGAATTAATGGAGCTAAAATCTCAATTGGAGGAATTGTTGTCCAAGGGACTGATAAGACTTGGTGTTTCACCCTAGGGAGTGCCAATGATCTTCGTGAAGAGGAAGGATGGTACACTACACTTGTGCATTGATTATCGTTTGCTTAATAAGGCAACAATAAAGAATAAGTATATGTTACCACATATCGATGATCTCTTTCATCAAATGCAAGGAGCGGTAGTGTTTTTGAAAATTGATCTATGATCAAGTTATCATCAACCGAGGATCAACAATGAAGACATTTTCAAAACAACTTTTAGGACTAGGTATGGTCAATATGAGTTCACAATCCTACCATTTGGACTAATGAATGCACCTGCATCATTCATGAACTTGATGAATAATGTATTTAGGGACTTCTTGGATAAATTTGTTGGTCTTCTTGGATGATATTCTTATCTACTCCGAAAATGAAGAGGAACATCTCCAACATCTAGAGATTGTTCTCCAACAAATAAGAAAGCATAAACTATATAGGAAACTCTCTAAGTTTACCTTCTTTCAAAAGGAAGTCCAGTATCCGAATCACGTGATTTCAGTTGATGGGATTGCAGTTGATTCCACAAAAATAAAAGCAGTTCTTGGTCTGGCTGGTTACTATCGAAAGTTTGTTGCAAGTTTTTCTAGAATAGCTTTTCTCGTTACCTCCTTGCAAAGAAAAGGGAAGAAGTTTGAATGGTCTAAAAAATGTCAAGCAACATTTGACCAACTTGAGGAGAAGTTGACCACAACTTTGATACTAAAAGTACCAAATCTAGATGGTAATTTTATTGTCATCATAGATGCTTCAAGAGAAGTTTTTGGTGGAGTGTTGATGCAAGATAAGCGAATCATAGCCTACAAGTCAAGGAAGTTGAAACCTTATGAGAAAAATTATGCTTCACATGATTTCGAATTAGCAGCTATTGCTCATGCATTACCGATGTGACACTATTTGTTGGGGAAACCTTTTGAACTGAATACTGACCATCATGGTTTGAATTATTTGTTTACCCAACCTAATCTAAATGCACGACAAAGGAGATTTTTGGAATGGGTTTTCAATTCCCTAAGTCGTATGAGGCATATCTCCTCGATTATATCAATTCAAATTGATTTCAAGGGTTGAGTGTTGCATAAATCCAAGGGTGATGAGTATTATGAGCAAGTCAAGAAAGCACTCTCAGATAATCTGCAAGAACTAAGGTATGATGAATTTCACTTTGAGATTGATGGTTTATTAAGGTTTTAGAGAAGAATATATGTACCTAACTCTAAGAAATTAAGGAATTTAGTGTGGAAATAAGTTCATACTACACCATATTCTGGACATCCTGGAGTAACCAAGTTGTTGGCTAATGTCAAGCCATTGTATTTTTGGAAAGGGATGAAAGGGGACACTATAAGATTTGTAGCAAGTTGCTTAGAATGCCAAAGAGTGAAGGAAAAGCATCATCACCCTATAGGTCTTTTGTATCCTCATGAAGTTTTGAAAAGTAAATGGCAAGTCATTAGCATGGATATTGAGCAAGGTCTTCCAATGTCAAGGAATAAGCATAATGCCATTTTGGTAGTATTCGATAAAATAACAAAGGTGGCTCATTTTGTTAAGGTTAGAAGGCAGATATCTAACGTTTAAATATAGATTTGATTAATAAAACAAAGAAATAAAACACACACAAATTTTTTATAGAAACAATAAGACAACATAGAGAATTTAACGTGGTTCACCCAATATGGGCTACATCCATAAAACCGCAACCATCCAATGATTTTATTATCTAGTGCAAAACATAATACAACCTTGTGAATAATGCCATACTACAACTACCATCCCAACCACTTATTACAAGTTTTTTAGAAGATTATAGAATTAGGGTTTTACTTGTCCATCCTCCAACACTAACCAAATGAAATGATATCTCAGTTGTATGTGTTTGGTTTTAGAGTGCAAGGCATAATTCTTTGCAAGATGTATAACACTCTGGTTGTCTATAAACAAGTGATTTTCTGCTTGCTGTTTAACCAACTCTTTCATGAAAAATTATAACTATATCATCTCTTTTGTTGCCTCTATTGCATCAATATACTTTGCCTTCATGGTGGATAAAGCAACCACCTTTTGCAACCAAGAAATATAACTCATTGCTATTCCACCAACTGTGAATACATAGCCTGTGGTTCTCTGCCTGGTATCTATATCCCCTGCCAAATCTAAGTCAACATAGCCTTTTAAATTAGTATTAGAGACTCCAAAACAAAAAAAATATTGGATGTACCTCTCAAGTACCTGAGAATCCATTTTACTGCATGCCAATGCTCAACTCCAAGATGAATCAAATACCTACTAACAACTCCTACAACATGTGCAATATCTGATGTTGTGCATACCATGACGCACATTAAACTACGTACAGCTAAAGCATATAGTACCTTGGACATTTTGTCTTCCTCCTCTTGTGTCTTTGGACACATATCCTTTGCCAATTTAACATGACTAGGCAAAGACGTGCAGACAGCTTTGGCATTCTCCATATGAAATCTCTACAACACCTTATCAATATAATCAACCTGAGATAAAAATAATTTAATGTTTTTCCTATCTCATATAATCTTCATACCAAGGATTTGTTTCATTGCCACCAAATCCTTCATAGCAAAATAATTTGCTAACTAATGTTTTAACTCCTTAATGTGAACCATGTTAGACCATGCTACAAGCATATCATCAACATTTAAACATAAAATAATGTAGATATCATCATCTAACCTCTTAAAATAAACACAATGGTCCGAATTACACTAACTGTAGCCATGCTCAACCATAAAGCTATCAAATTTAATATACAATTGTCGAGGTGCTTGCTTCAAGCCATATAAACTTTTCTTCAATCTGCACACCAATTTCTCCTGACCTTTGACCTCAAGTCCTTGTGGTTGTTCCATATGCATTTCCTTCTTCCAAATCACCATGGAGAAAGGTGGTTTTAACATCTAGTTGTTCCAAATGCAAATATTTAGTAGCCACAATACTTAAAACAGTGCGTATAAAAGTCATTTTAACAATCGGAGAAAAAATCTCATCAAAATCAATACCCTTTTCTGTGCAAATCCCTTTACAACTTACCTAGCTTTAAATATTTTCTCACCTCCATCCTCCTCTTTTAGCCTATAAACCCATTTTTTTGGTAAAGCCTTTTTACTTGCAGACAACTTGCATAATTCCCAAGTTTGATTTTTCAACAAGGAGTCCATTTCTTCTTCCATTCCATTCTCCCACTAAACCTTGGTATCCACCTGCATAACTTCATCATAACATTTTGGTTCACCAACATCAGTTAATAAAATAGAATACAAAGAGGGAGAATATTTTTTTGGAGGTCTACTTATCCTTGTAGATTGTCTAACATTCACTGGAGTTTGTGGTTTTTGTTGTTGTTATTGTTGCGGAGCATGAGGAACCACTAGAACATCATTGTTTGGAGTATCATATAGCACTACATAATCATTTTCTTTCTTCTCATGTTACTACAACTGATTTTTGTACAACACTTTCTCATTGAATATGACATCCCTGCTTCTCACAACTTTTAGATTTTCAAAATCCCAAAGCCTATAACCAAATTCATCAATTCCATATCCAAAAATTATACATTTCTTTGATTTAGCTTCCAGTTGGGTTCTATTTTCAGAATCTACATGTGTGAATGCTTCACAACCAAAGGTTCAGAAAAAATAATAACTCACCTTCTTACCTGTCCATGCTTCTTTTGGAATACCACAACCCAAAGGAGTAGAAGGACCTCTATTAATTAAATAAATAACGGTGTTTATATCCTCTGCCCACATGTTAAAGGACAGCCCAACCTGCAACCTCATACTCCTTACACGCTCCATTATTGTCCTATTCATGTGTTCAACCACTCCATTTTCCCGTGGAGTCCTTGGAACTATTTTCTGCCTACGAATACCATTAGAAGAACAATAATCTTCAAACTCTTTGTTGCAATACTCACCACCATTATCAGATCTGAAACATTTTAATCTTTTACCTATCTTATTCTCAACCAAGCTTCTCCATTTTTTAAAAGTTTCAAATACATCAGATTTCTTCCTAAGGAAATAAATTCATACCTTCCTAGTTGCATCATCAATGAATGTAACATAATACTAAGAGCTACCAAGAGAAGATACCTGAGCTGTCCCCTATACATCCGTATGCACAAGCTCCAATTTCTCATTTTTCTTTTGCTTCCCATCCTTCAGATAACTAACTCTCTTTTGCTTTCCATACACACAACTTTCACAAAAATCCATATTAACACATTTTAGACTTGGTAAAAATTTCTTTGAATGAAGTAATTTCATACCTTTTTCACTCATGTGTCCAAGTCTATTGTGCCATAGTGTTGTTTCAGAACCCACAACCACTATTTGATCTTTTACATGTTGAACTGTAGCAACTGTTCTTGAACATTGACTTTTCTCTGTAACAATTAAAGTAGAAGGAATAGTATGACCTATACAAAGATATAAGGTGCCTACTTTCACACCTTTTGCTACCACTAAAACACCTTTTGTAACCTTCCAATTTTTATCACTAAATATAACAACACAACCTTCATCATCTAGTTTTCCTGTAGAAATTAAATTTCTGCCTAATCTTGGAACGTGTTTTACCTCATGTAGTAGCCAATGATTCTCATTCTGCAACTTAATCTTGATTCTTCCCTTTCCAACAATCTGACAAGGTTTGTTATCACCCAAATAAACCAACCCAAAATCCCTTTGGACATAGTCAAGAAAATAACTTCTATGGGGGGTAGCATGAAATGAAGCCCCTAAATCTAACACCCAAAAATCATTAGCATTATCAAGGGAAAGAATCAAAGCATCCTCATCAAATTTATTACTTACCACATTTACCTCTATATTTCCTTCCTTTTTGTCTCCTTTATTTTTATGAGACCAACAATCTTTCTTCAAATGACCTGAATTACCACAATATCAACAATCCCTCTTGTCTCTAGATTGGGACTTTTTGTCCTTTGATTTTCCTTGTGACTTCCCATGACTTCTAGAATTAATTCCTCTCTCCTTTTTTTTTCCCTTGCTTTATGCATTCAAAATGTTGCATGATGTGGATGTTCCACCTAACCTTTTCCTACGAATATCCTCACTCAAAATAACACCAACAACATCATCAAATTTCAATGTATTCGAACCAGAAGTAGAATTGCTAACAACCATTACCAAGCTATTCCAACTTTTAGGCAAAGAACATAAAATCAAAAGAGCCCTAACTTCTTCATCAAATTTTACATTTACAGAATTTAATTGATTGGTAACCGTATTAAACTCATTTAAATGATCAACAACTGACCCACCTTCTACCTTTTTCATATTAAATAAATGCTTCATAAAAAATACCTTATTCAAAGAAGAAGACTTTTCATATAACTTCACCAGGGTTTGCATCAGCTCTTGAGTTGTCTTTGTTGTTGTAATATTGAACACCATCGATTGTGTCAAGCATAAACGAATACTGCCAAGAGCCTTTCTGTCCAAAATATCCCAGTCCTCATCAGACATTGTTGAGGGTTTCTTGGTTTTCCCTTCCAATGGTCGCCATAAATCCTTCCGATAGAGGTAGTCCTCCATCTGCATCTTCTATAACTGATTGTTCCGCCCATTGAACTTCTCAACCTTCAACTTACCCTCGTATGCCATTACTCCCACTCAACCATGAGACCTTCCTATAGAGGATAATTGAAAACAACCTTGCTCTGATACCACTTGTTAGGGTTAGAAGGCAGATATCTAACGGTTAAATGCATATTTGATCAATAAAACAGAGAAATAAAACACACATAGAAAAATTATAGCAGCAACAAGACAACACAGAGAATTTAATGTGGTTCACCCAATCTGGGCTACATCCACAAAACCATATTCATCCAATGATATTATTATCCAGTGCAAAAAATATTACAATCTTGTGAATAATACCATACTGCAACTCCCATCCCAGCCGCTTATTACAAGCTTTTCAAAAGCTTCTAGAATTAGGATTTTACAAAGTCATTTTTTTATCTTATCGGTGATACATGAAGAGTGTACAGTATATCATGATCAATCACCACATACCAACACATTTTATTTTGAGGAATCTAATAGATGGAGCTCTTGTTATAACTAAAGCGTTTTTCAAGAGGTATTTAAGTTACATGGAGTTCCTAAGAAGATTATTTTTGATAGGGATGCTCGTGTGATATCTAGGTTTTGGAAAGCCATGTTTTCTTCACTTGGGACATAGTTGAAAATAAGTTCAGCATATCATAAAAAAAATTGATGGTCAAACTGAAAGGGTGAACCAAATGTTAGAAGATCTACTGAGAATGTATTGAATGAATCAACAATATAAGTGAGAAGATTACCTACCTTTGGTTGAATTTACGTATAACAACTCTTATCATTCTGTGATCAAGATGGCTCCATTTGAAGCATTGTATGGCAAGAAGTGTCAAACTCCTATAAGCTGGAATAAGAAAGAGGATAGGATAAGCCTTGGGCCAAAAATGTTATCAAAAATGGAGGAGTAAGTTGGTATTATTAAGCAGAGGCTAGTGGAAGCTAATGATAGATATAAGAGTTATACAAATTCCAAGTGGATACCAAGAATTTTTTTAGTAGGGGATAAGAGTTAAACCTCACAATATTTTTATAAAGTTTGGAAATTCATCCAAACTAGCTCCACGTTACGTAGGTCCTTTTGAGGTTCTTGAAGAAGTTAACTCTATTGTGTATAGAATTGCTTTGCCACCAACTCTTGCCAAGATGCATAATGTCTTTCATGTGTCATACCTTAAGAAGTACATGCCAAGGGATAACCATGTTATTGATTGAAATTTTTCACAGATACAGGACCTAGGAGTGGTAACAATTGATCCTTTCAAGGTTCTCCGAACACATAATCTTCACTTACGTAATAGAGAGGTTTTGCAATGCAAGGTCCAATGGGATCAGTATGTAGAAGATTCTGCCACATGGGAGGACTATGCTGAGATGAAGCAAAAGTTTTCTCGTATTTTGCTAGACTTTGAAAGTTCCTAGAATAATATTGTTATGTTTTATGTTGATGGACTATATTTTATGTTTGATACTTAAAATCATCGAGGATGATGATTCACAAGGGGGGAATATGTTACACCCCATTGTGTTGTTACCAATTTACTATTACCATGTTGAGTTAAAATGCTTTAATATATGATTATGTTTGTATATGCATCTTGGTGGAAAATGTAATGAATGAATGTGTAATTCAATATGATATTTTAAATGATTAGAAGATGAAAATACATGATGCATATGAATGTAATGTTTCAGCTAACTATTGTTGTGATGTACTAAGTTGGATGCAGGAATAGATTTGAACCTCTGAAAGAGAGGGGGAGTATCACTTAGGAGGAGAACTTGGTTTGGTAACCCTTAATGAGCCTAATTGAGTATACACACACTCATGTCTTAGTTTGGTCAAGTTGAGTCAAGATAAGTTCGGAAATGGTAAGTAATGTTCAGTTATGGTTTGGGAATGTTTTGTATTGGTTTGTGGATGGTCTTTGAATGTTCTTGATTGAGGATATGTGATTCAATTTTTTTGATAAGTCTAAGCTCTTTCTCGTGTATTCATGTTTATATATTAATCGATGGGTATATACATAGAATGTATATATGTATATATGTATGATAACTCATACATATGAATATATGTGTGCATGTGTATACATAACTAGGCGTACTTACGTATATTCATGTATAAATATTTCATATGCATTGGAGTATCAATTGGACATACAAGGCATATATATACACACATTTTGTACATATGCACCAATCAATGAATATGTAAATATATGTGTTTAGTTATGGATATTAAATAATGTTATATATATATATATATATATGTATATGATTATGTTAATGTAAACATATATGCATACATATTAATATACGTATACAAATATATATTTATATATATTTGATTGGCATATTATGCATTTAATAATCATGTGAACATATATATATATATATTTGGTACGTAAATGATTTTATATTGATATCAAAAACGTTACAGTGCACCACCATTGTTGTGGGATGATCAAATATTCAAGCTAGCCCCCCCAAACTTCCTACCAAAAACAACATCCACAGGGCTGACCAGACTCAGACACCTAGAACTCCACCAGACAAGCCCCATCCCCCAGTACTAAAGATATGGTTAAAGCCAACCTATGCAGCGCTAAGTACACACATAGTCGTCATCACCCCCAATACAAAAAACACAGCTAAAGCCTACTTACATTGCATCAAAAACAAGCATAGCCAACACCGCCCTCGACACGACAAAAAAATTTACTATCTAAGCCTTCAATCCAACAACACCTCCTTCGCCCGCAAGTACTCCCAAAATCTCCCTTTCGACCCCGCTTAAGTCGCTTCCTCTAGATACAAGAACAAATTTAAGAAATCAACGCCCCACCACGCCCACACTCTGTGCTCCATGAGATCACTCCCCTTCACGTACAGAAGGAAGGTGTACCTCTTTACACAAATTTTTGGGAGGAGCACCTTAGCCATGTCATGTGGGTTCGAAATACCCACCCCCAGCTCGGCTACGATGATCACGTCTTCCACCTTGTTGGTGATTAAATATTTAATTACACTTTATTAAGTTTACTTAGGTCCTAATTAGGTTTTATCTTTAGGGTTTTACATCATGCTTTATAAAAGAAAGTCATCTCATTAATTCATTATCCTCAATAATATTATCTGCACATCTTTTGAAAATTGCTCTTGCATTTTTTTTTTTTCTCCTTGTAGAAGGCTAATCCAGGTTTTGCAGGTGATCTTGGTTTTATGGAGTTTATTGGAAACTCTAACACACCACACCAAGCAAGTCTGCCATCACCAACTTCCTTGCCACTAGCAAGACCATAGCCTTTGGTAGCTCCAAATCCAGAAGAGTCGTGACGAACCTCAACACAATGTCGACGTTTGTGGGATACTGCTCCATTGAAATCATGAATTCTCATCCTAGAACCAGCTCGATGGCCCCCAACACCAAAGGATCCCACTCCTTAAACATTAAGAGTAGTCAATTTGCAGTGATCTTCCCTAGAAAGGCCCATAATTTACATGTTGTTATCAATCGGACGGATGTCTCCATGGCATCAACATAGATACACAACAACTTCATCATCGCTTGATTCAATCTTATCAGAATGAAGCCCCCATCCTCTACTTATCACCCACAATGCATGCCAGAATGAGTGCATCTTGTTAGTTCAATTCAGAGTTGTCCTTCCCAGAGCCTCAAATGTCTAATGCCAACCACACAACACAAATGATAAGACTTGCATTTAATTTCATCGTCCCTTGCACTCCAGTCATACCACACCAACTTGGCCCTTGCTTTGTGAATTCCCATTTCAACACAACAACACAAAATGCGAGCTCCACCAAGTTGTCATGGAATATATATATATATATATATAGTGTTTGAGTATTCAAAAGTGTTTTAGAAATAAACTAAGTGCATATATAAAGCATTGCCATATAAAGTAAAATGGCTAAACTTATTTTTGTTCGCATATAGCACATGAGAGAATAAGTCTTAATGCATTTATCAGTGCATAGAGTAATCTGAAATGAACCATTTACAAGAGTAAGTGATATTCATGACATGTTGACTTTGTCAAACTTGCACATAAAGAGAGGGCGTGTAAATATGAATTGTTGGCGCCATATTTTGGGAAGTATGAAATAGTAAAAAGTATTTTGTTATGCCATAATCCAAAACATAGCTTTTTGAGAGCATGCAACTTGGTCTTTTGCACGAGCTAGTTGAGGTAGTTAACTTATATTGCAATAGGGAAACCTATAGATTGCATTTATGAGTTTAAATCGTTGTTGTCAACAAGATAAGAGTGACTCATCTTCAACAGAGAAGTTGGACTGTGTATGTGTTTGCAAACTAGTGTTTGAAGTGGCCACATCTCTCTTCTTGAGCTTAGTCGACGCATTTGGAATAGGAAGGTAGTGGATTTAGTAGCTTATTTGTAGCATTAAGATGCTCTAATTTTGGTATAAATAGAGGCATCCTCTGTATTTTTGGTTACACTTTTCCATTATGATTTCTTCATTCGTTGGTCTGTTGTAAGTTTTTGAGAAAGCATATTTTTGAGAGCTTTTGTAAGAAAGAGTTGTTTTTTTCTAAATTGCAATTGTTGAGAGATTTGTGAGAGGCTAGAGTTTGGAGATAGGTTGAGTTTAGGAGTGGCAAGCGAGATTGTGGAGGTTGAGCTTGGAAAGCAACATTATCAATTGGGCTATAATTCCAATCATGCTAATTTCTATTACTCTATTCTATTAAGTTAAATGCTATTTTTTTGAGAATGCCTTTGGGAAAGAATGATTTAATTAATGTTATGTTGCTCTTATGAACTTGGTTTATTTCTTACTTTAGATAAGCTTTCATATTCTTGAAAGAGTCTAGTTTTGGTGGAATCCTTTATTGGGATATACATATATACTATATATTGGTTTTTGAGTGGTTATGTTGTTATTAGGAACTACACTTAGTTAAGATTATGTGAATTTTGCATAAGTTGTTAAGTATGAGATATGTTGTTGCTTTGAAGTACTTTAATAGGATCCTTAGTTTGACATGGGTGGTTAGCTTGTTTATTCTTGGGGTTGAGATAATCCACGGGAAAGGGTGTAACCTAGTTATTCAATATGTCATAAAATGGAATGTATATTATGTGTAAGAGTATGAATGGTCAAAATACCAAATCGAGCTAAGGGTGGGTGAGCATACGACCTACACTCGAAGTACTAGGTTTTGAATTCTTTGGCCAAAGTAGTGTAAGTAGCCACTATTTACACTGTCAGTTCATTGTGATCTAGGGATGCAAACTAGGCAAGGAAGATCATACATGTAGGTTGTAGCCAATGTATGGTAGCTCTAAATTTGTAGGACACAACACCATGCTCAAGAAGGCTAGTATTATGAGGTTACCAAACCAATCTCCTCATCAAAGGTTAGGGCCATCTTACTAGTTAGGTAGATGTGCAGAGGATCACATTAAGTTTGTGGTTGGCAAAAAAGTGCTTGAGT
Organism: Sequoiadendron giganteum; assembly: GCA_007115665.2. Taxonomy (NCBI): domain Eukaryota; kingdom Viridiplantae; phylum Streptophyta; class Pinopsida; order Cupressales; family Cupressaceae; genus Sequoiadendron; species Sequoiadendron giganteum. The sequence continues at coordinate 18,039,199 of CM021110.1, read as the reverse complement.
GATGCTCTCTCATACAGTTGGTGGCCAAGATTTGAGGATGTATGTCATCAAAGACGTCTGGATCATTTGTATCTTGGTTTCATTAAGCTTAAGGAAGCTATGTATGTAATCATGTATCTCTATTCATATTGAGAAATTGTAAAGGGAAAATGTTATCACGAAACTATGTAATATGGATTCATTACTTGGAATTCATTAATGTTTCTTTGTAATGCAATGAGAAAGTTTGAAATGAGATTGTATCAAATGTGCATCTTGTTATTCGATTAGAAAAGAAAAAATTTATTGCCTAAATGTTAGTATCATAAATTGTTCACATGTGGGTAAAACATAGTAAAATCAATGGGTAGAACAATGGGCATATTACATATTTGGGTAACCTTTGATTAATTATCTCTAAAATAGTGATGGGATTCTTGGAAGAATATTCTTCTTGGAATTTTTCACTAATTTAAGGATTTTCTCTAGCTAAACTTAGTGTCATAAGTTCCTACAATCTATGTGTATTATATTGTGATGTTTCATGATCTTGTGATGTTTTTCAACATAGATTATTCTAATTGCCTTTTGTTTTCATGATCTGTGTACCTTTTGTTTTTCACCAAGACACAAGATCAAACAAAAAATGAGAACACCTTCCACGCATGAGAGTTGCAAATAAGAATTTGTTATTTCGTCAACAAGAAAGAAGTTACATAATGAAAATTTTGCATAGAGTTACAATGAAGGAGAGTGCTTTATAAGAGAAAACCCTAAATGATATATGGATTAGATCATGACAATCATCATCCTATGTGATGGGACAAAATGATGTAATAATAGCTCACTGTAGTTAACAGAAAAAAACACTCTTAAGTTTAGCTTAAATGTGTGAAATGATATTAACTTAATAGTCAATTAAAGAATTAATTATTAGCTAATGTATGATTATTCTAACATCCCCCTAAGTGAAAACTTAGGGATTAGTTATGAGAAAAACAAGACACAAGATAAAACAACAAACAAAAACACTTTCCATGCAAGAGAGCTACAAACAATGATTTGTTATATCCTCACCTAGAAAAAATTACATAATGAAAAGCTTGCATAGAGTTACAACAAAGGATATTTTTTTATTAGAGAAAAAACTAAATGATAAAGGGATTATATCATCACAAGTGTCATCATCATATGCGATGGAACAAAATGGTCTAATAATAGCTCACTCTAGTTAAGTGAAAAATTAGGGAGTGTTAAAAACCCTAAAAATTGAATGCATAAAAAAAAAAAATGCATGATGGGTTCTAGAAAACAAGGATGAGGTACCCATGTACAAACAATCTAATATCTCATAAATAGAGAAAAGGAGAAAATATCATGGGAAAAAATTCTCCAAAAGAGACAAAGGCGAATGAAGGACTGAGAAGTCTCCAAAATAATGTCCCAAAAATAATAGGAACATGAATAACATTGTCAAAGCATGAACTAGTTGTAGACAATTATTGAAAGATGACTGCTATAGTGTTGTAATGAAAAACCTCCTCTGAAACAAATGACGATCATGAACAAGAAGACAAGAATTTGCATGAGTACCCCCAATGACACTACTCGAATCAGATGAAAAACAAAGGAAAACATTTGAAACTCAAAGATACAAATGGCACATGAATCTGCATGAGTGACCCCAACGACACTACTCAATCATGCAAGATGCAAGTAAAAAATACAGGTACAATAATCTAAATAACATTGATCAAGTGAAAATGGAAGGTCATCTCGAGAAACAGGAATCCAATAATGTTCATATGGTAAATTTTCCATCTCACCAAAATGCATAGGTAACTAATTATTGCACTCGCCTAGTACATAGAAAGAAAAACTAGATCCATAGGTCACTCCAAAACAAAACCAAGGAAGCATCAAAACAAGCAATAGAAACCCCCCATAATCAGACAAGGGAGAGCCATGATAAGTCCACCAACACAATGTGTCACCAAGAAGTGCATGAAGATAAAGAAACATTTGAACATGCATAAAAATGTATCTACAACTAAAAAAAGGGTGTGAAAACCAAGGCACACATGCATGCGACAAGAATCACTGGGATTTGATGTTGTCATGGAAGGAACACTCACTTGACAAAGGTGTGATGAAGGGCACTACACAATCCTCCTATAGAATTTTATAACATAGTGCGAGTCTAAAAGGCACAACAAGATGTGTGAAAATCTCTAAAAGCAAGTACAACAGTGACACTTTTATCTCAGTGCATCTACAAAAGAGAAATTGAATGCAAAATATGTTCAAAATGCTCAAATAGGACAAAAATATGGAAATACATATAGAACAACCTAAAACAAGTCATCACATGCAAGCAAAAAGTTCTCAAGAGCTAAAACGTCCAAGTAATTCACTAGAATTTGAAAACACAAAAAATTGAATAAAATGTACCTAGAGAAAAATCTAGAAAAGTGCATGGATACCCGTGAAGAGCTTGGAAAAACCTTTCGAACGTCGTTGGAATCATGAAAAATGCAAAAATTGGTCAAAATTTGTGAGCTCATAATTGAAAACAACACATATGGATGACAAGCGACAAAATGTACCAACATAAAAAAAATGGCGATGAAACCCACACCATTGGGAAGTACACAGAATCAACTTTTCAACGATATCTTGTTCGTCCAATTTTGATATCGTACGCCCAAGTTATGGACAAAAGAAAAAAATGCTCCTTTAGTGCATAAAGGGGGATTGGAGGGGACCCTGCTAGCAGTCATATTGTTGACATCAGTGGAATATTCTAAAGAATATTCGTTTATCGTTGACAAAAAAAAACCTGACCATCTAAAAAATTGTCGATATATACCTTGTAGATTTTGTTGGGAAAGGTGAGCTACCAATCGAGAAAACTAAGCCAGGAAAGTGGATTTTGACACCAAATTTTGTCCGCACTTCTTTGAAGAGTCGTTTGACAACATTAAACCGTTGTTAGATAGTGTAAGGCTGTTAGATATCTTACGATGGTAGTCGTTGATGGACCATATGGTGTTAGCCGACACTATTCATAACAATTAGCGCTATATTTAGCGTTGACCACTTTAAAGCATTTATTTATTTAAATTGATGTATGATACAACGTTTGAGGGCTGTATGACCTCCCAAAAAAATCACCTTAGAAGTTATCGACAATGAAATAGGGAAAATTTATAGTCAAAATTCATTGATTCAACTTCTTAAATGCAATGGTGAAATCCTTTTCATGCCAAAAATGTACCAAAAATCGTCCAAACCCAAAACCTACAAAAATATGAAGATTTCATATTTGAAGCCCCTATAACCCTAGTTGAAGAAAGCCCTCAAAAACTAAGAAGGGGTTTGTTGAATCTGTGTTTTGATACATGTTAGATTTGTGAAAAACACAAGACACAAGATCAAACAACAAACAAGAACACCTTCCATACACAAGAGTTGCAAACAAGAATTTGTTATTTCCTCAACAAGAAGTTACAAAATGAAAATTTTGCTTAGAGTTACAATGAAGGAGATTTCTTATAAGAGAAAATCCTAAATGATAAAGGGATTAGATCATGACAAGTATCATCATCCTATGTGATGAGATAAAATGATCTAATAATAGCTCACTCTAATTAACAAAAAATAACACTCCTAAATTTAGCTTAAGTGCATGAAATGGAATTAGCCTAATAATCAATTAAAGATTAATTAATTATTAGCTAATGCATGATTACCCTAACACTTACTTTTGAATCTTGATAGGTAAAGTCTAAATGACTTACCATTATTTTGAACTTCCCATGTTGCTCTTTTTCTATGCATGAGCTAAAGCTTCTTTGTCTTCTTTTTGGTACCCAGATTGCCTTTTTGTCTCCATTATTAAGCCTTTTGATTTGCAAACTAACTTTTGTGTTGAACTGAAACAGTCTCTACTCTTCACTTGGAAGAGACATAAAAATTCTCCTAGCAATTGAAAACTTAAATGTACCAATAAGAACATAATTCCCTATCACATTTTTTTTTGTGTTTGCCATTATGTTGATATAAGTTGACAAACTACCAACTTACACATTGACAATTGATAATGTTGAATCACCATGGTCTTCAATATGAGAACAATAATTCATATCCCCAACAATGACACTATTATGTTGGTGTAAGTTGATGGGGTCTTCAAAATATGAGCCAAGATCAACACATCCCCAACAATGACACCATTATGTTGGTGTAAGTTAATAATCTTCAAAATACAAGCCAAGATAAACACATCCTTGACAATGATGTTGGTGGTAAAATTTGTAAGTTCTTAAATCCCTAAAACCAAGCCATTATATGAATGTCAGGGGTGTCAAACCCAAAGTAATTCATAACTCTAACTTATTATTAGGTAGGTTTACAATGGACCTATTTACTAAGGTGGGTAAGACCTTTGACTTAGGGGTCAACTAGACCCAAGGGGCTTCCCAGAGGTAACCTTAATAGGATTAATAACAACTTAAGATAAAAAAAAAAACTAAAATTGTTGCAGTAGTACCCATTACACACTTGGTCCCAAAGGTTGTCACTAGACCAAAGACTAACCTACTACGTGTAAAACCTCTTATTAAGATGAGATGGACATCATTGCATAACTATAAAATATGGGTATGCAAAACATGATTCTATTAAGATGCTCGCTATTATGGCTTGCTACAAATGTTTTCCCTAGTTGAATCATTGAATCTAAGATGCATGAAAACTACTATCCTACTCCTAACCAATTGGTGAAAGATTTGTTTATTTAAGCATATTGTGTATAATTTACTATTAGGATTAGTTCCTATTCCATTAGGTTACAAAGTCACACCATACCATGAGAAACAAGATATTGAATCACAAAAGAATGAGTTGTGCAAATACATGAACCACAAATAATGATATCAAATAATTGAAAATTATTAGTTATCCATCCCTAAATTGCATAAATCCATATGTAATAAAAAAAATACCATTACAAAGCTTGTAACAAATTAGAATGTTGTGATTCATCAAATATCTATTACAGTCATACTAGCACATGTAGCAAAAGAGAACCTAAGCATATAATTCTCATGAAGTTCTACAAAAAGAGTCATGTTGACATTTAGATACAAAAACCATTTAAAATACAACTTACTTGTGATTTACAATATATGATGCTCCAATGGAAACTAAATTTACATGAGTCAAAACCCTAGAAGCTCCCCAACACTTACAATAGCATGGAGAGAAGAAGATGACCCACCTATTCTAAAAGAAATAATATTTATAATTCTTTGTTTGATCCTTCATTCGCTTGTAGAAATTCGACTAAGAAATGGATATGGTATGCAAAGCAAGTGCACTCTTGTGAAATCTACGAAATGGATAGTTTAGATCAAGCATAAGGACCATTAGCATATAGAACTCAATAACTACATTAATGCAAACATGATCATCCTCATCCTTCATCATTGAATTTGCATTTTAATGTGCTCCCCTAAGATAAACAATGGTTTTTAGGCAAAAAAATCTAGAAAAAGTTTGCAAGGGTCAAATATGGCATTAAAGGTGTAGTAGGAGGTTATGAGGAGTGCATGTAGCAATTTGCAAGAAATTAAAAGTTTAAAGCATGATAGGATGTGAAAAATAGATGTGTGGGGTTTCATGTCAAGCTTGAAGGCTGGAACTGGATGGGGGAATGGAAGTCCTAAAATTTAATGAAATTATACAAAAGGGGTGAAAGGGGAAAAGGAAGCATTATGGAGAAATGCATGGAAAAGATGTGTGACTAGACATCAATGAAAGTCTCAAAATTCAATGAAACTCTACAAAAGGGGTGAAAGGGGCAGAGAAAGAATTGTGGAGAAATGCAAGGAAAAGATGTGCAATTGGACATCAAGTCAAGATGTCCAAGTGGAGAACTAGATGTCTGTAATTCAACTTGAACTCCACATAAGAGAAAATGAATAAAAAATGTGTCAAGAACCTTTGTGGGATTTCAATGCAAAAGTGGACATATGAGCGAGGCATTCAAATGAAATCCTAAAGTCCACTTAAAGCCCACATAAAAAACAAAGGTAAGTAGGAAAAACATGTGAGACTAGATGGAAGAAGTGGAGGTAGGATTGAAAGAATCCTAGAGGTATAAAGGAATTCCACAAGGAAATGTAAAAAGATGCAAGAAAAGCATGCAAAGTAGGATGAGGGAAGTACACATGGAGAGGAGGAAGAAGATTTGAATCCACCTTCAAAGTCTACAAATGAGGAGTTGAGTGCAGAGAAACTTTGTGAAAGAGGACATGGGGAGTGGATGTGAGGATTAGAGAGGACACAAATGTATGGTTGACCATTGAAATCTCCCAAAGGATGAAATAAAGGAAAATAGAAAGAAGAAAGGGACCCGATGATCCTTGCAAGGATTTTACACAAGAAATAAGGTTGGAATTTGATACCAAATAAGAGAAAGATATCCAATAACCCATGGAAAGTTCACAACTTAACAAAAATAGCAAAAAATGAGAAAAATGATCGACATTTTTAGGGATTTTTGCAACTTTCAACACATTATAGGGATTATTCCAAATATTAACATGCCATGTCTATAATTTCACATTTTGCATACATGCCTAGCAAGGCTATTGCAACTATGACATTTGACAAAAATCCTCCTTCCATTATGCTTTGATGGATGTTCATAGCCTATTCCAAAGCTTCGATTTTAGCATGAGCAAGGAGAAAGCTAGCAAAAGTTGGTAAGTGTAGCTTTACACATACAAATTGCATTTTCTTGAAAGTTTATACTTTTCAACAAATAAATTTTATGCATGTTTTGCAGTCATTGCAATTCATGACACCACATGTCTTTGAGGCATTCTCTCTAACAACTTGTGTGCCTTCTCCATGCTTCCACATTTTGCATACATGTCTATCAAGCCAATTATGACTACAACATATGAGAAAATTTCCCTATCCTTAATATTCTTATGGATGTCCATAACATGTTCCAAAGGTCCTATTATAGCACATGCAAGGAGGATGCTAGCAAAGGTTGTAGAATTTGGCTTCACACCTACCAATTGTGTTTTCTTGAAACTTTGTTAAGGCCTTTTATAACCACTTTATGCTCTATATTTAGGTTGAGTTATTTCAATTTAAAAAAAATGTTTTGTACTTTGGAACTTTTGTGTACAATAGAAAAGTTCTTGACATGAATAATGATTAATGATTTTACTGACTGACTCATAATGTCTTGGATGTAGAATTTTTACCATAACACATCCTTAGCATATTTTCCTCACACTCTTTTGGTACATAAAGTCATCAAATCACACACATTGATAACAAAATACTATTAACTCTTTTCATTTGGTGTTTATACGTTGCCATAATGTTTTCCATCCAAAATATTTTCACTTAACTATCTACTTAACTGTCATGGTCATGTTTGATATATGTGTTGTACTTGTTGGCGTAACAATTAACACCTTTGGAGTGCGAGTTGGTACAAACAACTATGCACAGTGTGTAATGACTGCTCTTCAAATTAGGAGGGGAAGCTCCCTCTTTTGTTGATATGCATGAAAAATTAAATGATTCTAACTCCTATCTTTTTGAATCATTTGGAAGAGGCACAAGGTTAAGGAAACCAAGAACGTTGCAGCTAAGGGTTTTCTCTGGTTTTGCAGATCTTAACTACAACTAAAACTAAATGCTTTTAATCTATCCTATTCCCTCAAGAAAAATAGAGTATGGGGAATTATGAACAAGAATGAGTTTATATGATAAACTCTACAACAGAATTTTCGAGGCGTAGGCTGTTATGACGTTTATTAGGCACAACATCAAACAATAAGCTCAATTACAAAATTTCCAAGGAGGAGGAACCCCTATCCGATGCGTAGATATGCAACAAGCTTATTGGTAACAACACTTAAATGATAATTCTTCTTTCCAAATTTCCAAGGAGGAGGGACCCCTATTTGAGGCATAGATTGAAAGAACAACTATTAAACATAACATAAGATAACAAACTAGAACAAATTGCATTAGCGATACACGCATACAATAAATGATCAAACTAGCAACTCCATTTAACTAAGTTTGAACAAACACCATGATCATAACATTTAGGCAAGGTGGCACAACTATTTATTATCACAGTAAAAGCTTATGAACATATACAAAACAATAATATTTTAGGCAAGGTGACACAACATATATTACTATCTCATGCAAAAGTTAATTACAAATGAGCAAAGAGCTCTTATTTATAGACATCAAAGGTGTAGGGAACCCTAAAATCACCTTGAATCAACTATAGTCTCGCAAGCATGCGAGATTTTATTGCTAAACCTAATTGTATGCAACTATATACTTAACTAGAAAGCTACCATTAGTTAACTGAAACAAACTAAATCAAATGGATGTGTCCAACACGCTAGTCCTTATTGATAAGCACACTAACTAATAACTAACATCAGTTAACGGAGAATGAAAACTCCATCTGTACATAGGAAACTCCAAAATAGACGTGCATGAGATGTTGAACAATGAGTTAAATCAGAAAGAGAAATCAAGTTAACTGTTGCATATGATGTCTATCCTGAAAAAGGTGGGACATCCTGATCTGGAGTTCACTTGTCGTGATCTCAAGCAAGTAACCCCTCCACGAGGTTGTTGACTGCATCACCATCTGGGGAATTGATACTTCTCTGTAGCACACTATGTCTTCCCAACATCTCCTCACCGCCTGTGATCTGACTCTAAAGTTCTCCTCTACTCTTAACCGCCTCATCAAATAATGCTGACATGACTGTAAGTTGATCTAACTTACATCCAATAGAATCTCCACTGAAAATACCATGGATGAGCACCTACAACTCTGACTGAACATCAGTGAGCTCAACGTACTCACCACCCTCACGTTGATACTGGCAAGGAACTTGAGATACAAAATTTCTCATGTACCGAAGTGCACTAGTTACGTGTTCTCTGCTCTCAGCCAACTCTGAAGCCATTGTCTCCTGTATTTTTGCCTTGAAGATTAATTGTGTTTTCCAAGTAAAAATAGATTCCTTATCTTCTTCATCGAAGATCGAGTCATATGTCGTCCTCAGATGAGAGATCATGATTTCATCTCTTGGTTTTTCAACTGCCAACTCTCACTCTGATTCCTGAAGCTGTAAACGGAGTTCGCAGGCATTATACCTCAACTGATATAACTCTACAAGCACAAAGCGACCCCTTGTGACAAAATCTTCCTCCCAATCTTTCAGGCGCTTCCCGTATACAACAAACAGATTAAGTTGATTCTGCTCTACTGGAAGCTCTAGCATCTGTGGGAGCAAGGCATGGACATTCTTAGTGTTATGTATGATGTTAGAGATATATTGACGAAGCTCCTAGATTTCAGCCTTGAGGGCTCTTTGGTCATTTTTTGACTCTTCATTACAACAGCTAATATATAAATATATTATAATTATATTTTAAAATAGAGAACAATAATCTCAAATAGAGAAACTTTATTAGTAAGAAAAAAAGAGTTTTTGTTTTTTTTTGTTATGTTTGAGCTAAACGACGACTTTTTCTACACAAAACCGCTAAAAACACAAGACTATTGCTAGTCTTTTTTTGCTATAATGACTATTACTAGTATTTTTTTTTTTAGTTAGAATTCCACTATAAGTTTTAAATTCAAAAAAATTCTTATTCTGTAAATGAATTACATATAAATGCATTTATATAAATAAATTGAAATTATTCTTAATACGTTTATAATAAATTATAAATTTATTATTTCTATTATAATTATAAATCTGTTTCTATGTTATAAATACTTGCATTATTTATAGTATAAATTTAGACTCAAAAAAGGTGTAAAACCTCTACATAATTTCAAAACTTTATGCATAATTTTGATCCCCAAAAAACAATTCTTAAGGGATCAAGACTTGTTTTTGGGAATCTTATAATAAAATGAATTATTCCGACCTTTCAATCACTATACATGTATATTTCGATTGTCTCGCTCAGAACATTTTTTAAAAGAGCTCGTGGAACCATGGTATCAAACATTCCAAAATCAAATAAAGAATCAGATATTTGATCTTCATCATCTACTATCTGGTTTAATGTCTGTTCAATAACTCTTTTACCTGCAAATGCAATGTATGCATTAGGCTCGACAATCGTGACATTAGCCAACATACCAAAACTACATGAACCTGCTTCTTTATCCTCTTGTCTGGTGTGTCCTAGTAGACATGATCAAAATCTGAGAAGTCTAGTTTGTAGGATGGTTGCCTCCTCTTCTTGCTCAGCTGACTCTCAAGCTAAGACGAGACTTGACTAATTTCACTGGAAGGATCGGTGCTAGTCATAGAAAAACATGATGAGTGGGAATGTGTAGAGGTATTGCTATGTGGTGGCGAGTCTAGTTCCAAGTAAATGTGAATCAGAACTAGAGGCTATTGTGGTGTTGGCGATGGAAAAGGAGGTTGTACCTTTAGCTTTGGCATTCTCTAAACTGCATCTGTGGCTACCTCCACATGTGTTTATGTAACAAGTGCCTTCCCTTTTGAATTATTAGACACTTTGTTTCTTTTAGGAGGGTTGCTCCTTTTCTTTTGTTTTTATTTTGATGAGGATGGCAGTGAAGATTCCATCGGTGGTGGCTTTATACTTGGCATGACTGCCCTCCTTCTCTTCTTGCTATCCAAGTAGCGTATACTGTTCTGAATAACTCTGGTTGATATCTCTTTGACAAATGAGTATTCCTTGGAAAACCAATCGACAGCTGGAAGCGGCTGCATATCAACCTGTTCTCTGAAGAATTGAGGAAGAATTTCCCCATCATCATCTGACAATCCTCCCACATCCTATGACATGAAAAAAAACATCTATGAGAGGGTGAACCTTCTGTAACTATGTCGGCGCTCCTCAAACTCGTCCTCGCAGTTGACCCAGTAATCCTCCATAGAAGGCTTGTGACAAGAGCGACTGCCAAGGCGTGCTGAGTAAAAACCCTAAGGGTCATATGAGCGTGTGTCAACAAGGTACATAAGATTAAATCTTGCTAGCTCATGGCCTACAACCTTTGCATCAACTGTTGTCTTGTACCTGTAGATTCCCATTTGCAATGGAAAATTGGCAGTTGGTTTGCACTTGTGGCATAAATGAGAATGCACATAATATAATTGCCTCAAAAATTCCATGAAAATTGTCTTATCCAAAGGATAACGAAGTAGCATGGCTAGACTTCATGTATATCTGTAGACGTGAATGTAGGTATAAGTAGGGAACTAAATGAACCAATCCGCCTATTCTACCATTGCTTCTTTAACAACTGCTGAGATACGAACTTGCAATTCTCAGTCTAGGTTCCTCTTTGTGTACATCAAGAATTCTTCTTGCACACACTTGAAATGTTACTCGGACTTTGTGAACTCAAGCTGCTCATAATACTGATGAAATTTTTGTACATTGAGAATCCCTATTGTGTTCAATCCTTTAACCTAACCTTGGTAAGCAACCAATTAAACAAGATACAAACACATGTGAAACTTGTGGGCAACTAGGAAACCGGTAATCTACTGGTGGAGAACGTTGTTGATCAAAGAGGCCCAGTCGTAATGCTCTCGCTTGGGAATAATCTAATCAATGATGTAGTACATCCAAGGCTGAAATTTGTGAGCATCTATGTGACCAAAACCATGATTAAGAAGAGTGATCAAAATTGCATATTCATACTTGAATTCTGTGCAACCCACATTGTTTGGCAATTTACTTTTCTTTTCTTTTAGCCACCTTTCCGCCATTTTGTTCTGACACATGTCCTTATCAACATTAAATGCCTTTTCACACAAATCCATGGTAATGACCTGATTGTTTGGATGCCGAGGAATACCAAAACATCTCTCAATGTCCTAGGGCTTGAAACTGCAAATCACCCGTCCATCTGTCGATTGAATTTCTTGGGTAGTAGAATTGTACTGCTTTACACAAGACACCACAAATTCTATGCAATGGACTGAAATAGGGAGTGAAGTTGCCTCTAGCAACTCAGATTCTACGATAGCTCCAAGAAACCTCATCTGACTGGCCAAAAGGCAAGGCGCCCCTAGCCAATAGAGGTACAATTTGATATTTTCACTTTTATCTACCTCTTGTTTTACATGCTCGTTGGAACCATAGCCACGATCACTCAACATATCTGACGATCTTGCAAACGGATGCATTGCAAAGCTGGGTTGAATCAGAAAAGATTCCTTGGAAATAAAAACTACAAATTCATCCATCTGGCATGTCTAATTCAAGGGTGCCCCTGAGCTACAGGGGCATAGAAACTGCAAATTAGACTATCTTTGTGGTGTGTAAACTCTCTGTAACTTTTGCTTCTGCCAGAGTTCCGCAAATTGGATGGACTCGCTTGATAGCTTGTCGGAAAGCTGAATAAAAAGCGAAGAAAATGAATGTATTTGCAACTAGAAACAACTGAATATGAGCCTCCAAATTGAAAGGTGTTGCTGAGCTAGAGGGGCACAAAAATTGCTCTGGACTTGATGTTTTCCTCTATTTTGCCCTCTACAAACACCGTGTCGACTGCTGAGTTGACCATGTAGAAGCATTACTATTGTTGACACATGTGTGTGACTGTATTTCACCATTTTCACATGTACGAACACTATAAAGTTGATTTGCATGTTGGTTGTACAAGTGTCTCCCACGTTACAAAATGAAAGTGTTTCCAAACATAATAGTTTTTGCACTTTTCGCCATTTGAAAATCCCCTCCATCGAGAAGCATCTTTTTCAGCATCTTTCATCATAGAATGTTATTCTTGAGTTTTAGGCTTATATTTTGACACCTGGTACTGGCCAACTGCCATTGACAATCTCAGAGGTCCTAACTTTTCTCCTGAAAAAGTGAAAACTACCCACCAGGCTTAAACTAAATTTTAACTGAAATCGACTTCACCATTGTGATCGTGATACAAAATAAGCCAATCAAAATTAATTTCATCCAATTCTGACAAGTTTCTTTTTTTAAGGTTTTTTGACCTAAAAATTGGGGTGCAAAAACCTTAATTTTCAATTTTTTCAAATTTTGCCAGTATCTTCCCAACATCACACTGACCAAAAGCACATACTTGATTTGCCCAAAAAATGAGTGTTGACATCATTTTTACAAGGTTTAGACCATTTTAAACAAAATGCCTTAATGAAGCAAAAAATTTGGTTTGGTTACATCATTAGGCTTCATCTGCTGACCATGTCGGATACTTACGACATAGGAGAACTGAGATTCTCTATTCTTTTGTAGACCACTCACTTAACATTTGGGCATTGGAGTCAAGACTCAATCCCTAATTACCTAAAATACTTGGAGTTTTAAAACCTAATCACCTAAAACAAGACTACCTAAATCACCTAAAACATGACAAAACATCACAAAATGGGGAAACACATTATGACATAGCGATAAAGCATAAATAAATTATTTACAAAAATTCACTCCTCCCCTAGAGGGTTGAATTGTTTGAGATATTGCCCGTTGTAAGGCAGTGGGAGAAGCCTTACATCTTGATGTGAGAGAATATATGTGTTCTCTCCTCTTGATTCATAGATCTGGAAGGGCCCTAGCCACAAGGAATCAAACTTGCCATGCATTCCTTTAGGCTCATGCCTTTTGTCCCACAATAGGACTTGATCTCCGATCTCGAAGTCTCACTGACGAGCCTTCTTATCAAAAATATTCTTCACTCGCTCTTGATGTTGAGTGATTCTATCAAGGACCTCCACCCTTTCCTCTTCTAGCTTCATCAGGTTAAAAATCCTCTTCTCGATGGGATCTTTGAACTCTCCATCCTCTACTGTGGATGCCAGCTGTAAGGCGGACAACTCCAGTGTAATGGGTAACATTGCTTTTGTACCATACAAAAGTGTAAAAAGCGAAGTGCCAATGGCTCTTCTCGGAGTGATCTTATCAGCCCAAAGAGCATCATATATCTTTCTGTGCCAAGCTTTCTGATTTGAGTCAACCAGCTTAAACAGGATTGTGACTATGTTTTCGTTTGAAGACTCGGCGTATCCATTATCTTGAGGGTAATAATTTGATGAATGTGACAGCGTGATGCTGTGATCAAAACAAAAATTAAGTAGTTCCTCTGATGAGAAACTCATTGCATTATCAGCCATAATTTTGCGAGGCACCTCGACGCACAAAATGATGTTCTCCTTAAAAAATTCACAAACAACTTCTAAGGTAGCTCGCTTAGTAGGAACAAATTCAACTCACTTCGTGAAATAATCAGTTGCCATAAGGACATAAAAATGCCCCTTGCTGGAATGCGGGTTGATAAGACCTATGAAATCAATACCCCATTGCTGAAATGGAGCATCAATAATAACTGGCTTGAGTGGAGTAGTTGCCAATCTGACTTTTCCAGCAAACTGCTGACATGTCTGACACCTATACACCCTTTCATATGCGTCGCGAAACATGGTAGGCCAATAGAATCATGCTCACAAGATCTTGAATGCAGTGACTCTTGATGAGAAGTGACCACTGCATGTGTGATTGTGAAAAGTATCCAACAATCTCTGTTGCTAGTCTTTGCCGATGCATAAAAGGAAAGTTTCGTCAAGGCCATGCTTGTACAAAATGTTATTGACAAGCACAAAATTTTGTGCTTTCAGTTTTAATGTTCTCTTTTGTTGTTTGTCCATTGACATGGACATTCTCCATAAGTTGAATAATACCACAAGGTTGTGTACCATTCCTCTACAGAATCAACTAACATGACCAAAGGAAGGTCCTCTTCAGGTGTTGGTACAGTTTCAATTCCGCCATTGCTTTGTTTCTTTTGATCTCCATCTTCTGCCAATAATCGACAAAGACCTTGCCCATGGACGAGCTTGGTTGGCTTGATCTCCAAATCATACTCTTGAACTTTTGCAATTCAGTTTCCTCTTTTTGTGCCCATCTCTTGTTGAGTTAGCACACCTTTTATTGTTGGATCGATGACAAACACTGTTGTATGAGAATTCAAGATATAGAATTTGAAAGATTTAACAGCTTTGACAACAACATACACATTCTTCTCAATTTGAGAATAGCGTGATTCACTATCTTTAAAATTGGTACTCATGAAAGCATTTGGAGATTCTCCTTCTTCATTGAGCTTTTCAGTCAATATAGCAGACAATGTGTGTTCCAACGCATAAAAATAGAGGATAAAATCCTTCTGAAAGTCAAGATGAACCAACGTTGGTGTGTTAGTAATAGCTTCTTTGATTTTGGTAAAGGCTTGCTTGCCTTCTTTTGTCCATATGAAAGTGGACTTCTTTTTCATCATAGCTGAAATGTCCTTCGTCGGCTCCAAAACATTTGGTACAAACCTCCAGATAAAGTTGACTTTACTGAAAAAGGAGTGCACTTGTGTTTTGATCGTTGGAAGAGATAGGTTCTTAGTTGAATCCACCCGGTTTGGGTTAATTTTGGTTCCCTCCTTGGAAACGATATGGCCAAGTAACTTACCCTCTGTCACTGCAAAGATAGTCTTCTTGGGATTCAATGAGATCTTGTGATACCTGCATCTTTCGAAAACTTTCGCGAGATGCGAAAAGTGATCGCCCCGTTTATCTGAGAAAACGGTCAAGTCATTAAGATAGACAACTATTATTTTGTTCTTAAGATCCCCAAACGCCAAATCCATGGCCCTCTAGAAAGTAGACCGACGTTGATGAGGCCGAAAGGCATCCTCTGATAAGAAAATGTTCCCCATGGCGTGGTGAAATCTATTTTGATATGTTCCTCTTCTGCCACTGCAATTTGATTGTAACTGGAAAAACCATCAAGAACTGATAGCATCTCTGATCTGGTGACTGTCTGTAAGGTATGCTCCATGATTGGTAAAGGGTAATTGTCCTTCAAGGACGATTGATTCAAATTCCTAAAATCCACACAAATTTTGATTTCATCGTTCTTTTTGCGCATAGGAACTATGTTTGACACCTAGGTGGAGTGATGAATTGGATAAATTATCTTTGAGTCCACCATATTTTGAATCTCCACATATATAGTATCTTGAATTTGCGGATTATAATTTTTTTGTTTTTTCCTGAAAGGCTTGACATAATACTTAAGAGGAATTGTATGTAACAATTCTACGTGTGAAGACTTTCAAGTCTTCATATGACCAGGCAAATACATCCTTGTATTGTTTGAACAAGGTGGCAAACTTCTCAGCTTCTTCTCAAGTACAAAATTTGCCTAGATTAATAAGTTGAGGCTTGTCTTCAGTGTCGATGTTCACTTGGAAATGCTCAACAAAAGTATTAACACCTGACATCTTTTGATCTTGGATGTTTCGGTCATGTCGGTCAAAAATATCCTCTAAAGAAATGAAACCCTTAGGAATTTGATTTCCTCTCAACCAAATGATCCCGGAGTCTGTAGCTTCAGAGTCTTCTACAGCTGACTCTTTGAAAGGAGTGGAACTTCCTTCAAAGAACAATTCTTTGTAGTTGTATCCCACAATGAGAAACTCTTTGATGGCATTTTCGTCATCAAAGACTTGCTAGTTGTCTGAATTATTTGGTACAGCTGGCCTGTAGATCAGCTCAATAGCAAAATAATTCTAATGAAAGTCAGAATGCAACATGAAAAGAGTGGTTGAAACTACAAGGGCATCAACTCTGCTATTGTCTATTCTTGGAATGTATTTGATGTCAAATGCATCGAACCAGTCGATGGCATTCCACACCCTCTGTCTGTAGGATTGAAGGTGATTCTTTCTAACTTGAAATTGCTCCCTAATCTGTTTAACAATTAGCTCAACATCTCCATCTCTAAGTAATTTGATCCCCATATCCTTCGCATTCTTGAGACCTAATAAGAGTGCCTCATATTCAGCAGTATTATTGGTGCATTCAAATTGCAACCTATATGCGAACGGATATAAACAACCTTCGGGAGAGATGATCACCACTCCCGCTCCTAAACTTGATGTTGAGCAACTACCATCAAACTGCATCGTCCACACTTTTGATTCTTCATATGATGTCGTTGTGGAAAGTGCAAAATTCTAACAGTCTTCAGTTACATTAGATATCATAGCATATGTCCCTGGACGCATATCTTGATATAACACTTGTGCATGTGGAACTTGAGACTTCACCACCGTGAACTTTGACTTTACATCAGGCTCCAACTTGAAAGTGCCCTTCTTCAATGGAATTGTCACAAACGAACAATCCAATTGAATTTCACCTCCGAGGTCTTTGCAAAAACTCCTATTAGGCAACATCCCATAACTGGTAGGAATGTCAGTGATCAAGATAGTCATCATGATTTTATTTTTAGGACAAGATGCTAACCTCACTTGTGCACCCTTCAATTGACCAACTAACGACACCAACTTTGACTCAAGTGAATAACACTTTTCTTTGATTTCGGTGCATGAAAGTCTCAATGTGTTCATGATCAGTAAAGGCATGACGTTGTCTGAAGCTCCGCTATCTATGATGCAATTGCTGAGTTTAAATCCTCCTATATACAAAGATATATAGAACGGTTTTGGCTTGTCTTCTACTGGTACAAAGGATTCAAGAAATGTAGGCTATACTACAGCCTTGTTCTTTACCACCTTCAGGATACTATCCAACTGCTTTGGATGATCTTGAAGATACTCCAATTGTGAGAATTGTACCTTCGTCTTCATCATGGAAGACACAATGTCGAAGTTTCTTGAGGTTGGATCCTAAGCAACCAGCACGGTGTTCACTTGTGAAGACTTGGGATTGGAAGTGGAAGGCACTTATTTTCACTTTTCATTGAGCTTCTTCTTTTCCTCTTCTTCTTTATGTTCTTTGAAATGTTGAGCACGTGCGAACACAAGTGATGAGATGTTCTCATGATTGACCGCAAGAGAGTATTGGCGGTAGTCTTCTTGTTGTTGTTCATTAACGGGTTCTCTGTCAAAGTATCCCGCTGCAGAGTCGCCATCAAAGCCGTATGTTTGTGGTGAGACATATGTAGTTGGTGAAGGTACGAAACTTGTACTTGGAGCAGCATCAACAAATCCCATGATCTAATTCATTCTTTTATTTTCCGAATATGTGGCTCTGATGTGTTCAACAGTATCATGGAAAGAGCAATAGGTCGTAGGCTTCTTAGTATCAACAAGCTTTCTTGATTGTCATTGCGGGAACCTTGATTTGTAGTTGTTGAATGGTTGGAAGTTATTCCTCTTCGGCTGATATGGCGGTGGTGTAGGCAGTGCTTGCTGCCCTTGTGTGGGTGACTGTCTTTTGAGAATTGTCACCTCATTGGCTACCTTCTATAGCAGTGGATCAACAGATGCTTGACTAAGCGGTCTGATTGAATAATTCTTCATCTTTCCCATCGTGATCATGTTATATTAAATCTTGATTGCCTCTTCTTGTGCAAGTTGTAGATCTACTCCTTGGCTTGCATTCAAAAAAAAGGCTATTTCTGACAGCAATGCGTTGATGAAGTCGCTCATCAAAATCCCATCATATGGGTTGAGTGTATGGGAAAGACATGTGACAAGGCAGTTAAACCTTGCTATGAACTCCCTCATTGGTTCTGTAGGCTCCATCTTTGAGCTTGAGAGCTATGAAAATAAGTGGTGGCTATTCTCAGTAGGCTTGAATCTCGCCAAGAATTTTTCGCTCATGACTACCCAACTTATGATAATGTCTGGCTCAAGATTATGGAACCACTCTGAAGCATTATTCTCCAGGGTCTCAACAAAGAGATGAACAACTATGTCTTCATATGGAACATGCAAAACGGAACAAGCCGCTATGACTGCTGAAATTTTTTCATCAGGATGTCGGAATCTATCGCCATGGAATTGAGGAAAATTCTTTCGCGATCCCTTGGGTAGTTCATGGTGTCCTGCTAAGGCCAATGGTCCGATGTTGTCACCCCAAGGCAATGGGGTTGGATGTGTCAAATTTCTTCTATTCCAACCGTTGTGATTGTTGTTGTTGTTGTTATCATTGTCGCACATTGCTTTAGCTGGGGTTGGAGATTCTTCTTCAAGTTCTTCTAGGAAATGCTCAGGAACCTCTTCAAAGATCGAGTCTTCTTGAATAGGAGGATTATTTCTCCTTCTCAAGTATACTTGGTAAGCCAGGATTCCTTATTCCCATACAGGTGGTGGAAAAACTAGTCGACTTGCTGCAAGATCCGTTCTTTCTTCTTCTTTGTCTAGAGTAGTAGTTGCATTCCTCCACTTAGTAGATGATGTATGATTGTCAAAGATAAAAATTTGCAGGCTACTGATGATGTCTGACTGCTCACCTTGAATCAACACAAAGTTTTGTTGTATGATAGCTGGAGTGAGTCTTGGTTGTTGAATTGGAGCAGTAGGTTGCTAGATGGTAATTCTCGTGACATAAAGTTTGAAGCTTTCTTGAATTTTTCTTGTCTCGTGCCCCACAGTGGGCGCTAGAAAACTATTGGCGTAACAATTATCACCTCTGGAGTGCAAGTTGATATAGACAGCTATGCACAGTGCATAATGACTACTCTTAAAATTAGAAGGGGAAGCTCCCTCTTTTGCTGATATGTCTGAAAAAGTAAATGATTCTAACTCCTATCTTTTTGACTCAGCTGGAAGAGGCACAAGGTTAAGGAAACCAAGAATGTTGCAGCTAAGGGTTTTCTCTAGTTTTGCAAATATTAACTACAACTAAAACTAAATGCTTTTAATCTATCCTATTCCCTCAAAAAAGACAAAGCATGAGGAATTAGGAGCATGAATGTATTTATACAATAAACTCTACAACAGGATTTTGAAGGAGGAGGAACCCCTATTCGAGGCGTAGATATGCAACAAGCTTATTGGTAATGACACTTAAACAATAAATCTTCTTTCCAAATTTTCGAGGGACCCCTATTCGAGGCATAGATTGAAAGAACAACTATTAAACGTAACATAAGATAGCAAATTAGGACAACAAATTGGATTGGCGAGACACACATACAATAAACGATCAAACTAGTAACTCCATTTAACTAAGTTTGAACAAACACCATGATCATAACATTCAGGGAAGGTGGCGCAACTATTTATTATCACAGTAAAAGCTCATGAACATATACAAAACAACAATATTTCAGGCAAGGTGGCGCAACATATATTACTATCTTGTGCAAAAGTTAATTACAAATGAGCAAAGAGCTCTTATTTATAGACATCAAAGGTGTAGGGAACCCTAAAATCAACTTGAGTCAACTACAGTCTCGCAAGCATGCAATATTTTATTGCTAAACCTAATTGTATGCAGCTATACAGTTAACTGGAAAGCTACCATCAGTTAACTGAAACAAACTAAATCAAATGGACTTGTGCAACATGCAAGTTCTTATTGATAAGCGCATTAACTGATAACTAACATTAGTTAATGGAGAATGAAAACTCCATCTGTACATAGGAAACTCCAAAATAGACGTGCATGAGATATGGAACAACGAGTTAACTCGGAAAGAGTCATTGAGTTAATTGTTGCATATGATGTCTATCTTGAAAAGGGTGTGACATCCTGATCTGGAGTTCACTCGTTGTGATCTCAAGCAAGTAACCCCTCCAAAAGGTTGTTGACTGCATCACCATCTGGGGCACTCATACTTCTATGCAACACATTGTGTCTTCACAGCATCTCCTCACCACCCATGATTTGACTCTAAAGTTCTCCTCTACTCTTAACCGCCTCATCAAATAATGCTGAAATGACTATAGGTTGATCTAACTTACAACCAAAAGAATATCCACTGAAAATAGCATGGATGAGCACCTGCAACTCTGACTAAACGCCAGTGAGCTCAACATACTTACCACCCTCACACTAATATTGGCAAGGAACTTGAGATACGAAAGTTCTCATGTACCGAAGTGCACTAGTTACGTGTTCTCTGCTCTCAACCAACTCTGAAGCCATTGTCTCCTGTATTTTTGCCTTGAAGATTAATTGTGTTCTCCAAGTAAAAATAACTTCCTTATCTTCTTCATCAGCGACCGAGTCACATGTCGTCCTCATATGAGAGATCATGATTTCATCTCTTGGTTTGCCAACCGCCAGCTCTCACTCTGATTCTTGAAGCTGTAGACGGAGTTCACAGGCATTATACCTCAACTGATATAATTCTGCAAGCATAAAGCAACCCCTTGTGACAAAATATTCCTCCCAATCTTTCAGGCGCTTCTCGTATACAAAAAACTGATTAAGCTGATTCTGCTCTACTGGAAGTTCTAGCATTTGTAGGAGCAAGGTGGGGACGTTCTCAGTGTTATGTATGAGGTTACAAATTTACTGACAAAGCTGCTAGATTTCAGACTTGAGGGTTGCTTTGTTTTCCCCGTATTTTATGACTACACTTTATGCTATTTGTTGCAACTTGAAGGAAATCAACCTCTGTTTGGTGTGTGCTTTTACCAAAGTTGACCTTTATCACATCGAAGTCTTCAACTTCAACCTCGTTCAAGTTCTTGCCCTCTGGGGGTGCAGCGGTCTCTATTATGATCTCCTTGTCAGCATTCCTCTCTACATGAACCTGCTTCTTTATCCTCTTGTCTGGTGTGTCCTGGTAGACATGATCAAAATCTGAGAAGTCTAGTTTGTAGGATGGTTACCTCCTCTTCCTGCCCAACTGACTCTCAAGCCAAGACGAGTCTCAACTAATTTCACTGGAAGGATCGGTGCTAGTCATAGGAAAACCTGATGAGTGGGGATGTGTAGAGGTATTGCTACATGGTGGCAAGTCTAGTCCCAAGTCAATGTGAATCAGAACTAGAGGTTGCTATGGTGTTGGTGATAGAAAAGGAGGTTGTACCTCTAGCTTTGGCATGCTCTGACACTTTGTTTCTTTTAGGAGGGTTGCTCCTTTTATTTTATTTTGGTTTTGACGAGGATGCCAGTGAAGATTACACCGATGGCGGCTTTGTACTTGGCATGACTTCCCTCATTGTCTTCTTGCTATCCAAGTAGAGTATACTGTTTTGAATAACTCTGCTTGATCTCTCTTTGACAGATGAGTATTCCTTGGCAAACCAATCGACAGCTAGAAGCGGCTGCGTATCAACCTGTTCTCTGAAGAATTGAGGAAGAATATCCCCATCATCATTTGACAATCCTCCCACATCCTCTGACATGAAAATAGACATTTGTGATAGGGTGAACCTGCTATAACTACGTCGGTGCACCTTGAACTCGTCCTCGTAGTTGACCCAGTAATCCTCCATAGAAGACTTGTGACAAGAGCAACCGCCAAGGCGTGCTGAGTAAAAACCCTAAGGGTCATATGAGCATGTCTCAATAAGGTACTTAAGATTAAGTCTTTTTAACTCATGGCCTACAACCTTGTTGTCAATTGTTGTCTTGCACCTATAGATTCCCATTTGCAATGGAAAATTGGCAGCTGGCTTGCGCTTGTGGCGTATATGTGAATGCACATCATGTAATTGCCTCAAAAATTCCATGAAAACCATCTTATCCGAAGGATAACGAGGTAGCATGGTTGGACTTCCTATATATTTGTAGATGCGAATGTAGGTATAAGTAGGGAACTGACTGAACCAATCCACCCATTCTACCATTGCTTCTCTGGCAACTGATGAGATACGAACATGTAATTCCCAATCTAGGTTCCTCACTGTGTACATCAAGAATGCTTCCTACACACGCTTGAAATATCGCTCGGACTTTGTGAACTCAAGATGGTCATAATACAAATGAACTTTTTGTACACTGAGAATCCTCATTGTGTTCAATCCTTTAAACTGACCTTGGTAAGAAACCAAGTAAACAAGATACAAACACATGTGAAACTTGTGGGCAACCAAAAAAATGATAATCTGCTGGTGGAGAATGTCGTTGATCAAAGAGGCCCAGTCGTAATGCTCTCGCTTGGGAATAATCTGAGCAATGATGTAGTACATCCAAGGTTGATATTTGTGAAAATCTACATGACCAGAAACACAATTAAGAAGAGTGATCAAAATTGTGTAATCATCCTTGAATTCTCTGCGACCGACATTGTTTGGCAATTTACTTTTCTTTTCTTTTAGCCACCTTTCCACCATTTTGTTCTGACACATGTACTTATCAGCATTGAATTCCTTTTCACACAGATCCATGGTAATGACCTGATTGTTCGAATGCTGAGAAATACCAAAACACCTCTCAATGTCTTGGGGCTTGAGACTGCAAATCACATGTCCATCTACCGATTGAATTTCTCGGGTAGTAGAATTGTAGTGCTTTACACAAGACACCACAAATTCTATGCAATGGACTGAAATAGGGAGTGAAGTTGCCTCTAGATTCTACGATGCTTTGAAGTATATATGAACTTATTTTTGACCCTTTGAAGTCAACTTTTGGATTCACCTTATGCAAATCTATGTTAGTCGTTTCGATGAAATCATGAATTAAGATCGACTTGGTCTTGAATTCGATCTATGTGTACTGCATTCTGAAAAACTTGCATGTTGACTGTAAACATGACTATGTTCTGATGACTTTCTCCAAAAAGCCGAAAATCACGCTTGATGAGGCTAAAAATACCCTGTCGGAGGGCAATTTTCACGAAATTTTTTGAGACGTGGGTTTTGTGCAGAAAATAATTCTAAACAAACCCACAACATAAGAAAATCGAAAAAATGCCTTTTAGCTTGGCATGCAAAGACTTTTCCGAAAAAAACAACTCAAGCCAAGAAGGGCTGCGAGGGTAGATTTTTCTGAAAAAATATGGAACATGGGTATTGTGCAGAAGATGATTTTAAGCAAACCGAGATCCTTCGTTCTAAAAAATACTGTCTTTTACTCCACCATGCAAAGGAATTTCAGTTGAGAAAAGCAAAGCTTCAAGAATTGAAGCTTTGAGGCAATTTTTCTTGAAAAATTCGAACACATGGGTTTTGTGGAGAAAGCAATGCACAACCAACCCAGATGATCGAAATTGTCAAAAGTCGATGAATTCTTGGACATGCGAAGAATACCTAAGACAAGAAAAGAAGAAATTAAGACAAAAGATAGAAGCTTTATGTTTCCGATTTTGTCAAAATTGCCATGCTTGTCTGAAGTTTGTTGATTATTTTGGACCTGTATCTGCAAGGAAATTTGAGAAATAATACTTATGGTGCCTCTGAATGCTTGCACAAGAGAAAATTCGCTTGCACTCAACCTATTGCGAGAGAAATGGACGCCATCTTGCAATAAATAAATAATTTTTTTAGGGTTTATGGCACCAACTACAAGTAGAAACCCTGATTTCAAAAGGAATTATCTAATTGGACCTCACTTCGTTCAACAAAAATTGACTTGGAGTTTCAAAAATATTAAAATATTCAGCTCAACTTATCATGCGAAACTCAAACTGAGTCTCAAAATGGGCGCCAATATGAAAATATTAAAGAAATACGCCTTTTGCAAAGTTGACATGCTGAAACTGAAAATTTAATATTTTTTAATTGAGTTAATTGAAATCTCTCTTTCAAGGTTTTCCTAGAATATTCTTTTAATTCCAAAAAGTCAAACTTTGACTTTCTAGGCGTCCTCCTTCAAAACTTGAGATTTTTAGCTAACTTCCTATATTGTAGCTGCTTGGAAACGTCACCACAACCTCTGTTTAACTCTAATTTATGGATGCCTGATTGATGCTAGAGCTGAGCTGACACATCCATTGCGTAGCTAGAACAAATTTGATGAAATGTCTGCCAAGACTTGTGACCTCAAAAAACTGAATCTGGGGCCTCAAAATGAAGAGTGCCTTTCTCAAGGAGATATGTAATTTCGTAAGAAATTCCATACTTAGCCATTTTCTGATTCTGCCTTTTAACACTTCAATTTGCCACTATTGGTGAATGATGACTCTCATTGACTGGATGCTAGATCCATCGCGTAGCTGGAAGAATTACGCACCCGATGACTGCATATGCAAGGCTTGAATGCTGGATTAAGACCCCCAAATGCAAGGGCATCCTTGGCTTGCAAAGGAGCAAAAAAAAAAATTAACATGATTTTGAATTTTGTCAATTTCAACCAAGTGCCCTACTTTGCCCTTCGCAATCGGGAGCTGGATTGCTCTGATTTGTGTGCTAACGGGCTTGTTGCGTAGTTGGAACAACTTGGAAGAGATGTTCTTGGGAGTGACGAAGCGAGAAGGTCGCATTTACTGCCTCTAGAAGAAGGGTGCCTTTTTCAAGGCAATATGTAAATTCCTTAGCCATTTTTCAGCTTGTCACCATTTTGCATTGATTCTTCGATTACGGATGATTGACAGACCCCGAAGGCTGATGGATAGATTCAATGAATAGCTAGAAGGATTCCACATAGATCTTGTGAAGACGACAGTTGCAAGAAACCTCATCTGACTGGCCAAAAGGCAAGGCGCCCCTAGCTAGCAGAGGTACAATTTAATATTCGCTTTTTTCTACCCCCTGTTTTGCGTGCTCGCTGGAACCACAACCACAGTCACTCAGTACATCTGATGATCTTGTGAACGGGTACATTGCAGAGCTAGGTTGAATTAGAAAAGATTCCCTAGAAATGAAAACTGCAAATTCATCCATCTGACATGTCTAATTCAAGGACGCCCTTGTAACGGGTGCATTGCAGAGCTGGGTTGAATCAGAAAAGATTCCCTAGAAATGAAAACTGCAAATTCATCCATCTGACATGTCTAATTCAAGGGCGCCCTTGGGCTACAAGGGCGCATAAACTGCAAATTAGACTCTTTGTGGTGTGTAAACTCTCTGTAACTAATGCTTCTGCCTTCGACTGCCGAAGTTTCGCAAATCAGATGGACTCGCTTGATAGCTTGTCAGAAAGGTGACTGAAAACTGAAGAGAATGAATGTATTTGCAACCAAAAACAACTGAATCTAAACCTCCAAATTGAAGGGCGCCCCTGAGCTACAAGGGCGTAGAAACTGCTCTGGACTTGATGTTTTCCTCTATTTCGCCCTCTACAAACATGGTGTCAGCTGTTGTGTAGAAGCATTACTACTGCTGACGCACATGTGTGATTGTATTTCACCATTTTCACATGTACAAACACTATAAAGTTGATTTGCACGTTGATTGTGCAAGCGTCTCCCACTTTACAAAATGAAAGTGTTTCCAGACAATATTTTTTGCACTTTTCGCCATTTGAAAATCCCCTCCGTCAAGAAGCATCTTTTTCAGCATCTTTCATTATAGAATGTTTTGTCTTGAGTTCCAGGTTTAGATTTTGACACCTGGTACTGGCCAACTACAATTGACAACCTTAGAGGTCCTAACTTTTCTCCTGAAAAAGTGAAAACTACCCACCGGGCTTAAACTGACTTTTAACTGGAACCGACTTCACCACTGTGATCATGATACAAAATAAGCCAATCAAAATTAATTTCAGCCAATTATGACAAGTTTTTATTTTTAAGGTTTTTTGACCTAAAACAAGGGATCCAAAAACCCTAATTTTCCTTTTTTTCAAATTTTGCCAGTATCTTCCTAACATCATGTTGGCATATGGCTGGGGAGATTGGCTCGTAAGTGTTTTCATTGATGGCAACCCAAGTCATTCAACTTAAGTATAATTTTGGTTCCTATCAACAGAACAGAGTAAAGAACATGGCATCCGGTTAATAGGCATAAAAGTTGATCTAAACACCTTACTAGACATATATTTTGGGTTGTTGATCTCTGAGGAAGGTCTTTTGATGTTTGAAGTATCTTAGTTTTGATGCGTGCTCACTGGTAAGTGATCTAGAAGATATAGTGCACTAACTTATTGATTATCTATGATAGAAGGCCGACCCAACAAGGATAGAAATCGCGGATGTATAAGATGTAATTAATTATAAGTCTTCATGTTTGATTAAGTGTTAGTTGGGTCCTCTCTTTGTCTTAACTGACTTTGGAGGATGCACACAAAGATTTAGTAGTGGATCTGGCCGACAAGTTAAAAGTAACTTAATATTTTGTAAATCCGACTAATGGATGGATGAATCCTTGATCGCAGATATATATAAGAGGTTGTTCTTATCATTTAAACATATGAGTGAATGCAAACATAAGGGTGTGTGTGTAGAAGTGTGAATTGCAAGATCCAACAATGCAGTAGTGCGAATTTGATCATAAGTGATGCGAAGAACAAAAAAAAACAAAATAGGGCAGAGTGAAGTGCAGAGTCAGAAAGCATATCCAAAATCAGATATATGAGCTTCACGGAACTATCACCTGGCATAAGTTGATGCTACTATCTCAATTCACCCTTCAAATGGTTTTAATCTGAATTTTGTAGGGTAGTAAGACTTTCTCTTTGAGCAGTGAGCTCTAGGCAGTGTGCCTGAATGAAAGTGCATTCCTTTTGTAAACAATTATATTTGAGTACTCAAATTGTGGATTAACCTCCATCGTGGTTTTTCCCCTAAAAGGGTTTCCACACAAAAATATGTGTCATGGTGTTATGAATGTTTACTTTGAATGCATACATCTTTTCTTTAATACAATGGTGAAATGGTTTCAAGTTTTAGATCATGGAGTTTAAATATTGTTGAACACTGATTCACCTCTGTTCCCTTGAGTCCAACAATTGGTATTAGAGCTAGTTCCTCTGAAGAAGTTTTACAGCTTGAGGTGGATCTTGGAATGTGACGGACTCTGGTAGTCTTCAACAACAGCTTCTGGTAGCACTTGATGATCTTGATCAGTCTAAAGCAGAAGTTCAAGAAATGAAAGCAAATCTTAGAGATACTGAGAAATGCATTCAGTCATTGAAGGATCAGATAGTTAAATCCAGGGTGAAGAGAAAATATCTATGTGATCAGATACAACAGAAGGAGGACGAAGACATGGATGATGCTCACCTGAATCAAACCTTGAAGGAGATAACCGAAGAATGTGAAAAGCTTGCTAGAGACAATACAAACCTAAAACATGAGATGGAATCTATGATGATGAAGATGACTAAGGAGATAGAAGAAAGGAAGAAAAATGAGGAAAAACTTGCTCAGACCCTGAAAGAGAAATCTGATGAATGCAACAAAATAAATGGAGAATTCATTCAATTGGAAAGTGAATTACAAAGAACCAGAAACAATGAAGAAGAACTTGGTAAGCAAATTACTACTCTTATGAATGATCTTGTCATTGCAAATGAATACAAAGAAAAGTTTAAGATTAGTTCTGTGAAACTTGATGAGCTAACACAAGACAGAAGAGTGGAAATGATAAGAGAGGCTTTGGATATGAAAAAGGAGAAAGTTCCAGATCAGAACAAAAGAATTTCAGACAGAAGATAAATGGAAGGCATTCGGTAAAACAACCTAATGCACAAAAGTTTAATGGGTATTGTTTTTCCTATAATAAGTTCGATCATATGGTTGCTCAGTGTAGAAGTAATTTGAGGTCAAAAGTTTCATCATTTTCTGGTCAGTGTTTCAATTGCAAAAAGCTTGGTCATAAATCAATTGAATGCAAAAATATGTCAAATCACTCTATTGATAGAAGAAATATTGAATGTTATACATGTGGGAAATTTGGGCATATTGCTAATCAATGCAGATCTAGAAGAAGTCACTGGAATGATTGGTTAGGACAAGGAAACATTGTGTGTTATAACTGCAACAAGTATGGTCATACTGCAAGATTTTGTAGAAACAAGAACATAGACATAAGAGGTCTGACATACAGAGGCAAAAATATAGAGAAGACTGATAAAGGGAAAGAAAAGGTAATTGCGGATGAAATCAGAGATCAAATGAAGAGGACATGGGTAAGGAAAAATGATTCTGATGCTGGAAATGGTTTCGTACCAGAACTTGCTTCCGGTAACTCTTTCAGTAATTGATTTTAGGCCATTGGCCTAGGGGGAGTTTTACAAGAAAAGATTTCCTCCCCTATCTATGGATGGTACCGGAACACAAAGATTAGTCGAGAAGGTGTACTGATGGTGTACAAAATTTTTGGATAACTTTAGCAAAAAGAACTCTGACAATTCATAGGTCCGCTATAGACTTTTCTGTCGTTGTTTGGGAAAAAAGAGTCTCCAGAAAACTTAAGAGAAAATGCAATTATTGCACATGTGCGAGCTATAAAAGTCAAGTCAAAGCTGTCATTTTTCACTTTGCATTGAAGAAAAAAAGGAGTGCACTCGATAGGCGGATTACGAAACAACAAAATTGATTCATCGACATATCTCGAAGATCTATCAGGTATTTCAAATTACTCTCGAAATCTCTATACATTTTGGTGTGCGACTGAAACCCTAAAAACGAAAAGAAAATGGAACAAATCAAGGGGTCGATCACTCCAGATGAATATAATAGCGCAAAGATTTGGTCTATGACGAATTTGTTTCTCCCTGATGAATTAAAGCAATTGAGCGAAGCCACGCATGGAAATTTGGATATGTAGAGTGAGTTTATGTACTTTCAGAATGCAGAATTTGTGAAACTCATATTGAACAGGTTACATGATGATGTTTTAACTTTGGATAAGCCTTACATCATTTCAAAAGAGGCAATTGAGAATTTAACTAGATTCTGTAAAGTCAGAGATGTTCCCAACAAAAAGTCTATCATGAACAAGGAAGTCGAAACCCTAACTGGTGTAATTGGAGATCAGAGAGCTCTAATGATCGTAACAATCAAGAATCTCGTCACCAAGTACATTGCACATGGAATAACATACAAGATTTTCTACAGAAATCGAGAAGGAGCCACATCCGCTAGCGCAATATATATTGCTCACAAAATGATAATTGATGGTTAGGAATTTGACCTATGCATGTTGTTAAAGGATCAGATCATGGAGAATGATCAACTGACAAATGAGCCAGGCTATCCATTCAAGTTTGGCACTTTAATTATATGTCTGATAATGTATTTCTTGAATTGGTTGCTGAAAATTGACAATGTAGTATGGAAATCAGACAAACCGGTATGCAATCAGATATACTCTTATTCTAAGAGCTTGACAAACAGGGATTTGGAATTTGAAAATTTATGTAAGAATGTGCTTGTAAAGTGTGGATCAGTCAATATTTCCCCTCCGGTAAGATCAATGGAAGTTGGTTCCTCCTCCGGTAGCACTGATAGAGGACATGAAATTATTGAATACAACCCTCCAGAAAGCAAAGTTCCCAGGATTGAGGGAAAAGGAAAGGAAATTGTGGACATTCTGGACGAAGAATCTAATGAAGAACCTGAGAATCCACTTGAAAATGAATTCGTTCAAGAAAAAGGTAGTGAGGAAGAAGAAGATCTAACAAAAGAAAAGCTACAGTAGCTTATCCAAGATGTAGGTGGCATGTAGAAAATTACAAGGTTATGGCTAGTCAGATCATCATACGATCAAGACTTGATTCTGGAAGTTCTAAATGCTCATATTGAGCAATGCAAGATAAGATTGGAAAGTTTGAAGGACATTCTACCTGAAGAAATGATTGAGTGCAGCAAAGAATCAATGGGATCTGAGGATAAAGGCAAAGAAGAAGGCGAAGTTGTCACTCACCTGAAGGAACAATTCAAATTATCCCTTTCCAAGTTGAAAAAGAAAATGAATGAGTTAAGGCTATTTATTAACTCAGCCAAAGGTATCTACAACTATTGCATCCGTTGGCCCCATGAAGTCGGCAATTACAAAGAAAAGTTGGATCAGATTGAAGCAAAATTGAATGACATTGGCAAAAGTTTTGACATATCTCAGGATCCAAATGGCATTATCAGGAAAAGAATCTAAGAGTTATAGTCAGAACAAACAAAAATTCAACTCTCCAAGAATGTTCTTGTGTATACCTTTTGGAAGGTAAAGGATCTAATTGAATGCAGGCTAGAGTAGATGGTGGAAATACCAAAGAATGGAGAGAAATTGGAAGAAGCAATTACAATTCCTGAATCTCTCATTGAGATCATTAACAAGACTTCCAAGAACAATAGTTTGATCATTATTATTGGAATTACAGTTGATGGTTGGAAGAAGTTCCTTTCGGAAGTGAAGAAAAACAATAAAATAATCTTCTAAAGTTAGTAGTTAATTGTCTTCAAGTTTTTGCAATTTTTTATCAAAGGAGGAGAACTGTAAGCATATATGTGTTAAATTTTTGAAGCTTTGAAGATTTTGAACACATGTTTTGTCATTGATGTCAAAGGGGGAGAGAATGCAATGAAAAATGCCTTATAAACCTCAAGGGGAGAAAGTGCAACAAACAGTTTGGCAATGTACTTAAAATGATTCTGACACTTAGTCATTTTTCACTAAGTTTTGCCATCAATGCCAAAGGGGGAGATTGGCTCATAAGTGTTGTCATTGATGGCAACCCAAATCATGCAACTTAAGTATAATTTTGGTTCCTATCGATAGAACAGAGTAAAGAACAAGGCATCCGATTAACAGGTATAAAAGTTGATCTAAACACCTTATCGGACAGATATTTTGGGTTGTGGATCTTTGAGAAAGGTCTGTTGATGTTTGAAGTATCTTAGTTTTGATGCGCACTCACTGGTAAGTGATCTAGAAGATACATTGCACTAACTTATTGATTATCTATGATAGAAGGCCAACCCGACAAGAATAGAAATCGTGGATGTATAAGATGTAATTAATTATAAGTCTTCATGTTTGATTAAGTGTTAGTTGGGTCCTCTCTTTGTCTTAACCGAGTTTGGAGGATGCACATAAAGATTTAGTAGTGGATCTAGCTGACAAGTTAAAAGTAACTTAATATTTTGTAAAGCCGACTGATGGATGAATGAATCCTTGACCGTAGATATATACAAGAGGTTGTTCTTATCATTTAAACATATGAGTGGATGTGAACATAAGGGTGTGTGTGTAGAAGTGCGAATTGCGAGATCCAACAATGTAGTAGTGTGAATTTGATCATAAGTGATGCGAAGAACAGAAAAAAATAGAATAGGGTAGAGCGAAGAGTAGAGTCAGAAAGCAGATCCAAAATCAGATATGAGCTTCACCGGAACTGTCACCTGACATAAGTTGATGCTACTATCTCAGTTCACCCTTTAGATGGTTTTAATCTAAATTTTGTAGAGTAGTAAGCCTTTCTCTTTGAGCAATGAGCTCTAGGCAGTGTGCCTAAATGCAAGTGCATTCCTTTTGTAAACAATTATATTTGAGTACTTAAATTGTGGATTAACCTCCATCGCGGTTTTTCCCCTAACAGGGTTTCCACGCAAAAATCTATGTCATGGTGTTATGAATGTTTACTTTGAATGCATACATCTTTTCTTTAATACAATGGTGAAATGGTTTCAAGTTTTAGATCATGGAGTTTAAATATTGTTGAACACTGATTCACCCCCCCTCTCAGTGTTCCCTTGAGTCCAACACATCACATTGACCAAAAGCCCATACTTGATTTGCCCAAAAACTGAGTGTTGACATCATTTTTACAAGGTTTAGACCATTTTAAGCAAAATGCCTTAATGAAGCAAAAAAATTGGTTTGGGTACAATAGTAAAATGAATTTTAATATTTATATCTTGTACTCTAGTGTTTTGCATTTAAACATGAAGCATAGCCCTTAAAGTTAGCTTAAATGTAAATAAACTTAAAAAATCCATTTCTCAACTCTCATTCTTGAAAGAATGATTTTCGTACAAAGGAATAGATTCCAAAAGTTCAAAGGTTGGGGATCAAGAAAAATGAGAGGCAACATAGTTATAGGATGAAACTAGTTTCACCTACACCCAAAGTGAACCAAGATGTCCCTATCCCTAATTTCCCATCTAATTGACCACCAAAATGTAAATGGGATTCTTTTTGAAGTATTTATGTATAGATTTGCTTAGTAATTGATATGTAATTAATTTTTAGGATGGCATTGGTTAAGAATCTTTAGCAACTTAAATGATCAATTGCTCTTATTAAATTAATTCAATACTCAACAATATAAATCTTTTGGTTAATTTGGTCAAATCCTCCACATATTTGTTAATTATATCTTGATTTGCAATGAGAAAATGATGCCACAACATATAAAGTGGCCCACTGGGTGCCAATATAGCCTCCACATGCCTAACATTTCAAAGTGTCTTGTGGTGTTAAGAAGTAATTTGATTGCTAAGCTTCCTCTCATTTTTTTCTTGTAAATATGTCTACAATAATAATTGCGAGTGTACAAAAAAGCTAATGCATGTATGTGTAATCAAAATCCATCTACTTCAATACTTGTGTTTTTACTATGTTCGTTTCTATAAAGTTGTAAATTATTTTATTTTTCCACTTTCTTCTATTGTTGTTATATGTTGATATGTGGGTTTTATGTCATGTGATGATGTAGCAAGGGTAATGGTTTCTACGTGGATGGGACTGTAGAAACCAACTTCAACATGAGGTGTGTTGTATGTTGCTAAAGGTTGGATGTAAATAACTAACACATTTCCACTTTCTAGATATTTAGTAGATTACACATTATATATCACTCAAATGATGTGCAAACTCAAATACCTAACATTATTAGTATAACTTTGTAATTATTATGTAGCCTCTTTGAGTGTGAGACCATACAAGGAGAAAATGATTACAAGCGTGAGCCTAGATTCACATGCACTGCTTGCCCCTATCACAAGTGATGTTTCATAAGTTGCTTCATATATATAAATAAATGTATAAGCAAGTAAGGGCATTTTTATGATACACAAAGGGTCCTTAAAAGCAATCTTGTCAAGGGTATGTTTGTGATAATGTTGAGGGCCTACAAAAAGGGTTTTTAAAAGCAATCATGTGACTACACTCTATAAACCCACTATAATGTAGTCAATAGTAGATTATACTCAATAGTAATGTTGATTCATATTTGTTAATAAAAGTGTTTTATTAAATTACCTTGCTTTTTTTAGTAAAGTTTTGTGATATTTTATGTATATCCATCTTACATGGATACTAAGTAATAAATAAAATTAATAGTTAATTTTATTATAAATAAATGAACTATGGCTTTTGGTATTTTACTCAAGTTTAATATTTTATCTTTAAAAGATCTTTTTTTTAGGTAAAAAGTCTTTGTCAAGGCTTTCATCTACAATTTTTTTCATGAATGCTAGAGGCTATAATGGGGATAGGATCCACCGCCATTTATATCAAATAAAAGTGGCCCACAATCAAAAATTTAAAATTATGCTAAAAAAAAAAAGTACTTGTAAATTCATGAAAATGGATTACACATTTATAGCCTCAACTGAAGCTCAACAACTCCCTACAAATGCTCAACCATTCATGAAACCTATCTCACACTAATTGATACAACTCTTTATGACACCTCTACAACTCATATTGACATGTTTACATCTCTATAACAATAAAATTATTTCCACATAATCCCTTGAGATAAAAATATGTGAACAAGTAATTAGAATGCACCAAACAAACAAAAAACAAGCATACCATCAAAATGACAAGATATAACTTCAGAAAACCCTTCTGAGAAAAAAACTCAACCTCCAAAAACATGCACTTAATTTATTATTCATTACAAAACACTTATAGTTTCCATGAATACTTTTGAAACATCAAACTCCTCAAATGCATCCTCCATGTGTCCAAACATAATGAGTAAACACGCAACCACACATCTCATGGCATGCTTCACATATGCACTCTATAAAAAAGCTCAATACAAATGACATCCAACCTAATCACAAAACATGTGCTTACTTTTATATATTCAACTACATACAAAACCATTGAATAGTATTGGCTAAACCATGTGTTTCAAAACCATGAAAATGCAAAACTATTAACCCCAACATTTATTTTTTGGTGCTAAGTTTTTCCAATATTAAATATTTTTGAATGTGCACCCTTCACATAAAATATCTAACCAATGTTACAATACAACTTTACAAATGGGCTCAAATAAATATTTAATGTGTCTAAACACATCCCCAAAGATGTACCACAACTAAATATTTATTTTCTAACACTATTGACACATCTACAACTCTAGTTGCCATATATGCATGATTCAATTATTGATTATTCTAACACACATTAATTAATGAGATAAGAGATATGTTCATTCAATATAATATTGATGAGAGTGACATGCCATTATTTCTAGGACATTCTTTTAATCCAAATAATTCCCTACACTTTAATGTTAAGAGTTTCCTAAAACAACCCAAATATATTTTGTATGTAATGGTGTACATGCACTCCAAGCTCTTGGAATTTCATCTACACCATACATTGTTCAATTTCTTGTGGTCATCAAACCAATTTGCTTCACACTAATATTAGGTATTTTTAAAGGCACAAATATTGTTTGCAATAATAAATGGTGGTCGTCATAGCAATTGGTAAAGGTTGGTAAAGTCAAACAAATGAAGGGTAAAATAATCTTTTTAAATTTTCCCAAGGCATGTTTGTTGTAGCATGGAATCATGTACTGATTGTTCATGCCTTTACTATATAAATTGTCCAATAGCATGTTCTTTGTGAAATTGGACTAAATTTATTTGGATGTTGCAATGAAGAAACATAAACTGTATAAAATATGTGAAATAATTTATATTTAATGTTCTAATACTAGGACATATTTAAACGGAAAAAGGTTTGAAGTCAATATTAATGTGTATAAATCTATTTTCTATCATTTTGAGTAATATATATTTTAAAAGAATTATATCCTAATACATTCACACCTTCATGATATACATGTGGATACTTAACAATTATATAATCTAATGACTCAAGAAATTTCTTCGTACTACCAAACAATATATTCTTGTCTTTATTTCCATTCCTTTAGACAAACTAACTTTTTTCTTTCTTCATTATATACCTCTAAAATAAGAGCAAGCATATCTTTATAATATAAGTCCTATGTGTAGGAACCAAAAAAACAACCAAACAAAAAGCTCATTCTAGACTTGTTTGATAGAAGAAAAAAACTTGGAGATCACATTTCAAACAAAATTGAAACTGTTACAAAAAATACCTTTAATTAATCATAGATAATTATGTAATATGAACATATTTCAAGTGTGGTGAAGAATATCATATACATTTCAAAACTATATTTCTGTAAATTAATAGCACCTTCATATATTTATTCCTTGTCATTATTTATGTAAGTTATAGAATAAATGTAAAGTTAGAAAACTTCTATACACAAAAAATAAACTTCTTATGCATCATTTTTTTTTATACGTCAAAATTCAAGCCAGAGATGTACCCCTGGACGGAATGCAAATGTCCCACTCCACATCTTGAATGTAAGACAAGATACAAGATCTTGGGGGCACCTCCTTTTGGTGGGAGTGAAGTACTATAGATGTTATCCTACATAGGCATATATATTTGGTTTTAAATAATTGAATATGTAGTACATTAGGTTCTAAACAAAATTGCGAGATAATTACAATTGCCCACGGGACACAAGTATTATAGGGCAAATATTATATATATAACTAACCGTGAGGAACAGACGGTACTTTATAGTAGGGCTTAAAAAAAAAAAAAAAACTTGTTTTTATTGCTTCTCATGAAGAAGGGCTCAAACTCGCACTCACTGAGCCTGCTGGAGAACAGATGGAAATTTATGGTAGGGTAAAGTTTTTTGTTTTTTAAATTGTTTTTAACGCCTCCTATTCAGAACGGATTTGAACTTTGGCACTGATTGTGCCTACAGCAGAACAGATGGTGTAGGGTAAAAATATTTTTTACGTTATATGTTATTCTTAATGCTTCTCTTACAGAAGAGATTCGAACTTGGCACTCACTGCTGACTGATAAACAGATGATAAAGCTCTTGCCAGAAACCGAAAAAAAAAAAACAATGTGCATAAGTTTTATACAATTATTAAAATCAAACCCAAAAAGGAAAGCTGTGTAGAAAAATTATATGGTTAAGAAATTTTGAAGATATAACACAAGATTGATACTACAAAAAATAAATTATAACTGATAAGCTTTTTCAAGAGCATTAGTCTAAGATGAAGAAAGCTTAAGCCAGTTTGACATAGACAGGCCATTAACCTATTCAAAGTCCTGAAAAATAATAAATTGAATTTCTTGACAGCGTAGATTTGTTTTTATAATTCGAAACAAACGAAATTTGCAGATTTACACTTACCTCACAAGAGATGCCCTGCTAGCTTTCAAAATTACACTAGTTAAAAATTTACATAACCACCTAATAAAGCTGAAAAAATGTTTGCAAATATAAATTTTACGAGGGACGCAGAACCAGAACCAGAACCAAAATTCCACTCACTACATTTTTCAAAATTCACTTTATAAATGGTAACAATGCTATCATGGTGTAAAATCTGAGCCTGTGTTAGTAGTTATATTTTGGATTTTTGTAATTTTGCCAATGTCCGTTTGGTTAACCACGCAGGACTTTATGATACTGTCACTATGTTTTCCAAGGTATTCCATCGCGTTGTTTGGGTGGAGTCCCAATTTAAATTCCTAATTTCCTATAAAACTACGATATCATTGCATGTTTTTCTTGTTTCGCTAGTTGGGCTGCCGTCAAAAATCTAAACAAAAGAATACTATGATAAGCTTTAATTATGAAATTATTGAATTTTCGAAAGGCGATTAGATAGTAAAGAAAACTCAATCATTAAGAGAGATCTTTCTAGCATTGAATAATGATATTATTTACAGATGCAATAGAGATTTTATTATTTTTTTGGCGCTTGGTATACACATTATCAGATAAGTTTGGATATACGAAAGGGCATAGAAACATGTCATATTGTACAAAGTAACTCCTTTCGGTAGAAGTTTGGTTCCATATCTCAACCTCTTGGTTCGAGAGTCACCAATATATGTTCCTTGTGATCTCCACGTAAAACTTCTACAGTAACCTATGGGATATACACTTTAAAAGTTAAAAACAAACACAGGAATTATAATCCAATAAGCATTAAACTTTAGTTCGTTTTAAAATGCAAAAAAATAATTTCTGCAACTGTGTGATTACTTTTTTATTTAAGGCATCAATAGTTGTCAAAATATGTTTCCAAGCCTCGATTTTGCAGGTTGGTATAAGCAATTTGGTTTTTTTCCAAGTTACCCATTTGGGTTTGGGTATGGGTATGCTGGTATGGAAAATATAAATGGGGTTGGGTTTGTTTTAGGTTTTTCCATATAAAAATCATAAATATACCACATATTTACAGCCTAAAAACAGAAATTAAGTTTATCATATGACATAAAATGCATATAACAAACAAAACCGCCATTAAATTAAAAGAACACCTCAATGTCAATTTGTCAAAGTCGAATGTCATGATAGATATTCATTGTTCAATATAAAAACTGAAGGAGACTATGGCGTAGGAGGACCTAATACTTTGGTGGACTATGCATGGGCCTCATTCATTGATAATCACAAAAGCCATTCACCATTCCTCTATTGCTGAGAGGAACAAGTCTACATATTGTTTCAACCATTCATTCAAGAGGAACAAACTTACCTCTAGGAGAGCAGAGAAGCATGTAGCTGTAGTGTCTTGTATCTCATAGACTGTAACACACATATAAAGAGAATCCAACAACATAGTGGGATGTAGAACCAAACGATCCAGCACAAATCAATGAGGATTAGCCACAAGCAAAATTGGTTGTTGTCCATCTCAAGGAACTTTGGCTAGATTGGTCTAGGCCTAGCAGTTCCAGCAATGAGGAGTTTACCACAGTGTTCAGTAAGTTCAAGAACGTGAGATATTCACCAAATTTTGTGAGTTCAAAAAGGCTTGGAAAGGTTCAAAGCTATATAAAATATAAAATAATGCACACACATAAATGAATATATGAAGTGATATTATGAGATAGTTCAATGTCCAACATTTACAGTATTTCAAAAATGTGATAAGTTACACTATAATACAACATTTTGAGAGTGACACTTGCTCTTAAGTCTCCATAGTCTAGGCCCTAGTGACACTAGGCTCTAAAGTGACTAATTAATCATCTTCTCAAAAAAATTGTCTGCTTGAACTAATTAATCATCATTAATAAAATTATTGTCATTATCCTAATGCATCTGCACTACCACTTAAATATTCACTAAGTCCATCATCAATCATGGTCTCCAGTCTAGAAAACAGAATTTACATGATGAAAACGAGGGTTGATGTTACAGTCCACTGTTGACTTAACAATGGTAGATTCAATTCAATTGATTCAGCCCTTATAAAATTTGAAGTTTGGCAAAAATAATTAAGTTCCAGTCGAACCTTGTTCCAATGTCAAGCAGTAAATCAAAGTGGTTTCAGTAAAAACCCAGGTTTAAACCCCTGAAAGACATGTTAATGTATAATATTTAGTAACATATGACATGCAAGCAGCAATACAGGGTATGGCATACATCAATGTATGAGGCCAGGCAAAAGTCCTGGGCAAATTGATCGAATAGATACATTTCAATTGTGGCATGTAAGCTAAAGTTATGCCTCCACCGTGGCTAAAAGGGGTAATTTATCAATAAATAAAAAGTTAAAAATTCATTGGCAGTAATATCATGCATACATCACCTACAGCATTAATTCAGATTTGGAGAATGAACATTATAATAAGAACAAGCAATCAGATTCTGTTACTGTGCAGAGAAGATTCTCAAAGTCAGAACCACATGTTATTTGGAGTGTTGTGATGAGTGCTCAAAATCTACTTCTGGTTCATGATTTCTAGAAGAATCTGGCTGTTTAAATGTAGGAAATGTACTATACAACCTGATTTAAAATGTGATTGTTCTGAAATTTCAAAACCAGGTGTTTGGTACAATAAAACAGTTCATAGTTATATTGCAAACAATTCATAGTAAAACATTTTTTTTTAAAGAATAAATTTTAAAACAAAATCAGCTATCAAAAATTGAAAGTAATCATTAGATCCTTTGAGACTAATAGCAGATGTAAACAGATGCAAACCAGATTCCTCCCAATCTGGAGGCTGACAGATTAAAATGAAATATAAAAATCATCAACTTACCTTATCTCCTACTTTGCACCGGTCAATAATCCTATAGAGATCACTTCCATTGCTAACCTTCTGCCCATTTACAGCTGTGATAATGTCCCCCAATACAAGTCGTCCATAAGCATCTCGTTTAGTTGGCTGCAGACCCTGAACAGAAGTTGAACCAAAACGATTAGAAGCACATATATGCAAACAATGTTGGAAAGATATGTAAAACCAGACTTGGTTCAGAAGGGAAAAAAATCAATAACCTAAATGGAGCTTGAGAAAAGTTCAAAAGCATAAAAAACAAAAAAAAATTACATTTATACAAGCAATCTAACCACCAACCAAAAACTATAAAGGAAACAAAAACTAGACAAGGCAAAGTTAAAAGAATTTTATATTAATGGTCATCAGTAAGTAATGAATGGCTAATCAATAATCAGACTATTGATATGGGTTCCTCTAAGGAAGCCCGTGCCCAATGTCTAACCTTATCTAGTCTCCAAGAAAGGAAGTCAACGTGAACCAAGTAATGAAATCCAGATAGAATTTAATAAACAATAACCACGTGACCCAAACATCAAACGGAGATGGTATCTAATGAAGGAAGCTTACAAGAATCAAAGGCACTGCATCAGAGAGATATTTTTAAAACCTGCTTCTCAGTCACATCTTTCCAAGGGCTTGCCTCACTCTTAGTTGTAGACCACCAGTGCCCTAAAATACATTTCCAAGTTACCCATTGAAGATGTGCATTTTTAGTGATGTTTTTAGATCCACATCTCTTTGAGAGGCTATCACTCTCATACCATAGAACATTATAAGGGGGTTATAATGCTACCAGACTAGTTATCTCATTTTGGAGAAATAATTGTGCCTTGGATTCAGTTGGTCCACATGCGAATAATAGCAAATCAGTGAGGTGGAATCTTCCTCCATGTGTTATCATTAGGATATCCTATCCCTCTCACCCATGTATTAGGCATCATAGATCCTCTACTCAACATCATGGACTTTTCAGGTTTTCACAAGGGCAAGTATGCATCACCAATTCTAGCGACTTGTCCACCTTGGATGTTATGATGTTCTATGGGAAGTATTCTCATTCTTCCTAGAATTGTTTAACTTGGCACTATTAGCCCATGATATTCTTCCCCTATTGAAATCATTAATCCTGCTTGGTCCTTTGGCAATGGTGAACGATAATATTGCTGGTTCTTCATCTATTCTGATCATCAATATAGTCGTGACAACATTGATTCCCAGGCTTCAATCCTCAACTTCAGAAATGGCATCCTGTTACTCCTTGCTTCCTTGTGGAGTCCTCCCATCACATGGATGGCTATTTCTTATTGTGCATTTGTATTATGCTTGGGATTTGCCTTCTTTAGGTTTACCCCTCCGTTGCTTTCATAGTTTTGTTTTCATTGTTTTAGTTTTTAGTCACTTTTCAACTCATTGGGTTCTTTTATACCCCAGCATTCTTCTGTTAACCTATGCTGGATATATTTTGGGCATCTCAAGATGTAACCTAGTCCTTAGTTTCTATTTCTTTGTTCCAAGGCCAATAAATCCAGTAACCAGTAGGATGATACTGACTTGTTTGTGTGGAGTTGGTGAGAACAAAATTGTAGATGGTGTATAGAGAACCTCTAGTTAGCACATTCTTCATCCAAATATATAACTCAGAGGATGCAAGAGCTTCATTGCTAATTCTCATGGAAAAATATGAGCAATTATCAAATTGGAATTTTTCAAAAATACCCCAATTAGTACCTTTCCTCAACATAATCATATGAACATTTTGAAATGTAGCGAACGAGAAAGTTCATCTCCTATGTGAATGTGAAGTAAACCAATGACTTGGACAAACCAATTGCATCCAAACCCTTGGTTAGCTAATTTTATAGAGTACTTAAGGATTAGGCATGTTTACTGCTTTGGGTTCTATATTTCACTTGAATGCACTTTTGTCCTGTTTGCACATATAAAATCAATGTAACCAACAATGAGGAATTATATCGGAGACAACAACATGCAAGAGAAATCTATTCTCAATAAACAACATATAAAATCAATGTTGGCAATCAGGGACAGCAATGAACAAGCCATAACCTCAAGGGATGAGATTGTAGATTGTGAATTGTAGATTTTTTGCATTTTAATTTGCACCTTTCGGTACAACAATATGTTAGAAATCTGAAATAGATTGAATAACCAAGATCTTCTATGACAAAGATAAGCTGTAAAACTATAAATGAAATAACACAATTACAGACCCGAGATTCCAAGAGATGTGCAAATGTCAAGATGACAAGATTGCGTTAGGAGCTCAAAGCAAATCTGCAAAATAATGACTACATGCATCAAGGTGCATGTATGTCAAAGTATGCAACAATGCAAGAGTGTATGCAAGAGTATATGAAAATACAAGCTAGGTAGTGAGTTTATATAGAACTAAGGAGATAATGGAGGTGGAAAATCCAACCAATAGGAATTAACCAAAAATGGAGATGGCCACCAAAAGTGGAAAGTGTTCCACCCTTTAAGGAAGGGGACACCACATCACTTATCTCCTAGTTATTAAATGATAAACTCAATTTATTATCCTAAGAAAGCTTAATAAAGGTGTAGGAAAAACCTAGCACTAAGGGAAAATAAATTAACCCACTAAGAAAATAAAAACCTACACCAACACCCCCCCTTAAGCGCAGTTTAAGAGGATGTAAAAGATGATGAGTCCCCACAAATGAAGCCATGTTAGGTACCCATTTACATATAAAATTCCCTCCAAAAGAAGAAGCCCCATCCCACAAGAAGGAAGTACGCCCCCCCAATAATAGAGAGAGAAATGAAGTGTTAGGAAAAAGAATTACCTGCAAGACAACAATAACTTCCACAAGAGATCAGTATGCAAGTCTTCATGATCACTTGCAAGATAACAATAACTTCCACAAGAGAGATGGTAGAAATATCATGCTATGATTAAGGATGCAAGAATGCCAAAATAGCAGCCAAATTGAATATGGCAATGTACATATGAAGCCTTGCTTATATAGGCAAGATTTCAAATATGCCGGCAACAAGTGAGCATATTCTTTTTTGACTGGCTGACGGCCATCAAATTTAACATAGTGGTTTGCTGACGTCAACGTGGTGTTTGTAGTCTTTTCAAATCTTTTGCAAACCCCCCCACGGATGGATTTTTTGATTTTGCAATCCAACTTCAAAAGGCCATAACTCAATCATTCGACCTTTTTGCGAGCAACTTTTTGTTTTAGAATTTCATGCTCTTCTCAATGGTACAGCTGGTTTTTGATCATGGTG
This sequence comes from Sequoiadendron giganteum, assembly GCA_007115665.2. Classification (NCBI taxonomy): domain Eukaryota; kingdom Viridiplantae; phylum Streptophyta; class Pinopsida; order Cupressales; family Cupressaceae; genus Sequoiadendron; species Sequoiadendron giganteum. The sequence continues at coordinate 17,995,917 of CM021110.1, read as the reverse complement.
CCTGGTTTTTCTAGAAATTGCAAATTCTCATAGGTGTTGCTAAGTCGTTCTCGTTTTGGGAACTTCTGAGGCTCCGTTCTTGCTCCTACGATAACATTTTTGGATGATATTTTTTAAAGTACATAATTTTCCGTGTACTTTGCAATGGTGCGATCAGATCGATCTCATTTTGTGTAAAAGTTTTACTTTGAGCTTGTGGCCAATTTTGGCATCTGTATGCACTAAAATCAAGTCCACTTGGTTGTTTTTAGCAAGTGGCATTTGTAAATGCACTAAATATAAAGTGCCAAATCATATTTTTTGGGGGATTCTTGATTGAGTGATTTGGGGACGGCGTGGGGGGGATCTCTTGGTGCATTCTTCTAATCCGTTTTCTTGTGCTCTTCTTTTCCATGGATTATTCTAAGGTTCCTTTGCTAACAACATACAACTATTCAACATGGCATCAAAACACATGGAGTATTCTAATGACTGAAGGGCACTCTCTATATGTTGAAAATAAGGTACCTGAACCAAAAGATGATGAGAAAAAGATAAAATGGATGATTGAACATACTAAAGTTCTTGGATGTCTTTGTAGCTTAGTTTCTCAAGATCTATTGTTTCAAATTCAATCATGTAAGAATTCTCATGAAGCTTGAAACAAATTGAAAACTTTGTATGGTACTACAAATGAAGTAAGAGGCTATCAAATTGATAATGAACTAATGAGCCTTGATCCTAAGAACTTTGACAACATCCAAGACTACATCACTAAGGTTAATGATCTAAGAGAGCAATGTAAAGCATATGGAATTGATAAGGACATTCAGTTGGTCTACAATATATTGAAAAAACTTGGTTCTGATTATGTTGCTTTTGTTTCTAGCTTTCATACTCATAGGTTGACTATAGGGTTTGCATATACTACACCTTCATGTGCATCATTTTTTGAGATGTTAATAAATGAGCAACAAAAGCTTATATCAATGGGTCTCATCAAGTCATCTAAATCTCAAGCATTGTTGGCTAGTCAATTGAAAGAATCGGATAAGAAACAGAAGAAATCAAAGAACAATCCACATTCAAATCAAGCAAAGAATAAACTCTCTTCCAAAGAGAATTCGTCTAAGAAGGAGAAGCCTACTTGTTCATATTGCAAGAAGCTTGGACATGATGAACATTCTTTTTATAAGAAGGATATTGATGAATTGAAACATCTTCTTAAGAAGAATCATGGAGACACTTGAGTGTAGTTTAGAGACATCACATATCATTCTTCTTCCCACATCTTCTTTTCAGGAATGGGAAGAGATCCTACATATCATCCTGGTTTTGTTTCTTCCTAAGGAGAGGAACATTGTTCGGCGAGATTGGATCATCTTCAGTATTCAATGTCGAGCTTCTACCATTGCAAGAGACTCACCATTGAGGGGGGGCTGCATGGTCTCTCTTCTTTTTTATGGGGGGAGGCAGTGGGGAGGGGGCAAGGGGTCTTTTCCCTCACATGGGGTTTTGTCCTCATTCTTCATTGAGAGTATTTTGTTTTCATCTCTTTTTTGGAGAGGAGTTTTGTCCCACTGGGTTTTCTCCTTTTCTCCATTTGTGAGAGATTGCTTTTGCATTTGTACATGGGTACCTACCATGGCCTAGTAGCCGAGACCCATCTTTGCATCATTTGCATAATAATCTACTCCCTAAGTTGCACTTAAGGGGAGTATTGGTGTGGATAGAATTCTTGTACCTAGTTAATTCGTACTAGGGGACTTGTTCACATGTTAAGTTTACTTAGGTCCTAAGATTCTTTTTAGAAGACTTAGTTGTCATGTTTAGATCTTATCTTTTTGACTTTTATGTCAAGTTAGTTGTCTCATGTCATAGGATTAAGACACTTGTCATGATCTTATCTAATCCTATGTGTCACCTTGGGTATATAACCAAGGGGTTCTCATACATTGTATATTCAATTCTTGGATATTCAATTCCATTGCAATCTTGAGCATTGCATATTGATCTCTTTGTGCTTTCCATTTGGCCTCTAGATCTTGGGAAAGCTCCCTTGTAATTGTAACAAAAAACATAACTGAACCATAAAACCTAAGGAAAAAACCTCTAGCTTTTTACAATATGCAGAAGTTAAATCTTGAGGTTTTGAATACACATTAAAAAACAAACTAAAGAAATTGTTCATATTTTTGTTCTCAAGTAAGGGTACATTTTTATATCATTTCTTGGAAGTATATACTTACAATGGTTAACAAGCAATCATACTCTCTAGCTAAAAGAAGTGACTAGATAGTAGGAGTACAACACAAGAATTGAATTGAACACAACAATTCATTTCAATAAACTAGTTAGGTGCTACCATATACAAAAGCAATGATAACTTCCTCAATGAAACCTACAATATAGAGCTTGTACTTTTCAAGAAACACTATCTGATTTGACAAATTAACAAGCAAAAGATATCACAAAACAGCTCTAACAGTAATCTCAGCAGAAAATAGGCTTAATGATTACCTTTGAAAAATCTAAGTGTAATGGCACTATTTATAAGTGTTTACAAAGTTTTGTATGAAAATGAAATTGTTGTACCCAAACCATATTTTTTGCTTCATTAAGACATTTTGCTTAAAATGGTCTAAACCATAGTTTGAAAACTCGGACTCGGCGCGGACTCGGCAACCCAAAATAGGACTCGGACTTAGGACTCGGCACGGAATCGGCAAATTTTTTTGAAAAAAATCATGTTTTAAAGCTGAGAAAGCAGCCTCCAGCTGCAGCAAGAGTCCAGGCATAGGACTCGAGAGTCCAGGCACAAGACTCGGGAGTCCGAGCCAAGGACTCGGGAGTCCAAGCCAGAGACTCGGCTCGCGAGTCCGCGCCGAGTCGACTCGGCCAGCTTGCAGACTCTCGAGTCCGCAGAGTCCGCGGCGAGTCCAGCAGAGTCTTCCAACTATGGTCTAAACCTTGTAAAAATGATGTCAAAACTCAATTTTCGGACAAATCAAGTTTGGGCTTTTGGTCAGTGTGATGTTAGTAAGATATTGGCAAAATTTGAAAAATTTGAAAATTAGGGTTTCCGTACCCCTGTTTTTAGGTCAAAAACCCTAAAATAGAAACTTGTTAGAACTGGCTGAAATTAATTTTGATTGGCTTGTTTCCTATCACGATCACAGTGGTGAAGTCAGTTTCAGTTAAAATTTAGTTTAAGCCTAGTGGGTAGTTTTCACTTTTTCAAGAGAAAAGTTACTACCTCTGAGGTCGTCAATGGCAGTTGGCCAGTACCAAGTGTCAAAATCTAAGCCTGAAACTCAAAGCAGAACATTCTATGATGAAAGATGTTGTAAAAGATGCTTCACGATGGAGGAGATTTTCAAATGGTGAAAAGTGCAAAAAACATTCTAAGTCTGGAAACATTTCATTTTGTAACGTGGGAGACGCTTGCGTAATCAATGTGCAAATCAACTTTACAGTGTCCATACATGTGAAAATGGTGAAATACAATCACACACACGCGTCAATAGCAGTAATACTTCTACATGGTCAACTCAGCAACCAACACTGTGTTCGTAGAGTGCGAGATGGAGGAAATTATCACTTCCAGAGCAAATCTACGCCCTTGTAGCCCAGGGGCGCCCTTCAATTTGGAGGCTCAGATTTAGTTGTTTCTAGTTGCAAATACATTCAATCTCTCTGGTTTTCAGTCAGCTTTCCAACAAGCTATCAATCAAGTCCATCCGATTTGCGGAACTCCGGCAATCGGAGGCAGAAGTAGAAGTAACAGAGAGTTTATACATCACAGAGACAGTCAAATTTGCAATTTTTGCGCCCCTATAGCCCAGGGGCGCCCTTGAATTAGACATGTCAGATGAATGAATTTGCAGTTTCCGTTTCTAGGGGATCTCTTTTGATTCAGCTCAGCTCCACGATGCACCTATTCGCAAGATCGTCAAATGTGTTGAATGACTGTGGCAGTGGTTCCAACGAGCACGTAAAACGAAGGAAGTGTAAAATGAAAATATCAAATTGTACCTCTGTTGGCTAGGGGTGCCTTACCTTTTGGCCAATCAAATGAGGTTTCTAGCAGCTGTCATCTTCACGAGACCTGTGCGGAATTCTCCTAGCTATTCAATGAATCTATTCGTCAGCCTTCGAGATCTATCAATCACCCGTAATCGAAGAATCAGTGCAAAAAGGAGACAAGCTAAGAAATGGCTAAGGGATTTACATATTGCCTTGGAAAAGGCGCCCTTCTTTTAGAGGCACTAAATGCAGTCTTCTCGCTTCGTAACTCCCAGGAACATCTCTTCCAAGTTGTTCCAGCTACACAGCAAGCCCGTCGGCATGCAAATCGAAGTAATCCAGCTCTCGGTAGTGAGGGTCAAAGTAGGGCACTCGGTTGAAATTGACAAAATGCAAAATCATGTTAATTTTTGTTTCTACTCCTCTGCAAGCTAGGGGCGCCCTTGCATTTGGAGGTCTTAGTCCAGCATTCAGGCCTTGCATATGCAGTCATCGGGTGCGTAATTCTTCTAGCTACGCGATGGATCCAGCATCCAGTCGACAAGAGTCATCATTCACCGAAAGCAGCAGATTGAAGCGTCAAAAGGCAGAATCAGAAAATGGCTAAGTATGGAATTTCTTTCGAAATTACATATCTCCTTGAGAAAGGCGCCCTTCATTTTGAGGCACCAGATTCAATTTTTTGAGGTTGCAACACCCAACAACATGTTTGTCAATTTTGATTTGGCTACGTGATGAATCCTTCAGCTCAACGCCAACATCAATTAGGCATTCTGAAATCAGAGTTCAACAAAGGCTACTGTGACGTTTTCAACGAGCTATAAAATAGTAAGTTAGCTAAAAATCTCAACTTTTGATGGGGGATACCTAGAAAGTCAAACTTTCACTTTTCAGAATCAGTAAAATATTCTAAGTCGACCCAGAAGGAAAGATTTCAATTAAATAAAATAAAATAATATTAAATTATCAGTTTCAGCAGTCAATTTTACTAAAGGCGAATTTCTTCAATATTTTAATATTGGTGCCTATTTTGAGACTCATTGCAATTTGCATGTTGAGTTAAACTGAGTATTTTAATATTTTAATATTTTTGAAACTCCAAGTCAGTTTCTGTTGCGCAAAGTGGGGTCCAATCAAATAATTTCTTTTGAAATCAAGGTTTCTACTTGCAGTTGGCGCCATAAACCTACGATTTTCTCTATTTATTCAAGATGGCGTTTCATTTCTCTCATAACAGGTTGAGTGCAAACGAGTTTTCTCTTGTGTAAGCAGCATTTGAAGGCGCCATAAGTATTATTTTTTCAGATTTCCTTGCAATTACAGGTCCAGAATAATCAAGACTTCAGACAAGCATGGTGATTTTTATAGAAGCAAAACCATAAAAATTCTATCTTCTGTAGACAAGCATGGTGATTTATATAGAAGCAAAAACATAAAACTTCTATCTTCTTTTGAAATCAGGGTTTCTACTTGCAGTTGGCGCCATAAACCTACGATTTTCTCTATTTATTCAAGATAGCGTTTCATTTCTCTCATAACAGGGTGAGTGCAAACGAGTTTTCTCTTGTGCAAGCAGCATTTGAAGGCGCCATAAGTAATATTTTTTCAGATTTCCTTGCAGTTACAGGTCCAGAATAATCAACAGACTTCAGACAAGCATGGTGATTTTTATAGAAGCAAAAACATAAAACTTCTATCTTTTGTCTTAAATTATTCTATTCTTGTCTAAGGTATTCTTTGCTTGTCTAAGAATTCGACGACTTTTAACAACTTTGATCATCTGGGTTGGCTGTGCACAGCTTCCTCTACATAACCCATGTGTTAGAATTTTTCAGGAAAAATTACCTCGAAGCTTCAATTCTCGAAGTTCTGCTTTTCTCAACTGAAATTCCGTTGCATGGTAGAGTAAAAGTCAGTATTTTTCAGAACGGAGGATCTGGGTTTACTTAGAAACATCTTTTGCACAAACCCCATGTTCCAGATTTTTTTCGGAAAAATCTGCTCCCGCAGCCCTTGTTGCCCCCTGTTGTTTTTTTCGGAAAAATCTTTGCATGTCAAGCTAAAAGGCATTTTTTCGAATTTATGACATTGTGGGTTTGTTAAGAATTATTTTTTGCACAAAACCCACGTCTCAGAATTTTTCGTAAAAATTGCCCTCCGATAGGGTATTTTAAGCCTCATCAAGAGCATTTTCGGCTTTCTGAAGAAAGTTGTCAAAACATAGTCGTGTTTACAGTTGTAAATGTAATCAAATCTTTGTCAAATAGGATCCTAAAATCTAAGAGAACAATAAGGTCTGAAATTCTGTGTGACAGATTCTAAGTCAAAAATCAATTTCCAGATTTCTTCTTCTTATGTTGAATGGATTGATTGCAGAACATTAATAAATTCCAATGTTTGCAAATCAATGTGGGAAGTATGATTAATACCTTTAGAGACTTGCCTCTAAGGGATGCGTCTCTTGAGAGGACGTGTCTCCACACATGGAGACACGTCCGCTCAAGGGACGTGTCCCTTTGGGCGCGCGGGACTTATAGACAGCCGACTAACACTCAGCTTAACTATCTTAATACATACATCCTCAAATGCATGGCGGATAAGGATTATAAGAGTTCCGATTTTATTTAAGCATTTATTTATTTCGAATTTAAGCAAACTCATAAATTCGATTTACTTATTTTATTAATCTAGAAATATGTCAAATATCGATCATATATAAATCATGATAATGCTATACAACAATCATTATTTATATTTTGACTGAAGCTATATTTCATTAACAACAATCAACAAGCAAGTTTTTCAAAATGCAGTACACACAGACCGAATTCAAGACCAAGTCAGTCTTAATTCATGATTTCATTGGAACGGCTGACACAGATTTGCATAAGGTGAATCCAGAGGTTGACTTCAAAGGAACGGCTGACACAGATTTGCATAAGGTGAATCCAGAGGTTGACTTCAAAGGGTCAAAAATAAGTTTGTATATACTTCAAAGCATCAAAGAATCTAGGTTGCTAGAGGCGGCTTCACTCCCTATTTCAATTCATTGCATAGAATTTGTGGTGTCTTGTGTAAAGCATTACAATTCTACTGCCCGAAAAATTCAATCAACGGATGGACGAGTGATTTGCAGTCTCAAGCCCCATGACATTGAGAGGTGTTTTGGTATTCCTCAGCATCCGAACAGTTGAGTCATTACCATGGATTTGTGTGAAAAGGCATTCAATGTTGATAAGGACATGTGTCAGAGTAAAATGGGAAAGGTGGCTAAAAGAAAAGAAAAGTAAATTGCTAAACAATGTGGGTCGCGGAGAATTCAAGGATGAGTATGTGATTTTGATCACTCTTCTTAATCGTATTTCCAGTCACGTAGATGCTCACAAATTTCAGCCTTGGATGTACTACATCATTGCTTAGATTATTCTCAGGCGAGAGCATTACGATTGGGCCTCTTTGATCAGCGACATTCTCCACAAACAGATTACCAGTTTCCTGGTTGCCCACAAGTTTCACATGTGTTCATATCTCGTATACCTGATTGCTAACCAAGGTCAGTTTAGAGGGTTGACCACAACAGGGATTCTCAGTGTACAAAATGTTCATCAGTATTATGAACAACTTGAGTTCACAAAGTCCAAGAGACATTTCAAGCGTGTGCAGGAAGTATTCTTGATGTACACAGTAAGGAACCTAGACCGGGAATTGCACGTTCGTATTTCAGCAGTTGCCAAAGAAGCAATGGTAGAATGGGTGGACTGGTTCAACGGATATGCAGGATCTCCAGCCATGCTACCTCGTTATCCTTCGAATAAGACGGATTTCATGGAATTTCCGAGGCAATTACACGATGTTCATTCACATCTACGCCACAAGCGCAAGCCAACTGCCAATTTTCCATTGCAAATGGGAATCTACAGGTGCAAAACAGCAATTGATGCCAAGGTTGTAGGCCATGAGTTAGCAAGACTTAATCTTAAGTACTTGTTACATCCCACCCTAATTTCTTTTTGGAATGTTTTCTACTTTTTAAAATTAAGCTCTGGCATGCTTTAAAATTAGATAAACAATATACGACTGATAAAGTTGAATGAATTGTGTAGCTTAACGTTGATTAGAATTTTGAATGAGCTTTGTGAATATGATGCTTTACTACAAGAAAATTGTATGAACTATAATTCCTCGTTTAATTTCAAGCAGTTGACATTGTGGTTAGGATCAAATGATGATTGTATGATATCGGACTAACTACCGGTTCTTGGTGGAGTGTGATGCAAGACAAATCGGGCCTCGACAAGACAAAGAGGGAAAACATCATCCGACAGAAAGGGAATGTTCGGAAGTCTCAAGTGCCATATGAGTTCGGTACTGAAACGTGAATATAAGTCAACCCTATCTCAGACCTTTTTAGTCGTTTGGGTGGGGGGTAGGTAATTTCGCCAAGGCCTTCTTACTCCTCTTGGGGTGTTATGTCGTGAGGTACCTGGTCATTTAAAAATATCTTATTATCTATTAAATTATAATTACCGTTAATGATATTTATATGTAATTATACGTTTATATTGAAACTTGGTCAATATATCATAAGTCCCTTTGTCAAACCTTTGATTATTAGTACAGTCTCTCTTAATATTTATATAAGCTATGTCAACATTAAAATGCCGGCGAACTTACCTAGGCTTGGCCTAACTAAAACTAATATATATTAAATTGAATCTTGAAAAATAAAGAGGCATCGACTTAAGTCATGCATGTTAAGTTGGGAAGGAAATAAATATAATTTTTATTGTGCTTTCTCGGGTATTCGGGGATGGCAAACCGAAAATCCCTAAAATCACCTTGGAATCAAATCTTTTGAAAGGCTATTATTTCATTTTTCTTCACCATGGCTCCTAGCCTGAATATACCTCTACCTCCTACATCGCATGATGTATTTGAGTGATGGCGCTCAGTATGGAGGAAAGCAGAATCTTGGACAAGAGTGGGGAAATGCCTCTCTGCGTCTAGTGCGCGGGAAAAGAGGAACAAACTTGGTAACGGTTGGGCTTTTACAAGATTTGGAGTTGGGCAAAAACAGGAGTCGTGTGACAAAACGAGCTATGGGGAAATTGAGATGCAAGGAGGAAAGATAGGGAAGTGAGTCGCCATCTTCAGCTGGGTTATCAATAGCATAAGATAGGGATGTTAGTAATTTGACAGAGGAAGCTGAGAGCATTTCATGTCTGGCAAAACAAAAGTTTATCACAAAAGATTACCATTAGCTAAGGAGGGACAAACCTGGACTGCTGAAACACTTGTCCACAGACACCCTTTTGAATTCTAGGTAAATACGTTGGGCTTTATTTGAGATTAGTCCTTAAAGAAAAGCATTTGTAAATATGATGAAGTTTCTTATAGTGATTTTCTTTTTCTCAGTAGTCCAAACACACTTATGTCTGTGTATTCAATGCAACTTGAAATGAGCTATCGTTTTTAAGCTGCAGTGATTTTTCTTGAATATATTCTACTCTCTCTACAATTTCCGTCTATTCCATTTTTCACCACAAGCTACTTTTAGCACTCGAGGAAAGAGAAGAGAAATCCCATTAGGACTAAAGCTGAAACACATCCTTGTGATCTATTTTCTTATCTTGAATTAAGATGTTTTTCTGGTGAAAGTAACGTGATTATCTGTAGTTAATTTCTTTACCTCAATCAATTCTTATGAAAAGCTCTGTAGAAAACGTTAAACTCGGTCACTTCCTTAACCCGGTACTCTTGGAATTAAATTCTTCACCTATTCTTCTGATATGAGTAAAACGCAGACTGGTTATTGAAAACAGTAAAAGGGTCTATAGGGGTACAAATCTTTTAAGAATTGAAAACTAATGAATTACTTAGTTGTATAAAGGTATATAGCTAAACAGTGAAGAGTCTTTTCTTTGTAGAGAGTTTCAATCACGTATTTGAGTTTCCATAGTGATCTTAACTAAGAAAGGTCATGGCCATGTGCTCTCTCCACCGGAAAATGGAAACGTGACGAGCTTAGACCTCTAGGTCACATTAACACACTGAAGATTAATGCAATGATTAAACTTGGAAAGTTTCTGAAAGGGACCCAGAAGCTCTTGAACCCTTGTTGCAATATAGGATGGGCAACTAGAGAGATAGAAAGGTAATACTTAAGTTTGTGACTCACACTTGAAAGCTAGATAGGGCAGTAGGACCTTCCCCCCCCCCCCTTACTTAGGAGTGGAGATAGGGTCGGATGCCCGGGCAGGACAGGTAGACCAAAAAATCCTAGGTCAAATGCTTATCCAAGTCGAGCAGGGTGGTGAACTAAGACTGCATTTTGCAGCAAAGTATAGTTGTACTAAACTATGGCCATAGTTGGGTGTCGTAGCCACACGTGCACATTATGTTCACAGTAACTCAAATACCCAAACCGACCCAAGTTGACGTACTAATTAAGAGGGGATCCTTGGTAGTGCGTCAAGGTTAGTTGGGTAGAGTAGCACTAGAGCTCAGATGGAAAATGGGACAACCCTACGTAACCTTTCGTGAAGGGCAAGGCCACTTCCAGTCAAGAAGTGTGCGGGGGACCGCTTAAGTCTGTGGTTGGAGGTAAAGCAGTCAGATGATGTTTCCCTCTCGATAGTGGCACGCCAAGACTTGGATGGCGCATGAACCAAATAAGGTTATTAGACTCTCACTCCATTGCTCTTAATTAATTTATTTATGATCAGCTCTATGTAAGATAAATGTTTTTCCTTTGGCTAAGGAATGTTGATTTAGATGCTTGTATTTTTCATCCTTGTAATTAAATTGGTGATTATGGTATCGTAGCAATTCTGATTTACTTCTTAAGAGAAACAATTTATTTTCTTATGTACTATTTGTTACATGGGTTTGAATTATAACGACTAATTTTGTGTCCATAAGTAGTAGACTGTTACAAGTACCTTGTTGACACACGCTGTAACAACCCCCAAACCGGGTAAACAAAAATTTTCTACTTTCACTAATAAGATACAAGGAAAGACATTTAAAAAGACAAAGTAAATAAACTTTTCTTTTCATTCTAATACAACATTTCATCATAAAGAAATAATTGACACAATACATCATTGTTCCCTTTTCCAAATAAATAACAGAGTACGCATTTCATAATTACTTTTCTTTCAAATAAATAACAAAGTAAGAATCTTACAAGTTTAAATCATAGCTCGGAAGCTTTTGAGCAAATAGGAATAAGACTGTCCAGGTTCTTCCCTTTCAAACCTTGGTTCATCAGAAGTCTTTTGTGGAGGAGAAACATCACTCAGGTGTTTTTCCGCCAACCACGGACTTATAATGCGGTCCCTCGCACATTTACTGTTAAGTAGACAGCCCTCCCTTCTACGAAGAGATTGGTTGGGTAACCGGTTCTGTATGACCAACTGAGCATAGTGTGTAATCCTACATAACTAAATCCTTGTGCCCTCACAATCTCAATCTAGCATGTAAACTGGACTATTGTGAATTGACAGTGTAATCGTCTCACAATCTAAGTGGACGTAGGTATACTACACTACTTTGGCCAAAGTGTTTCGGCAGTATTTAAACTGACGGTCATCTATCACTTGCACTAAGTCAGGTTCAGTTTGACTTAAGGCTGTCTTATCCTACGCGTAGGTTGAGTCCTTTCCGTGGGTAGTCAATCACCCTAGACTTCCTACATCAACTACTTAATCAGGAATTGGAATACAGTCAACAAGGGTCCCTCTGGTTACTCCTAACATGGAATCCTTTATCCATGGAGTACATAGCTTTTCCTAGTTAACCTATTAACTTTAAAGCTTTAGACTACCTTGGTACTGGTTCCACCCTCGTCCTAGTATTTAATAACTACTTCCCTTTTCCCTTATATAAGGAATTCAAGCAGTATTCAAGTAAATTCATTTCAAATATTCCCTTTATAACATGGACTATCTATTCTTCCATAACAAGCTATAAACAGACTTTTCCCTTTATGAATGAGTTTTCCTTTTTGTAAACAAGTCATTCCCAAGAGTTCAAGCTATTCTATTGAATCAAGCTATTTACTTAAAACAAGCTTTCTCAATGATATTAAGTACTTCTTAATAACAAGCTATCTTTTTCCACAAACCAGCATTCCTTTCACAGACAAGCTTTCCCTATGTTATTTCATAACAACAAGCTATTCTATTCCAACATAATTTCTTCTAGTGCTTTTCTATTTTACTTCCCTTTTTCAAGCAAATTCTAAGTCAAGCAGATCAATTAACATACAAAATTAATCTAATACATTTCACATGCCTGTTCTCTTGCTATAAATGATTCCAGTCTGCAACTACTTCTCCTCATTCTTCAGTGTCACTCCTCTCAATTCTGGTTTCTATTACTGGCTCTGTATTTTATGCTTGCAACATATAAATACCAGTCTCTCAGAAATGGTGAGGAAATATATGCAAGTTGGCTCTCAACAAATGCAATACAACAATGACAGAGTATAACTCTCAACAAATGCAATACAGCAATGACAGAGTAATGGCTCTCAAAATGCTTCTAAAGTAATGTCAAAATATGACTCTCAAAGGAATTCGTTTTTAAGCAAAAACAGAAAGGAAATTCGTGTTTATCACAATGAGAAAAACTCCTTTATTTATAGGTTTTGAATTCTCATGCTTACTACGTTTTAGGCATGAGAATTCGACACCTTTCTCATTGAAAATGTCAACTTATGCAGTGGCAGCAATCTAGCATGATACTTAGCAAAAAGGTAGATGATTCGACCTAAATAATGAAGAATGTTTCAACTCTCACATGGCAAAATATGAACGGAAGACACCTACAGGCATTACTCTTCACAGGCGCTTTAGAAATGGCGGATTAATCTCAGTAAGAAAATGTCAAGGTAAAAACGCAGCCATCTGGCTTTTATTCCGCCCCTCCCTTCGCATTTCCCAGAATGGTGGCACTTGCAACATGCGACCTGGTCTATTGGCATGAGGAGCTGCGGTTCATCATTTTCACCATTTCGGCCATTCCACAGTCTGTGATTTTCAGTATGAAGGAAATCCGCGATTTTAGCTTAGCCAAGGTTTTAAAATGTATTTGCTTAAACCTTTCAAAAGACTATAATATTTACCATTTAAATTCTCATGGCATTTCAAATGTATTTTCCCAATAGACTATGGAAGTCGAAAATACTTTCTTTACTTATGGTAAATGTATTTTATTTGCCAAATGACTATACAAGTCAAATTTAATTATTTTTCCAAGGTAATATTTATTTAAATATAAACAAGATATTATATTTATATTTTTCATTATATTAAATATATATCATCTTATAGTTTTATTTACCGTATTTAAATATATGTATATATCTATATAATATTTAAATATTACTATAGATATATCTATATATTTTATTCCAGGTAAAACTATAATAACGTTTATATTAAATATATATATAAACACATTCAAATATTTACATTTAAAATATATCTATACATATTTGTATTTAATTATCCAAATACGTGTATTACAAGCCAGTCAGCGTACCCTTAATACACGTGTTTGTACAAACATGTATATATACGTTTAACTGTAAATTCCAGGTATCAATATAACATTATAACAACATTATAGCTAGTGTGCATATGTTTATAGGTGTGCCAGCCATGTATACGTATCCGTATGTATGCCATGTCGACACATGTGTATGGCATAATAATTGCCCATCATACATCTGTATCGACATGTCATACATGTTGTTACATACATATGAGTGGTACATGTATACGCATATACATCATGTCTATACCACACTTATCAGTTCACATTTCACATTCAAGGCTCACAGAACAATAAGTCAGTCAACAAGTAACACCACTCATAAAGCATAAAGAAGTAATCAAAACTCCTAAGCCTAAGGATGACTTATTACAACAACTCAATCCAACTCAGTTCCCAAAACCCTCAGTGAAGTGTGTGTATGCTCATATGATCAACTTCACCGGTTAGCCGACCAAGCCCCTCTCCCGAGTGATGTCTCCCATCCGCCTGGAGGAATAGTTCCTGTTCCTGCATCCATTGGCACAAAACCATGGCAGTTACTTGCTCATAACATTTGCAGTATATAAAAATCAATTATAAAACAAGACTAATTACTTCTCCTTTATGCATTGCTTTATCCAAGAATAACATCAATCAAGAACACAGAATGAGCCAATCATAACATGTAAAAAGATTCTCAAATTGATAACAAGGTTCAACACATTTTATTCATTCAAATCCTTTCTTACAATCAGAATGCTCTAAGCATTACTTAAATAGTAACTATACAATTTCCAGGGTGTAACACACGCTCATACGACCCTTGGGGTTATTATTCAGCATGCCTTGGCGGCCGCTCTTACCACAAGCCTTCTATGGAGGATTATTGGGCCAACTGCAAGGATGAGTTCAAGGTGCGCCGATGCAATTACAGTAGGTTCACCCTCTCACAGATATCTGTCTTCACGTCAAAGGATGTGGGAGGATTATCAGATGATGAAGGGGATATACTTCCTCAGTTTTTCAGAGAACAGCTTGATATGCAACCACTTCCAACTGTCGATTGGTTTGCCAAGGAATACTCATCTGTCAAAGATAGATCAAGCAGAGTTATTCAGAATAGTATACTCTACTTGGATTGCAAGAAGACAAGGAGGGCAGTCGTGCCAAGTATAGAGCCGCCACCGTTGGAATCTTCACTGCCATCCTCGTCAAAACCAAATCAAAAGAAAAGAAGCAAACCTCCTAAAGAAAGCAAAGTGTTGGATAATTCAAAAGGGAAGGCACTTGTTACAGAAACACATGTGGAGATAGCCACAAATACAGTTCAGAGCATGCCAGAGAGAGACGTACAACCTCCTTTGCCATCGCCAACACCACAGCAGTCTCCAGTTTCGATTCACATTGACTTGGACCTAGACTCGCCACTACGTAGCAATGCCTCTACACATTCCCATTCATCAAGTTTTCCTATGACTAGCACTGATCCTTCCAGTGAAATTAGCCGAGACTCATATTGGCATGATAGTTAGCTGGGCAGGAAGATGAGGCAGCCATCCTACAAACTAGACTTCTTAGATTTTGATCATGTCTACCAGGACACACCAGATAAGAGAATAAAGAAGCGAGTTCATGTAGAGAGGAATGCTGATAAGGAGATCATAATAGAAATTGTTGTACCCCCAGAGGACAAAAATATGAACGAAGTAGAAACTGAAGACTTCGATGTGATAAAGGACAACCTTGGTAAAAGCACACACAAAACAGAGGTTGATTTTCTTCAGGTTGCAACGAATAGCATAAAGGATAGAGTCATGAAAGACGGAGAAGACAAGGCAGCCCTCAACGCTGAAATCCAGCAACTTCGTCAGTATATCTCTAAACTTATACATAACACTAAGAATGCCACCAATTTGCTCCCGCAGATGCTAGAGCTACCAGCAAAGTAGAATCAAAATAATCAACTTGTTCTATACGGGAAGCACCTAAAAGACTGGGAGGAGGATTTTGTCACAAGGGGTCGCTTTGTGCTTACAAAGTTATATCAGTTGAGGTATAATGCCCGCGAACTCCGTCTACAAATTCAGTATTCGGAGTGAGCTTTGGCGAGTGACAGACCAAGAGATGAAATCATGATCTCTCATTTGAGGATGACATTTGACTCGGTTACCGACAAAGAAGATAAGGAAGCTATTTTTACTTGGAGAACACAATTAATCTTCAAGGCAAAAATACAAGAGACAATGGCTTCAAAGTTGGCCGAGAGCAAAGAACATGTGGCTAGTGCACTTCGGTACGTGAGAACTTTTGTGTCCTGAGTTCCCTACCAGTATCAGTGTGAGGGTGGTGAGTACAATGAGCTCACCGATGTTCACTCAGAGTTGCAGGTGCTCATCCATGGTATTTTCAGTGGAGATTCCGTTGGCTGTAAGTTGGATCAACTTACAATCATGTCAGCGTTGTTTGATGAGGCGGTTAAGAGTAGACGAGAACTTCAGAGTCAGATCACTGGTGGTGAGGAGATGCTACGAAGACACAATGTGCTGCAGAGAAGTATCAGTGCCCCAGATGGTGATGCGGTCAACAACCTCGTGGAGGGGTTACTTGCTCGAGATCGCGGCTAGTGAACTCCAGATCAGGGTGTTCCACCTCTTCAGGATAGATATTTTCACAGCAGTCAACTCGATGCCTCTTTCCGAGTTAACTTGCTGATCCACATCACTTCTCATGTCTATTTTGGAATTTCCTATGTAAAGGTGGAGTTTTCATTTAGTTTCCATTCTCAGTTGAATGAGGTAGTTTCTAGTTAACTTGCATATCAATAAGGACTTGCTTGTTGCAGACGTCCATTTGTTTTAGTTTATTTCAATTAGCTGATGGTAGTTTTCCAGTTAACTGTACAATTGCATACAATTAGGTTTAGCAATAAAATCTCGCATGCTTGCAAGACTATAGTTGACTCAAGGTGATTTTAGGGTTCCCTACACCTTTTGATGTCTACAAATAAGAGCTCTTTGCTCATTTGTAATTATCTTTTGCACGCGATAGTAATATATGTTGTGCCACCTTGCCTGAAATATTGTTGTTTTGTATCTATTCATGAGCTTTTATTGTGATAATAAATAGTTGCACCACCTTGCCTGAATGTTATTATTATGGTGTTTGTTCAAACTTAGTTAAATGGAGTTGTTAGTTTGATCGTTTATTGTATGTGTGTCTTGCCAATGCAATTTGTTGTCCTAGTTTGCTATCTTATGTTATGTTTAATAGTTGTTCTTTTAATCTACGCCTTGGATAGGGATTCCTCCTCCTTGGAAATTTGGAAAGAAGCATTATCGTCTAAGTGTTGTTGCCAATAAGCTTGTTACATATCTACGCCTCGAATAAGGGTTCCTCCTCCTTGGAAATTTAGTAATTGAGCTTATCGTTTGATGTCGTGCCTAATAAACTTCATTTCAGCCTACGCCTCGGATAGGGGTCCCTCCTCCTTGGAAATCCTATTGTAGAGTTTATCGTATAATCACATTCCTGCTCCTAATTCGTCATGCTCTGTTTTTTTTTGAGGGAATAGGATAGATTAAAGCATTTAGTTTTAGTTATAGTCAAGACCTGCAAAACCAGAGAAAACCCTTAGCTGCAACGTTCTTGGTTTCCTTAACCTTGTGCCTCTTCCAGTTGAGTCAAAAAGATAGGATTTAGAATCATTTACTTTTTAATGCATATCAACAAAAGAGGGAGCTTCCCTTCCTAATTTGAAGAGCAGTCATTACGCACTGTGCATAGTTGTTCGTACCAACTCACACTCCAGAGGTGTTAATTGTTATGCCAACAGTTTTCTGGCGCCCACCGTGGGGCACAAGGCAAGAAAACTTCAAGAAAGCTTCACGCTTTATGTCAGGGGAATGATCATCTGGCGTCTTACTACTCCAGTTCAACAACCAAGACTTACTTTGGCTATCATACAACCAAACTTTTTGTTGATTCAAGGCGAGCAGTTAGACATCATCAGTAGCCTGCGAAGTTTTATCTTTGACAATCATACATCATCTACTCAATGGAGGAACACAGCTACTACTCTGGACAAAGAAGAAGAGAAAGCGGATCTTGCAGCTAGTCGACCAATTTTGCCACCACCCACGTGGGAATAAAGCATCCTGGCGTACCAAGTATACATGAGAAGGAGAAATCCTCCTATTCAAGAAGAGTTGATCTTTGAAGAGATTCCTGAGCATTTCCTAGAAGAACCTGAAGAAGAATCTCCAACCCCAACTGAAGCAATGGGTGATAATGACAATAACAACAACAACAACAATCACAACGGTCGGAATGGAAGAAACGTGAGACGTTGTCATGTTCCTGACATTGTGGCACTAAGATAATAAAATACATATTTAAAATATAAAACCATTTGATGCCATTATAATTATAATTGTCAAAGACAATATTATAATTATAATTATTATATTAGAATATAAATACTAGTAAATTAAATATTATTATCAAAAAGTATATATAATTAAGATAAACCAACTAAATCAATTTATAAGAATAAGAAACATATAAAATATAATAATATTATTATTGGATACAAATGGTAAGTAATGAGAGTAAACAAAGACCATAATATGTTAATATAAAAGATAATATTATAATTGTAATTATAAAAAGAAAAAGAAAAAGAATAAGCCAACAACTTAAATGTTATAATCGAATATAAGTTAATTACATCTTCCTTACTCCATTGGAAGCTTGTAAACCTTCTTCAGTGTCACCTATTGTTGAATATTGAATGCTTATGAAACGGAGGCAATAATATTTTAAGCGACTCATATAATATACCTTGAGTCTCTTAGGCACTGTATTATCCCGTATTCTGGTGATTCGGTTGTAATGTCCCCATTTTAGCCCTACGCTCTTCTTGAGGTTTTAGCCTATTTCCGGAAACTCATAGGTTAAGCAGAACTGAAAATTAGGGTTTCCTATTTTTTAGGAGGTTTCAGATGCAGTTTTGAGGGCTTGCATGCATGGGTTTTTGATGCATGTTTGGTGGAGTTTTCTGGGTTTTCATAAAGCTCCAGGATGGTGTATCATGCATCTCCATCTGATAACTTTTTCAAGCACTTACTATTTATAGTAAGTCATGTTGGCTTCCCGGATTGTACTCAGAGGGCATTTGGAAACACTTACTATTTATAGTAAGTCACGATTACTGCTCAGATGAAGTTTTGCAAACATACTATTTATAGCAGTTGCTATTTTTAGTAAGTCTATTTATAGCAGTATCTCTCTAGCAGCAGTTCAATCATCTACAGTTCACATTTTGGGCAATGTGGCTGTTCAATTGGTTTCTTGAAGGGTTTTGAAGTTAACTTACTATTTTTGGCATTGGCTATTTTTAGTAAGTCTATTTGTGGTAGTGGCACCATCAGCAATTCTGCTCAGGTCATCATCTATTTCTGGCAGAATCAGTTTGAATGTTGGCTTTGGGTTTTTGGCTTCTATCCCTCCTTGGACTAAGCCCCAGACTTAGTCAATTTTAATATTTTGAAGTTGTACCCCATGCCTAAGCTTGATGACTTTAAGTTGTCTTAATAAAGGGGACATAAGGGGGTCAATTTTCATAAGCATTTAAATGTTTGTTTTAAATGTTTATTGTTGCAATTTGAAATGGACGCCTAAAAGGGAAATGTTCTGATATTTTAAATAAATTAATTGCTAAAAGGTGGCGTCCCTTGGAGGATTTGAACAGTTTCTTGTTGGGAGTTACAGTTTGCTTCATTTGCCAATTTGAAGCTTATATATTGGTGTTTTGCTCTTTGTATCTCATCTTGGAAATTGAATAGTAAGGTTATGTTGCTGGTTTGAATCCAGAACCTGGCTAAGGGGAAGCTTAGCGAATTCAATCCATCCTTCGAGCCTACAACTATAGCTTCCTAGGTGGATCATCATGGTTGTATTTCACTTTGAAATACAAATGGAGCTTCAATTGTTTGAATCGAACAGGTTGCTGATGTAAACCCTGTTTTTTACAAGTTGCTAATTTGGCCTGGCTGAAGCTATTTTATGTTCATAGCTTCAATTCAGATTTTGGTTTCGTTCTGGGTATTGGCCCAAGTTGTGCTACTATGGAGGGCGCCCCTTCTTGCAAATTTGTAGATTTTAATATCAAGTTTCTGTTTTTTAAGAGAAAGTCGACCTCTTTCAGGGGCCATACCATTTGGTTATTGCATTGGGATTCATGCCTACTGTTATCTCCTATTTCTAGCTCGAATTTCCATTGGAGTTTGGACGCCTAACTTCCAACTGTTGATCAACTATGGTAGGGAAGCATTCAGAGCTGTTTCAGAGAAGTTTCGTCCAAAATTGGTGAATCTATAACTTGCTGGTCTGATTTTCTGTACTCTCTGTTTCTAATCAGATTAGATAAGTTTGATTATCTTGCTCTTTTAAGCTTCATTTATGCATCTTTTCATATTGTAAATGTTAGAGGAAGTGATACTCTAACCATTGCTCAATTTGGGAATTCATGGTTGATACATTGCAGCTGTTTATTAATTGTTTGTAAGCTGTTTAGTAGTACTAACAACAATTTGTTTACTTGCTGCAAGTTACTTTGTTTGTAATTCCCCCCACGTAAGAAAGTGGTTGTGTGGATTGTATACCCCCCACAGTTTAAGTGGAAGTGAGGTTAATTGGCTAGCTTGCCGTCTTTAAATGTTTGTAATAATCACACCCACGAAATAAGTGGAGTATTCTCACCGCTTGTGGATGCCTGCATTTGCAGAAGTAGTTGTATTTCAGTTTATTATCTAGCACTCCACCATATGTTAGCACCTCACCTTGCAAAAGGATCTTGCGTGCACATCCTTGGTGTTGAGTTTAGCTCTCTATTTTCAGTTGTTATCAAGTTATTAGATCCTAGGGATCCTCTGACCATATGCCCGCCCCTCCTCCTTAAATGGTTTTAGGGCGCATTCTTGGTTAGAGTTGTTTTAGCTGTGTTTTGGTTTAGAGCTAATTCTTAACAGGTGCATGATTTGCATTGTTGTGACTGAAAACTAAAAACAAAAATTAAGGGGTATATTTCATAGGTAAACAATGATATTTGTTGAGGACATTTAAGATCCCTTGAAGACGAGATCGATTTAGGCAATTGTTATCCTGATATCAGGCATCCCTATAAGAAGTAGTGGCATTGTATAAAAGGAATATCAGAATATGTAATTGAGTTTGTCTTCTACTAGCTTTAGCATATGCGATTGTCATCAATCCTTTATCGCAACTTTAATATACTCCATCGTATGAGTGATAGAGCCAACGGCTCATGACTATCAACAAAGAGATAATCTGCGGTTATAAACTCCATGTCAGCATGACCACAGTCCCAATAAGCGTGTGTCCCAATAACCCCAAGGAGAAGATTAACACGGTGACTTGGTGAAACGAATTCTATTATCTGATGGCGGCGATAGTATGTCAGGCAGCAATTATTTTTAGCAGATAATAATTAAGCCTAAACTAAGAGTCGTGACCAATTGAATGGTCAACCTGATCCATAGTGGTGCATCTCTTGTGGAGGAGACATGAACATATATAGGTAATAAGATGTGAAGGGATGGGGGATATAGAAAAAGAAGATGTAATTATATACTGAACGGGGAGTCAACGAATAGAACATCGACTGAAGATTAAAGCAGATCTATCAAATATCCTCCAAGCATTCAGGGCCAAGAACCAGAAGATTCGGTTACGTACTTTGATTTAGGAATTTAAGGGCAAGATTTAGGGCAATCCCGAAAAGGGACATTACACGGGCCCATCTTTCATCATCGGATATAATCAGGGAGGAAGATATTCGCCACTCAGCCCCAATAGTTGGAAGTCAACAAAAGACAAAGTGACAAGATAAAGCCATCGATAGAGATAAATCTCAGCTTCAGCTTCAAGTAAGGACGTTTTCAGTAAGAAAGAACAAATCTGGGTTGTATAAGAATAAATCGATAAATCTGTCAAATATATTATGAAAGTCAAGCATATATCAAATATTGATTACCATCAATAAGCATTATGAACTCTTCTATATAAATTAGGTTACTCTACAAAATATTGGCTGTTATTTTTCGACACAATAATATTGCTTGCAGCAATTATTGTGTCTCACTAAGCGATTATGACTTTACCTCGATGAATAGATCCAAGCCAAAACAATTCCGTTTGCTAGCACTCAGCAAAGATAGGGAGTTTGTGGAGGGAAAGGCGGGTAATTCAGTCCTCTGGAGGACGGTCCCAAGACGGGTGGAACACCTTGAGGTAGTCCCCTTTGAGACTGTTCACGCGCCCTTTGCACAGTCATTCTACTATCCAATGATGCTAGGAAAGTGGAGACAAGGCAAAGATCGATTCCAATCAAGAGTAATAAGTCGTATCAAATTATGTTAGTTATGCACTAGTTGATAATAATGCATTTCATTTATCTTAATCCATCAATCTTTCATTGCGCTTTGTCAAACCATCTTTAAAAATCAAAAATTTAATCTATGCATTTTATGTCTCTAATATGGGGACATTACAGAAATCCAACCCCACTGCCTTGGGGCGACAACATCGGACCGTTGGCCTTAGCAAGACACCATGAGCTACCCAAGGGATCGCGAAAGAACTTTCCTCGATTCCATTGCGATGGATCCCGACATCCCGATGAACCCATTTCAACATTCACAGCGGCTTGTTCTGTTTTGCATGTTCCACACGAAGACATAGTTGTTTGTCTCTTTGTTGACACCCTAGAGAATTAAGCATCAGACTGGTTCCATAATCTTGAACCAGGTAAGTTGGGCAGTCATGAGCGAAAAGTTCTTGGCAAGATTCAAGCCTGACGAGGACAGCCACCATTTATTTGCACAGCTCTCAAACTTAAAGATGGAGCCTACAAAACCGATGAGGGAATTCATAGCAAGGTTTAACCGCCTTGTCACACGTCTTACCCATACACTCAACCCGTTTGATGAGATTTTGATGAGCAGCTTCATCAATGCACTACCGTCAGAAATAGCCTTTTCTTGAAAGGAAGCCAAGGAATAGATTTACAACTCACACAAGAAGAAGCTATCAAGATTGAAGATAACATGATCACGATGGGAAAGATGAGGAATGATTCAATCAAATTGCTTGTTCAAGCGTCTGTTGATCCACTACTACAGAAGGTAGCCAATGAGGTGACCATTCTCAAAAGACAGTCACCCCCTCAAGGGCAGCAAGCACTGCCTACACAACCGCCATATCAACCTCAGCAGCCATACCAGCCGAAGAGGAATAATTTCCAGCCTTTCAACAATTACAAATCAAGATTCCCGCAAGGACAACCAAGACAGCCTGTTGATATTGAGAAGCCCACCGCCTATTGCTCTTTCCATGACACAGTTGAACACACCAGAGCCTCATGTCCGGAAAATCAAAGAATGAATCAGATCATGGGATTTGTCGATGCTGCTCCAAATACAACCTTCGTGCCTTCACCAACTACAAATGTTGTCTCACCACAGACAAACGACTTTGATGGCAACTCCGCAACAGGGTACTTCGACAAAGAACCCGTTAATGAACAAGAAGAAGACTACCGCCAATACTCTCTTGCGGTCAATCATGAGAACATCTCATCGCTTGTGTTTACATGTGCCCAACATTTGAAAGCAGAGAAAGAAGAAGAGGAAAAGCGGATGATAGAAGAAAAGGGAAAAGAAGTGGCTTCCACTTCCAATCCAAAGTCTTCACAAGAGAAAACCTTGTCGGTTGCTCAGGATCCAACCTAAGCAAACTTTGACATTGTGTCTTCCATGATGAAGACGAAAGTACAAATCTCACAATTGGAGTATCTTCAGGATCATCCAGAGCAGTTGGATCGAATCCTCAAGGTGGTAAAGAAGAAGGCTGCAATTCAGCCTACATTGCTTGAATCCTCCATACTAGTAGAAGACAAGCCAAAACCTTTCTATGTTTCTTTGTATATAGGAGGTTTTAAACTCAGCAATTGCATCATAGATAGCAGAGCTTCAAATAATGTTATGCCCTTACAAATCAGAATGTGTTGGGACTTTTGTGCACAAAAACCAAAGAAAAGTGTTATTCACTTGAGTCAAAGTCGGTGCCGTTGGTCAGTCAACTGAAAGATGCACAAGTGAGGCTAGCGTCTTGTCCTGAAAAGAAAATTATGATGACTATCTTGATCGCTGACATTCCTACCAGTCACGGGATGTTGCTCAATAGGAGTTTCTGCAAAGACCTCGGAGGTGAAATTCAATTGGATTGGTCATTCACGACAATTCCATTGAAGAAGGGCACTTTCAAGCTGGAGCCTGAGGCGAAGCCAAAGTTCACAGTGGTGAAGTCCCAAGTTCCACATGCACAAGTGTTATATCAAGACACGGGTTCGGGGACATATGCTATGATATTTGATATAACTGAAGACTGTCAGAATTTAGCACTTTCCACAACTACATCATATGAAGAATCAAAGGTGTGGACGATGTAGTTCGATGGTAGTTGCTCAACATCCGGTTCAGGAGCGGGAGTGGTGATCACCTCTCCCGAAGGTCATTTATATCCGTTCGCATATAGGTTGCAATTTGAATGCACCAATAACACTGCTGAATACGAGGCGCTCTTATTAGGTCTCAAGAATGTGAAAGATATGCGGATCAAACTGCTTAGAGTTGAAGGAGATGCAAAGCCGATTGTTAAACAAGTCATGGACCAATTTCAAGTTAGAAAGAATCGCCTTCAATCCTACAGACAGAGGGTGTGGAATGCCATCGATTGGTTCGATGCTTTCGACATCAAATACATTTCAAGAACGGACAATAGCAGAGTTGACGCCCTTGTAGTGCCAGCCGGTCTTTTCATGCTGCATTCTAATTTTCGTCAGAATTCTTTTGCTATTGAGCTAACATATAGGCCAGCTGTACCAGATAATTCTGACAACTGGCAAGTCTTTGATGACGACGATGATATTGAAGAGTTTCTCGTCATGGGACACAACTATAAAGAATTGTTCTTTGAAGGAAGTTTTACTCCTTTCAGAGAATCAATTACAAAAGACTCTGAAGCTACAAACTCTGGGATTATTCAGTTGAGAGGAAATCAAATTCTTAAGGGTTTTGTTTCTTTAGAGGATATTTTTGACCAGCATGACCGATACATCCAGGATCAAAAGATGTCAGGTGTTAATACTTCTACGGAGCATTATCAAGTGAACATCAGCACTAAGGACAAGCCTTGGCTTGTTAATCTGGGCAAGTGTTGTACTCCAAAAGAAGCTGAGAAGTTTACCACCTTGTTCAAACAAAACAAGGATGTATTTTCCTGGTCTTATGAAGACTTGAAGGTCTTCACACCCATAGAATTGTCACATACAATTCCCCTAAAGTCTGAGGTCAAGCCTTTCAGGTAAAAGCAGAGACATTACAATCCACGAATTCAAGATACTATCTACGCAGAGATTCAGAAGATGGACTCGAAGATAATTTATCCAATTCATCACTCCACCTGGGTATCAAACATTGTTCCTGTGCGCAAAAAGAATGGTGAAATCAGAATTTGCGTGGATTTCAGGAATTTGAATCAATCATCCTTGAAGGACAATTACCCCTTACCAACCATGGAGCATACCTTGCAGATAGTCACCGGATCGGAAATGCTATCACTTCTTGATGGTTTTTCCGGTTACAATCAGATTGCAGTGGTAGAGGAGGATCAAATCAAAACAGCTTTCACCACGTCGTGGGGAACATTTGTTTATGAGAGGATGCCTTTCAGCCTTATCAACGCCGGTGCGACTTTTCAAAGGGCCATGGATTTGGCGTTTGGGGATCTCAAGAACAAAATAATAGTTGTCTATCTTAATGACTTAACCGTTTTCTCAGATGAACGGGGAGACCACTTTTCACACCTCGTGAAAGTGCTCGAAAGATGTAGGTATCACAAGATCTCATTGAATCCTAAGAAGACTATCTTTGTAATGATAGAGGGCAAACTACTTGGCCATATCGTTTTCAAAGAGGGAACCAAAATTGACCCAAATTGGGTGGATTCAATTAAGAACTTGTCTCTTCCAACCAACAAAACACAAGTGCACTCCTTTTTCGGGAAAGTCAACTTTATCCGGAGGTTTGTACCTGATTTTTCAGAGCTGATGAAGGAGATCTCAACTATGATGAAAAAGACGTCCACTTTCATATGGACAGAAGAAGGCAAACAAGCCTTTACCAAAATCAAAGAAGCTATTGCTAATGCACCAACGTTGGTTCGTCCTAACTTTCAGAAGGATTTCATCCTCTATTGTTATGCGTCGGAACACACGCTATCTGCCATATTGACTCAGAAGCTTAGTGAAGAAGGAGAATCTCTAATTGCTTTCATGAGCACCAGTTTTAAAGATAGTGAATCGCGCTATTCTCAAATTGAGAAGAATGCGTATGCTATCGTTAGAGCTGTTAAGGATTTCAGATTCTATATCTTGAATTCACATACAACGGTGTTTGTCACCGATCCAAAAGTTAAAAGTGTGCCAACTCAGCAGGAGATGGGCACAAAAAGAGGAAACTAGATTGCAAAAGTTCAAGAGTATGATCTGGAGATCAAGCCGACCAAGCTAGTCCGCGGGAAAGGTCTTTATTGATTACTGGCAGAAGATGGAGATCAAAAGAAACAAAGCAATGGCGGAATTGAAACTGAATCTGAAGAGGACCTTCCTTTGGTCCTATTAGTTGATTCTGCAGAGGAATGGTACACAGCCTTGTGGTATTATTTAACTTATGGAGAATGTCCACGTCACATGGACAAACAACAGAAGAGAACATTGAAGCTGAAAGCACAAAACTTTGTGCTTATTAATTGTTCTACCCCAAATAAAAAATTTTGCTACACTTAGGCATTTTGAAGAAATGAGTCAATCTTGTTAAATCTGTCAAAAAGGTCAAAAAAATGGGGTTTTCAGAACGACCAAATTAATAATACCCATATTTCGATTTTTTGGCCCTAAATTTTAGGAAAATTTATATTTTTAGCAGTTTTCTAAAAATAGAAACTTTTTATGGGTTTTTCTGGGTTTCTTTTGAAACGGATATTGGCAAAATTTTCTAAAAGTAGAAAGTTTGGCTTCTAGGGTTAAGACTGATTTTGATTGGCTCAAAATACTTCGTCATCACGTTGGTGCAGTCAAAATCACAAAAAGATCAGTTTTACCCTAGTGGGTCTATTCTACTTTTTCAGAAGCTTTTTTTGGAGATCCAAGGTTATTAATGGAGGTCAGTCAGCTGCCAGGTGCCAGAGTTAGATATGCAAATACTGAACAGAAGCTGTCAACGATGAACGTGCACGGGAAAGGGAGAATGGAGAGAGGAAGATGAAAAAGTTGAAAAATAAGAAAATTTGGCTAAGTCTGGAGACACTAGGCGCCCCTGCTCAGAATAGGTGCCCAAACCTTCATGCCTTAGAAAAAATTTCGTTTCCGACAATCAGGCAAAGGGAAGCACGTCAAACGAGGAAGAAAACTAAAAAATTTTAGAATATTTTCTAACCCTGCTAGCCATGGGCGCCCCTGGAGAAGAAGGGCGCCCAACTTTTCAGAGGATCAAACAATGGAATCAGAAGTTCACCCTCCCAGGCAATGTTGTTCAGGATCTTCTTAGCTCCGCAGTAAGCCCGACAGCGCAGTCATCCGATCATTCAGTCACCGGCAAACTCATATCAAATAGAGGCCAGGATAAGAGTTTTTCAAGCTCAAGGGTGAAAACAGATAAAAATTGTCTAAGTCTGGTGAAGATGGGCGCCCCAAAAGGAGAAGGGCGCCCAAGTTTTTGAGGTGTCAAATGAATGAATTTGCAGAAGACGCCTCCAATATGACTTCTTCCAACTTGATCCAGCTTTTCAACGCAATCATCAGCATGTTTGTCGGAGCTGGCAGTCGTCGGATATCAAACGCTGAACATAGGAGAAAACATGAGTAAAATGTTAAAAGCCAAAGGCAATGGTAAAAAACCTCAAATAAAATCCAACTCTGGTAAAGATAGGCACCTTCAGTCAAGAAGGGTGCCCAAGCTTTTGAAGCTTCAAATCAACTTTGTCAGAGATGCAGTATCCAAGAGACCCCCTGCAGATTCTTCTCAGCTATCCAGTGGACCTGACAGCCAGTTGATCTGATCAGTTTGGCTCCCGAAATCATGAATTCATCTGAAGATCAGAAGACAAGCAAGAAATGAGAGCTTATAAAAATGGCTAAACACTGGTAAAAATGGGTGCCCCTAGAGGAGATAGGCACCCGACATTTTGAAGGGTTCGATGAAGTTTTCGTCAGAAGTTGCCTCCAAACAAACTTCATCAGATTCAATCAAGCTTCGCGATGAATCATTCAGCTTGTCCATCGGATCAATCTGGAGGCTGGAAATCAAGATCAAACTGGGGTTGAAAATTGAGTGGAAGTTAAAAATGATGGAAAAATGGCTAAGTCTAAAAGAGACAAGCGCCTCTAGCCAAGAAGGGCGCCCAAACTCTCATGCCTTAGTCAAATTTTTGAAATTTTCAAATGAAGAACAAACGTCCACATTCAATGCACAAGTTCGAGTTAGGGTTTTGAAGAGTTAGGGAAAAAGAAAGTTGTTTCTCTCAAGATATAACTTATTTAAGATGCCTTTGTATTTCATTTTTCATATTTTCTTGCAGGTGGCGTCCAAGGAGAAGTAGAGCAGCTATTTAAAACTTCTCTTTTCAAGATTCAAGAACTCAAACTTGCTGATTTTTCAGGGAATTTGCAGACCAGCACACATGGAGGCCTGTTTTTTCATGCTTTTTTCATCCAGAACACCAAATCTTTGAAGAAGGAGGTTATTGTTTTCAATTTTCAGCGAGCTGGGTTATACTAGTTCTATCTTTTGGATAATTTTTGAAAAACTTTTTCCAAAGTTGCAGCAGCTGCTTTTTCTTTGCATGTCAAAGAAAACTTCAAGATTCTCAACTTCTAATCTTTTGTGTCTTTCTTAAACACTCTTCTGGACATAACCCATATCACAACTTTTTTAGAGAAATTTCAAGTGGTTGCTTTTTCAGTCAGACTTCAAGGTTTTCAAGATCTGATCAACTGGGTTCATCCAGAATGTGCCTCTGAACAATACCCCGATGCCAGCTTTTTCGTGCTTTTTCGGAGAAAATTAGGGTTTGCTGCTTTTTCAGTCTACACTCAAAATTTTCAAAAACAAACAATCTAGGTTGGCTTGTAAAGAAATTCTAAAGAAAACCCATATCTCAGAATTTTTTTGAAAATTTTCATCCATTTGACAAAGAAAATTAGCAAGTTAAAAATAGAAAGTTGTGCAAAACTTGTCAGAACATAGGCGAGTTTACAATCAATCTTCAAGTTTTTCAACATGAAGTACTCTCCCATCGAATCCAAAGCCAAACAAGTGTTGTATCATAACGAACGATGTTGGGAAGTGCTTTTCAATACCATCATGGACATAAAACATCATCTCAGTTGAAGAACGTGAAAAGGAGTGGTATGAGCGAAAGGAGAAGTATTGGAAAAAGTTGTAGAATACTCTTCTATGGGAGAATCAAGAGAAGTGTCAGAATGCACAAAGTTATAGAGCCGCCAGTTATCAATTAGTAAGTCGTCTTTTGAGGCAACGATGTTTTTCAAGAATAGAACTCATAAAGAAGATGAAGATGTCAAAGATTCTCTAAGTTTGATTGCAAAAGAGGAGAAGATCCTAGAAAAGTGGAATATGGCTATAGATAGTATCAACGCTCCTGATAGGGAGGCAATTTCCCGCTTTTTGGTGGATGTGATAGAGATTTAAAGTAGCAATCTTCTAGAAGTTTTTTCAAAGCTTTCTTTCCATTCTTATCTCACGCTTTCTTTCTATTCTTGTCTCAATTCTTATCCATTCTTTGAAGAAGAAGGAAATCAAAATGTAATAGTTGGTACTTTCCTTGTTTTTCATATTTTCTTAGTTGTAGATGCTTATCTTCTTTAGGTTTAGAAATAAAGCTTGCATGTTGGCAAGTATTAGTTGTAAAAGCAAGGAGATTTTAGGGTTCCCTACTCCTCTACTTAGTTATAAATAAGAGCAGTGTTTGCTCATTTTTCTTTAACCATGCTTGTGATAACAAAATTGCTAAGCCTATGCCTTCATGTTTGTTATCGATTAGTTTCAGTTCACTTTGTGTTAAGAGCAAGTTTGTATGCCTCTTTTAGCTGCAAATCCTTGTTTAGTGCATGTGTTTTGTGTCAAGTGTTGATCTGGTTTGATCGCATGTTGCGTGTATTTTACCACAACTTGTTGTCCCGAAATTGTAATCTT
Organism: Sequoiadendron giganteum; assembly: GCA_007115665.2. NCBI lineage: Eukaryota > Viridiplantae > Streptophyta > Pinopsida > Cupressales > Cupressaceae > Sequoiadendron > Sequoiadendron giganteum. Next base: position 17,966,017 of record CM021110.1, on the reverse strand, counting down.
GTGCCTGAAGTTTGAGAAAATAAAGTCCTAAGCGTGCTTTTGCTGCCCTGATATAAAATCTCAGATTTCCATTATTGTATAATGCTTATATGATCTCCTTTTCAGCTTGCATTGAAATTCAGTAGATGTATGTTGAGAAAAGTTTATTTAAGTATCTATGTCAGAAAATCAATCTCGTTCATTTCTAATTCTCGTGCTCTGTGTTTACTTGAGAGGCTAGAAACGTCTTTAGCGTAAGTTAGTTGTAGTTGATAAGTTTCATTAAAGGGAAAACCTCAGCTGCAACATTTAGAGTTCTATAACCTTGTGTTCTCGCAGCTGAATCAAAAAGATAGGAAAATTAGCTTTAGTTTACTTTCTTTATGCAAACTCAACAAAAGAGGGAGCTTCCCCTCCGAATTTGAAGAGCAAGTTACTGCACATAGTTGTCCGTTTCCAAACCGCATTCCAAAGGTGCGATTTGAAATGCCAACATTAATAACATTTTGTACAAGCGTGGCCTTGACGGAAATTTCCTTTTATGCATCGGTGGAGACCAGCAACAGAGATTGTTGGATGCTTTTCACAGTCAAGCATGCGATGGTCACTTGTCGTCAAGAGTCACTGCATTCAAAATCCTACGAGCACAGTCTTATTGGCCAACTATGTTTCGCGACGAATATAAATGGGTGTATAGGTGTCAAACATGTCAGCAATTTGCAAGCAAAGTCAGATTGGCAGCTACTCCACTCAGACCAATGATCATTGATGCTCCATTTCAGCAATGGGGTATTGATTTTGTAGGTCCTATCAACCCTAGTTGCAACAAGGGGCATGTCTATGTCCTAACAGCAACAGATTATTTCACGAAGTGGGTTGAAGCGGTTCCTACCAAACGAGCTACTTCCGAAGTCGTCTATGACTTTTTGAAAGAGAACATTATTTCACGCTCCGGAGTTCCTCGTAAAATTGTGGCTGATAATGCAACGTGTTTCTCATCAGAGGAACTTCTGAATTTTTGTTTTGATCACGGAATCACGTTGTCTCACTCATCAGATTACTATCCCCAAGGTAATGGACAAGCTGAATCATCAAACAAAAACATAGTCACAATCGTGCGTAAGCTGGTTGAATCAAATCAGCAGGCTTGCCACAGGAAAATATATGATGCTCTTTGGGCTGATAGAATCACTCCCAAAAGAGCCATTGGCACCTCGCCTTTTACACTTTTGTATGGTACAGAAGTAGTTTTGCCCATCATTGGAGTTGTCTGCCTTACAGCTAACATCTACATTGGAGGATGAAGAGTTCAAAGATCATGTTTAGAAGCGGATGTTGTACCTAATGAAACTAGAGGAGGAAAGGGTGGAGGTCGTCGATAGAATCACTCAGCATCAAGAGCGAGTGAAGAAGACTTTTGATAAGAAGGCTCATCAGAGAGACTTCGAAATCGGAGATCAAGTCCTGTTGTGGGACAAAAGACACGAACCTAAAGGAATGCATGGCAAGTTTGATTCCTTGTGGTTAGGACCCTTTCAGATCTGAGTCAAGAGGAGAGAACACATACATTCTCTCACGTTCAGATGGAAGGCTTCTCCCGCTGCCTTACAGAGAGCAATATCTCAAGCACTTCAACCCTCCAACAGAGGAGTGACTTTTTGTAAATAATTTATTTATGCTTTTTCACTATGTCGTAATGTGTTTCCCCATTATGTGATGTTTTGTCATGTTTTAGGTGATTTAGGTATTATTGTTTTTGGTGATTAGGAAAACTCCAAGTTTATTAGGTGATTAAGGAAACAGTCCTCACTCCAATGCCCAAATGTTAAGTCACTGGTCTACAAAAACACAGAGAATCTCGGTTCTCCTTTGTCGTAAGTATCCGACATGGTCACCACACGGAGCCTAATGTTGTACCCAAACCAAATTTTTTGCTTCAAGGCATTTTCCTTAAAATGGTCTAAACCTTGTAAAAATGATGTCAAAACTCAGTTTTTGGGCAAATCAAGTATGAGCTTTTGGTCAATGTGATGTTAGTAAGATACTGGCAAATTTTGAAAATTTTGAAAATTAGGGTTTTTGTACCCCTATTTTTAGGTCAAAAACCCTAAAAATAGAAACTTGTCAGAATTCGCTGAAATTAATTTTGATTGGCTTATTTCCTATCACGATCACAGCAGTGAAGTCAGTTTCAGTTAAAAGTCAGTTTAAGCCTCGTGGGTAGTTTTCACTTTTTCAAGAGAAAAGTTAGGACCTTTGAGGTCGTCAATGGCAGTTGGCCAGTACCAGGTGTCAAAATCTAAACCTAAAACTCAAAGAAGAACATTCTATGATGAAAGATGTTGTAAAAGATGCTTCACGACGGAGGGGATTTTCAAATGGCGAAAAGTGCAAAAAATATTCTAAGTCTAGAAACATTTCACTTTGTAATGTGGGAGACGCTTGCGCAATCAACGTGTAAATCAACTTTACAGTGTCTGTACATGTGAAAATGGTGAAATACAGTCACACACACACAAGTCAGCAGCAGTAATGCTTCTACATGGTCAACTCAGCAACCAACACAGTGTTCGTAGAGCGCGAGATGGAGGAAATTATCACTTCCAGAGCAAATCTGCGCCCCTGTAGCCTAGGGGCGCCCTTCAATTTGGAGGCTCAAATTTAGTTGTTTCTGGTTGCAAATACATTCAATCTCTTTGGTTTTTAGTCAGCTTTCCGACAAGCTATCAAGAAGGTCCATCCAATTTGCGGAACTCCGGCAATCAGAGGCAGAAGCAGAAGTTACAGAGAGTTTATACATCACAGAGACAGTCAAATTTGCAGTTTTTGCGCCCCTGTAGCCCAGGGACGCCTTGAATTAGACATGTCAGATGAATGAATTTGCAGTTTCCGTTTCCGAGGGATCTCTTTTGATTTAGCCTAGCTCCGCGATGCAACCGTTCGCAAGATCGTCAGATGTGCAGAATGATCGTGGCAGTGGTTTCAGCGAGCACGTAAAACGAAGGAAGTGTAAAATGAAAATATCAAATTGTACCTCTGCTGGCTAGGGGCGCCTTGCCTTTTGGCCAATCAGATGAGGTTTCGAGCAGTTGTCGTCTTCATGAGACCTGTGCAAAATTCTCCTAGCTATTCAGTTAATCTATCCATCAGCCTTCATTATCTATCAATCACCCGTAATCGAAGAATCAATGCAAAAAGGAGACAAGTTGAGAAATGGCTAAGGGATTTACATATTGCCTTGGAAAAGGCGCCCTTCTTTTAGAGGCACTAATGCAATCTTCTCGCTATGTCACTCTCAGGAACATCTCTTCCAAGTTGTTCCAGCTACACAGCAAGCTCGTTGGCATGCAAATCGGAGCAATCCAACTCTCGGTAGCGAGGGTCAAAGTAGGGCACTCGGTTGAAATTGACAAAATGCAAAATCATGTTAATTTTTGTTTCTGCACCTCTGCAAGCCAAGGGCGCCCTTGCATTTGGAGGTCTTAGTCCAGCATTCAGGCCTTGCATATGCAGTCACCAGGTGCTTAATTCTTCCAGCTACGCGATGGATCCAACATCCAGCCGACAGGAGTCATCATTCACCGGCAGCGGCAGATTGAAGCGTCAAAAGGCAGAATTAGAAAATGGCTAAGTATGGAATTTCTTACGAAATTATATATCTCCTTGAGACAGGTGCCCTTCATTTTGGGGCAACAAATTCAGTTTTCTAAGGTTGAAACACCCAGCAACTTGTTTGTCAATATTGATCTGGCTACGCGGTGAATCCTTCAGCTCAGCTCCAACATCAATTGGGCATCCGGAAATCAGAATTCAACAGAGGCTACTGTGATGTTTTCAACGAGCTATAAACTAGGAAATTAGCTAAAAATCTCAACTTTTGATGGGGGACGCCTAGAGAGTCAAACTTTGACTTTTCGAAATCAGTAAAATATTCTAAGTCGACCTAGAAGGAAAGATTTCAGTTAACTAAAATAAAATAATATTAGATTTTCAGTTTCAGCAGTCAAATTTGCTAGAAGGCGAATTTCTTCAATATTTTAATATTGGCGCCTATTTTGAGACTCATTGCAATTCAAATGTTGAGTTAAACTGAATATTTTAATATTTTTGAAACTCCAAGTCAGTTTATGTTGTGTAAAGTAGGGTCCAATCAGAAAATTTCTTTTTAAATCAGGGTTTCTACTTGTAGTTGGCGCCATAAACCTACGATTTTCTCTATTTATTCAAGATGGCGTTTCATTTCTCTCATAACAGGTTGAGTGCAAACGAATTTTATCTTGTGCAAGCAGCATTTGAAGGCAACATAAGTATTATTTTTTCAGATTTCCTTGTAGTTACAAGTCCAGAATAATCAACAGACTTCAGACAAGCATGGTGATTTTTATAGAAGCAAAAACATAAAACTTCTATCTCCTGTCTTAAATTCTTCTATTCTTGTCTTAGGTATTCTTCACTTGTCCAAGAATTCGACAACTTTTGACAATTTTGATCATCTAGGTTGGTTGTGCACGGCTTCCTCTACAAAACCCATGTGTTAGAATTTTTCAGGAAAAATTACCTCGAAGCTTCAATTCTCGAAGTTTTGCTTTTCTCAACTAAAATTCCTTTGCATGGTAGAGTAAAAGTCAGTATTTTTCAAAACGGAGGATCTAGGTTTGCTTGGTAACATCTTCTGCACAAAACCCATGTTCCAAATTTTTTTCGAAAAAATCTGCCCCCGTCCCATGCTGCCCCCAGTTCTTTTTTTCGGAAATATCTTTGCATGTCAAGCTAAAAGGCATTTTTTCAAATTTCCGATGTTGTGGGTTTGTTTCGAATTATTTTCTACACAAAACCCACGTCTCGGAATTTTTCGTAAAAATTGCCCTCCGACAAGATATTTTTAGCCTCATCGGCAACATTTTCGGCTTTCCGAAGAAAGTTGTCAGAACATAAACGAGTTTACAGTCAACAGGTGATTTTTTCAAAATGCAGTACACAGACCGAATTCAAGACCAAGTCGGTCTTAATTCATGATTTCATCGGAACGTCTGACAAGGATTTGCATAAGGTGAATCCAGAGGTTGACTTCAAAGGGTCAAAAATAAGTTCGTATATACTTCAAAGCATCGAAGAATCTGGGTTGCTAGAGGCGGCTTCACTCCCTATTTCAGTTAATTACATAGAATTTGTGGTGTCTTGTGTAAAGCATTACAACTCTACTGCCCGAGAAATTCAATCAGTAGATGGATGGGTGATTTGCAGTCTCAAGCCCCATGACATTGATAGGTGTTTTTGGTATTCCTCAGCATCCGAACAGTCGAGTCATTACCATGGATCTGTTTGAAAAGGCATTCAATGTTGATAAGGACATGTGTCAGAGTAAAATGGCAGAAAGGTGGCTAAAAGAAAAGAAAAGTAAATTGCCAAGCAATGTGGGTCGCGGAGAATTCAAGGATGATTACGCGATTTTGATCACTCTTCTTAATCGTATTTCCAGTCACGTAGATGCTCACAAATTTCAGCCTTGGATGTACTACATCATTGCTCAGATTATTCCCAGGCGAGAGCATTACGATTGGGCCTCTTTGATCAACGACGTTATCCACAAACAGATTACCGGTTTCCTGGTTGCCCACAAGTTTCACATGTGTTCGTATCTTGTATACCTTATTGCTTACCAAGGTCAGTATAGAGTGTTGAACACAATAGGGATTCTCAATGTACAAAAAGTTCATTAGTATTATGACCAGCTTGAGTTCACAAAGTCCGAGAGACATTTCAAGCGTGTGCAAGAAGCATTCTTGATGTACACAGTAAGGAACCTAGATCGGGAATTGCACGTTCGTATTTCAGCAGTTGCCAGAGAAGCAATAGTAGAATGGGTGGACTAGTTCATTCAATTCCCTACCTATACCTACATTTGCGTCTACAGATATGCAGGATCTCCAGCCATGCTACCTCGTTATCCTTCGGATAAGACGGTTTTCATGGAATTTTTGAGGCAATTACCCGATGTTCATTCACATCTACGCCACAAGCGCAAGCCAGCTGCCAATTTTCCATTGCAAATGGGAATATACAAGTGCAAAACAGTAGTTGACGCCAAGGCTGTAGGCCATGAGTTAGCAAGACTTAATCTAAAGAACCTTGATGACACACGCTTATATGACCCTTGGGGTTATTATTCAGCAAGCCTTGGCGGTCGCTCTTACCACAAGCCTTCTATGGAGGATTACTGGGCCAACTGCGAGGATGAGTTTGAGGTGCGCCGACGCAATTACAGCAGGTTCACCCTCTCCCAGATATTTGTCTTCATGTCAAAAGATGTTGGAGGATTATCAGATGATGATGGGGATACACTTCCTCGGTTTTTCAAAGAACAAGTTGATATGTAGCCACTTCCAGCTGTTGATTGGTTTGCCAAGGAATAATTATCTATCAAAGAGAGATCAAGTAGAGTTATTCAGAACAGTATACTCTACTTGGATTGCAAGAAGACAAGGAGGGCAGTCGTGCCAAGTACAAAGCCGCCACCGTTGGAATCTTCACTGCCATCCTCGTCAAAACCAAAACAAAACAAAAGGAGCAAACCTCCTAAAGAAAGCAAAGTGTCGGATAATTCAAAAGGGAAGGCACTTGTTACAAAAACACATGTGGAGGTAGCCACAAATACAGTTCAGAGCATGCCAAAACCAGAGGTACAGCCTCCTTTGCCATCGCCAACACCACAACAGTCTCCAGTTCTGATTCACATTGACTTGGACCTAGACTCGCCACCACGTAGCAATGCCTCTACACATTCCCATTCATCAGGTTTTCCTATGAGTAGCACCGATCCTTCCAATGAAATTAGTCGAGACTCATCTTGGCTTGATAGTCAGTTGGGCAGGAAGAGGAGGCAGCCATCCTACAAACTAGACTTCTCAGATTTTGATCATGTCTACTAGGACACACCAGATAAGAGAATAAAGAAGCAGGTTCATGTAGAGAGGAATGTTGATAAGGAGATCATAATAGAAACCGTTGTACCCCCCAGAGGACAAGAACTCGAATGAAGTAAAAGTTGAAGACTTCAATGTTATAAAGGTCAACCTTGGTAAAAGCACACGCCAAACAGAGGTTGATTTCCTTCAAGTTGCGACGGATAGCATAAAGGATAGAGTCATGAAAGACAGAGAAGACAAGGCAGCCCTCAAGGCTGAAATCCAGCAACTTCGTCAGTATATGTCTAACCTTATACATAACACTAAGAATTCCACCACCTTGCTCCCGCAGATGCTAGAGCTACCAGCAGAGCAAAATAAGCTTAATCAGCTTGTTGTATACAGGAAGCGCCTGAAAGACTGCGAAGAGGATTTTGTCAGAAGGGGTCGTTTTGTGCTTACAGAATTATATCAGTTGAGGTATAATGCCTGCGAACTCCGTCTACAGATTCAGGATACAGAGCGAGCTTTGGCGAGTGATAGACCAATGGATGAAATCATGATGTCTCATCTGAGGATAGCATTTGACTTGGTTTTTGAAGCTATTTTTACTTGGAGAACACAATTAATCTTCAAGGAAAAAATACAGGAGACAATGGCTTCAGAGTTGGCTGAGAGCAGAGAACACGTGGCTAGTGCACTTCGGTACGTGAGAACTTTTGTGTCCCAAGTTCCTTGCCAGTATCAACATGAGGGTGGTGAATACATTGAGCTCACCGATGTTCAGTCAGAGTTGCAGGTGCTCATCCATGGTATTTTCAGTGGAGATTCCGTTGGCTGTAAGTTAGATCAACTTACAGTCATGTCAGCGTTATTTGATGAGGCGGTTAAGAGTAGAGAACTTCAAAGTCAGATCACTGGTGGTGAGGAGATGCTGCGAAGACACAGTGTGCTACAAAGAAGTATTAGTGCCCCAGATGGTGATGCAATCAACAACCTCGTGCAGGGATTACTTGCTCGAGATCGTGGCTAGTGAACTCCAAATCAAGGCATTCCACCTCTTCAGGATAGATATTTTCGCAGCAGTTAACTCGATGCCTCCTTCCGAGTTAACTTGCTGGTCCACATCACTTCTCATGTCTATTTTGGAATTTCGTATGTACAAATGGAGTTTTCATTTAGTTTCCATTCTCAGTTGACTGAGGTAGTTTCTAGTTAACTTGCATATCAATAAGGACTTGCTTGTTGGAGACGTCCATTTGTTTTAGTTTCTTTCAGTTAGTTGATGGTACCTTTCCAGTTAGTTGATGGTAGCTTTCCAGTTAACTGTAAAGTTGCATACAATTAGGTTTAGCAATAAAATCTCGCATGCTTGCGAGACTGTAGTTGACTCAAGCTGATTTTAGGGTTCCCTACACCTTTTGATGTCTATAAATAAGAGCTCTTTGCTCATTTGTAATTAACTTGTGCACGCGATAGGAATATATGTTGTGCCACCTTGCCTGAAATATTGTTGTTCTGTATCCGTTCATGGGCTTTTACTATGATAATAAATAGTTGTGCCACCTTGCCTGAATGTTATTATTATGGTGTTTGTTCAAACTTAGTTAAATGGAGTTGCTAGTTTGATCGTTTATTGTATGCGTGTCTCGCCAATGCAATTTGCTGTCCTAGTTTGCTATCTTATCTTATATTTAATAGTTTTTCTTTCAATCTACACCTCGGATAGGGGTTCCTCGGAAATTTTGAAAGAAGAATTATCGTCTAAGTGTTGTTGCCAATAAGCTTGTTACATATCTACTCCTCGGATAGGGGTTCCTCCTGCTTGAAAATTTGGTAATTGAGCTTATCGTTTGATGTCGTGCCTAATAAACTCCACTTCAGCCTACGCCTCGGATAGGGCTCCCTCCTCCTTGGAAATCCTGTTGTAGATTTTATCGTATAATCACATTCCTACTCCTAATTCCTCATGCTCTGTTTTTCTTGATGGAATAGGATAGATTAAAGCATTTAGTTTTAGTTGTAGTTAAGACCTGCAAAACCAGAGAAAACCCTTAGCTACAACCTTCTTGGTTTCCTTAACCTTGTGCCTCTTCCAGCTGAGTCAAAAAGATAGGATTTAGAATCATTTACTTTTTAATGCATATGAGCAAAAGAGGGAGCTTCCCCTCCTAATTTGAAGAGCAGTCATTACGCACTATGCATAGCTGTCTGTACCAACTCGCACTCTAAAGGTACTAATTGTTACGCCAACAGTTTTTTGCCGCCCACTATGGGGCACGAGGGAAGAAAACTTCAAGAAAGCTTCACGCTTTATGTCACGGGAATGACCATCTAACGTCCTACTACTCCAGTTCAACAACCAAGACTCACTCCGGCTATCATATTGCCAAACTTTGTGCTGATTTAAGGTGAACCGTTAGACATCATCAGTAGCCTGCGAAGTTTTATCTTTGACAATCATACATCATCTACTCAGTGGAGGAACACAACTACTACTCTGGACAAAGAAGAAGAGAAAGCGGATCTTGCAGCCAGTCGACCAGTTTTGCCACCACCTGCGTGGGAATAAAGCATCCTGGCGTACCAAGTATACACGAGAAGGAGAAATCCTCCTATTCAAGAAGAGTCGATCTTTGAAGAGGTTCCTGAGCATTTCCTAGAAGAACCTGAAGAAGAATCTCCAGCCCCAGCTGAAGCAATGGGCGATAACGACAATAACAAAAACAACAATCACAACAGTCGGAACGGAAGAAACGTGAGACGTCCAACCCCACTGCCTTGGGGTGACAACATCAAACCGTTGGCCTTAGCAGGACACCATAAGCTACCCAAGGGATCGCGAAAGCACTTTCCTCGATTCCATGGCGATGGATCCCGACATCCTGATGAACACATTTCAGCATTCACAGTGGCTTGTTCTGTTTTGCATGTTCCACACGAAGACATAGTTGTTTGTCTCTTTGTTGAGACCCTGGAGAATAATGCATCAGACTGGTTCCATAATCTTGAACCAGGTAAGTTGGGCAGTCATGAGCGAAAAGTTCTTGGCAAGATTCAAGCATGTCGAGGACAACCACCATTTATTTGCACAGCTCTCAAACTTAAAGATGGAGCCTACAGAACCGATGAGGGAATTCATAGCAAGGTTTAACCGCCTTGTCACACGTCTTACCCATACACTCAATGTCATGTCCCCGAATCAATGAGATTGAAAATAAGTTTTGGACAATAAGTAAATAAAAAGAAAATATATATTTAAATTACAAATATAAATCTTTATAACTTAATTTCATAATTATAACTACAATCGATTATATTACAATTATAATTATCAAATGATAACATTATAATTGTAAAATATGAATAAATTAGCAACTTAAGTATATCAAAAATAAAATAGAATTTACAAATATTTATTCTAGGATTAATCAATTATTATATTATAATAAAATAGGATAATTAATTTCACAAATATTAGATGTCTTGTAAAACATCGATATATTATCAAACAATATTTTATAAAGATTAAACTATAGAACAATTTAAATATTATAGTAGACATTGAAATTAAAACCATATCATGAACAAAAGAAATATAATGTTGCGTAACCCAGCATCCCCGTGACTACCTGAACATTAGCGTATCCTTTTTATGTTCTAAATGGAGGTGCGAAGACTGACATTCTTCCTAGCCGTTTTCATGTTGGATGTCGAGGATGAGGAAAGAAGTCTTCAAACGACCCCACAACCTATTGTCGTTGTAGTGGCAGGAAAAAGGATATAATCTCTGTCAATACTCTGGTGGATATTTGCGTGATGGGCTCAAGGCCACCTGTCGGCATCGCTAAAGGCTCAATCCAAAGACATTGAATAAATGCATTGCAATGTTAAAGAGCATTATTAATCAAAAGCTTCGATCAAGGATATGAAGGGACGTCATTGTTCCTAAAGACATAACCGCTCCATGTGCAATGGCATAAATAATAAGAAGAAATTGATGAGGTAGGAAAAGAAAAGGGAAACAACATACAAACTTCTACAACCTGGTGGAGAACAGGAGGAAGGCATCAGAGCACACAGTGAACCAGGTGACAAACAATCACTTAGCACTTAATATCTAGCTTTCCCCATATATTCGAATTAGATAATCCTACAACAGCAGTTGGCCGCTAATACGATGCATTAAGTAATTGTGCCTTGTAATACATTAGATCAACTTCACAGATTATTTTGATTGTTTCATACACTATGTCGGATCTTGGAATATTTCTAATCGAATATGAGCATTCAAACTGCATTTACAGTCAATAGAATCTGATAGACAAGACTACTGTATTTCTAAAAGTGTAACCTTGACTTCTAAATCTTATTCTGGTTCATTGAACGTAGCAACAAGTATATGATCGAAATGCCATTTACATATCAAGAGGAAGTAATGTAATAGGGATAAAGATATGCAAATCAAGGATTGTTCTCAATTTAGAATTAAACATAAAAAACCAAATGATCTGATTATTATGTTCATATAGTATGTTCATGGTTATAATCATTCTTAAGGTAGATTTGATATTTATTCATAATCAATGATTAAATGGAAATGTGCTTGATTGCTGAAAGATTGTCTGCTGAGTGTTTGTAAGCTTATTGGGAAGAAGGGCATGAGGGAAGTTGTGCCTAAAAACCCCACTTAAGTCCGCCCCCAGAACCCAAGGCAGGGATGGGCCCTGGAGGGGTGAAAATTCTACTCATAGTCCGCCCAATCCCAAGGCCTGGGTGGGCCATGGAGGGGTGCAGGTTCCACTCATAGTCCGCTACGGCCCTGGAGGGGTGGTAGGCCCGGGCCACTTATCCGTTCCCCCGACTATCTCCAATAAGTCAAGTGTCTTCCGAGGTGCTGACATGGGTAGAGACAGCAGGTACCAGTGTTTCCACTAAGCACGCCACTCCGAGTATGGAATGGTCTTGGTTTGGATGTCCAGCTCGGGGCCAAGGGGTGGGTTGTCCGGGTCGGATGCTTGTGCCCTTGGGCTTAGATGGATAGCTTCGGGAAAATCTACCCTTCCCACTCCTCTTTTCTCTTCATTATTAATTTTGTGATTATGCTTATATTGTGGATATCTAGATATCATTGCTAACAGATACGTTGTTAATATGATTAATACAGGATTTCAATCTAGGTATATTGTGTTAGGAGAACATTTATTTGGAAAAGAAGAAACCTTAAACCTAATCTATAAACGGATTTTAAGGTGCACCGGGTAAGGGACATTACACTCAACCTGTCTGATGAGATTTTGATGAGCAACTTCATCAACGCACTACCGTCAGAAATAGCCTTTTTCTTGAAAGGAAGCCAAGGAATAGATTTATAACTCACACAAGAAGAAGCTATCAAGATTGAAGATAACATGATCATGACGAGAAAGATGAGGAATGATTCAATCAGACCGCTTGTTCAAGCATCTGCTGATCCACTGCTACAAAAGTTAGCCAACGAGGTGACCATTCTCAAAAGACAGTCACCCCCTCAAGGGCAGCAAGCACTACCTACACAACCGCCATATCAACCTCAGCAGCCATACCAACCTAAGAGGAATAATTTCCAGCCTTTCAACAATTACAAATCAAGGTTCCGTCAAGGACAACCAAGACAGCCTGTTGATACTGAGAAGCCCACGGCCTATTGCTCTTTCCATTGATACAGTTGAACACACCGGAGCCTCATGTCTAGAAAATCAAAGAATGAATCAGATCATGGGATTTGTCGATGCTGCTCCGAATACAACCTTCGTGCCTTCACCAACTACAAACGTTGTCTCACCATAGACAAACGACTTTGATGGCGACTCCACAACGGGGTACTTCGACAAAGAACTCGTTAATGAACAAGAAGAAGAAGACTACCGCTAATACTCTCTTGCGTTCAATCATGAGAACATCTCATCGCCTGTGTTTACACGTGCCCAACATTTCAAAGCACAGAAAGAAGAAGAGGAAAAGTGGAAGATAGAAGAAAAGGGAAAAGAAGTGGCTTCCACTTCCAATCCAAAGTCTTCACAAGAGAAAACCGTGTCGGTTGCTCAAGATCCAACCTTAGCAAACTTCGACATTGTGTCTTCCATGATGAAGACGAAGGTACAAATCTCACAATTGGAGTATCTTCAGGATCATCCAGAGCAGTTGGATCGAATCCTCAAGGTGGTAAAGAAGAAGGCTGCAATTCAGCCTACATTGCTTGAATCCTCCGTACTAGTAGAAGACAAGCCAAAAAAGTTCTATGTTTCTTTGTATATAGGAGGTTTTAAACCCAGCAATTGCATCATAGATAGCGGAGCTTCAGATAATGTTATGCCCTTACAGATTATGAATGCGTTGGGACTTTCGTGCACCGAAACCAAAGAAAAGTGTTATTCACTTGAGTCAAAGCTGGTGTCGTTGGTCGGTCAACTAAAAGATGCACAAGTGAGGCTAGCGTCTTGTCCTGAAAAGAAAATTATGATGACTATCTTGATCGCTGACATTCCTACCAATTACGGGATGTTGCTCAGTAGGAGTTTCTGCAAAGACCTCGGAGGTGAAATTCAATTGGATTGGTCCTGCACGACAATTCCATTGAAGAAGGGAACTTTCAAGCTGGAGCCTGAGGCGAAGCCAAAGTTCACGATGGTGAAGTCCCAAGTTCCACATGCACAAGTGTTATGTCAAGACACGGGTCCAAGGACATATGCTATGATATCTGATATAACTGAAGACTATCAGAGTTTTGCACTTTCCACAACTACATCATATGAAGAATCAAAGGTGTGGACAATGCAGTTTGACGGCAGTTACTCAACATCAGGTTCAGGAGCGAGAGTGGTGATCGCCTCTCCTGAAGGTCGTTTATATCCGTTCGCATATAGGTTGCAATTTGAATGCACCAATAACATTGCTGAATACGAAGCGCTCTTATTAGATCTCAAGAATGCAAAGGATATGGGGATCAAACTCATTAGAGTTGAAGGAGATGCAGAGCTGATTGTTAAACAAGTCAAGGACCAGTTTCAAGTTAGAAAGAATCGCCTTCAATCCTACAGACAGAGGGTGTGGAATGCCATCGACTGGTTCGATGCTTTCGACATCAAATACATTTCAAGAACGGACAATAGCAGAGCTGACGCCAACAAAAATAAAAAGCTAACTAAAGTTCATATGCTATCAATAGTTTTCTTGCATATAAAGTAAGCTCAATATACAATTTGGTCCACAAATTCAATACCTAAATCAGGAAATCGTCAAATAAATTTCTTATAATAACATCTCTATAAATAGACCTTCTAGAAGGTCACATAAAAATATAACGCCTACAAAGTGATCTTCCACAAAATTCTCTTAAATAGCTATCTCTCAAAAAAAGGTGATATCTAAAAATAGCCAATATGATAGTTAGCTCCTAGTAGTGATTCTAATGAAGCTTCCCCATTTTGACCATGGCAAATCCTTTCAAAAATTCATGAAACCCTAATGACCATTGATAACTCACCAAGCAATATTGGTGACTTGGAATCTAACTCTTTCCTCAAAAACTAATGAATTTTAGTGTTTGGCACCTTGGAACTTTGCCCATGATGAAGACCTATGCAACAAATCATCCATCTTGAAGTGCTTTGAGTGAAGAATAAAGGAATGACAAGGTTCCCCATGATGACTATTGTATGTGCCAAAAGAATGGAAGCGAGTTTTAATTCTTGGACAACTATGATGAAACTTGAAGAGTCTACTCTTAGCGACTAACAAGATGCCAGGAAAGCTTACTTCAATGGTGTTATTTAGTGTTACAAAGATGAAACTTAGACTTATTTGTGTAGTGAGCATGCTTTTTGGCTTTCACTCATGTTTACAAGTTGATTTTTGACATTTGACTCCTCCAGCTCATGGTTGGAAGACTTGCAATCACTTTTCCTTTTGTTTTTAAGTTGACAGCTCAACAACTAAGAGAGGAAGGGAACACCCAAGGACTAGAATGTGTTTTTGATCTATTATTCACTAGCATTTTGACACTAAGACCCTCAAAGGCATGTTCAACCACTTAAGACACTTTTTGGTCTATTTTGCATTTGGCATGTTGACATAGACACCCTCATGGGCATACCTACGAGATGAATGACATGTTTGCACTTTGACACTCAAACTTTAGGTGATTTTGGGTTACATATTTCACTTGAATGCACTTTTGTCCTGTTTTTGAGTTGATACTTTGACATGTATTCTTAAGGCTTGTGTAGTCTTATGTGATTGTGAGCAGTTGTGACAGTTGAAGCAGGAATATGAAGCAGCAGACTTGCAAGTTTAATTTAATGTTAAATCAATCAATTTGTTTCAAAACCTAGAGTGCAAAATCTACATACCATGTACTGAATTTTAACATAGTATCATAGCACCAAAGATCTTCCAAGTTAATGAAAGGAATTTTCTGCTACATGTGACAATAGGGAGCTGCACAAAGATTTCAATGATCGAAGTACCTTGGAACTGTGAAAGGTTGTAGGGTGTGATGCCCTAATTTCCCTATGCATCTATATTAGATGGTTTATATGATTTAATTTCAGTTGATTCCTTTAGTTTCAGCATGTTCCAGCATTTGGAAACATAACTAGTCTCAGTCTCAGAGAGGGTGACCACCTAGAGCGTGCTTCAAATGTCACTCCTTGAAAGTGCAGATTGTAGATGATGGAAAAAGTTGATCTTTGGGTCTTTGTGGAAACCATGTTGAAGCCTCTAACTAATCTAGGTTCACTCAAATCCATTTCAATCAGTTAAACATAACTATAAGCATTTGGAAACATAACTAGTCTCAGTCTCAGAAAGGGTGACCACTTAGAGCGTGCTTCAAACGTCACTCCTTGAAAGTGCAGATTGTAGATGTTGGAAGAAGTTGATCTTTGGGTCTTTGTGGAAAACATGTTGAAACATCCAACTAATCTAGGTTCACTCAAATCCCTTTCAATTGGCTAAACATAACAATAAGTTGGTCAAGGAAAAGCATATTATCGTGGATTATATTAAGGATCATTTGTTTCTTCATATTGCTAAAAAGAAATTAGTAAAGGACATGTATATCAAAGTATGAACCTCTCTAGTAAGATGTTGAAAACAAACTCAATGCCACACATGAGTAAAACATACACAGTGGCCATCTTCTTAATGAAGATCTCAAAACTGCATGATCAGTTTGCAACAATTGGGTTAGGTGAAACATGAGGAGTTGGTACACATAGCATTAAATGGGTTATCTCCATCTTGGGATCCATTTATTTGGGGTGTTTGTGCATGTGAGAGGCTTTCCATCTTTGAGAAGCCTTGGGATTATTTTATTCGGGAAGAAACCAAACTTGAAGCTACTTCAATCAGATTAGAAGATAGTCAAAACCAAGCTCCCTTTGGGAAGATGAAGAAAAGTGACAAGAAAGGACTTGGGAAGGATCGAAAAGGAAAGTACTAGGATACAACTTCTCATCAAGAGAAGAAAGATTTGTCATATCAAGCGTTTTAAGTGCCTAAGTTTGGCCACTGTGTTCCACAATGACCTAAGGAGAGAAGAGGCAAGCATTAGTAACACCAAAGCCAATTTGCAAGGACTACAAAAGCTTCAATAGTGGATGAGCTTTCATCCAAGCTTGAGACTACCTTATCCATGGTTTCATGTTTATCCACCACTACTATTTCTAGTGTAGGGTGGTATGTAGACAATGGGGCATCAAGAGACATGACCTTCAATAAAAAGGCTTTAAACAAAATTCAAGAGAAGGCTGGTAAATAGGATGAATCTGGTGATGATACCATGTATCCTATTACTGATACTAGAACTTTTTTTTATTGCATGCCTTCTAGTGATATTCTTGACCTTGATGATGTCCTTTATATTCCTATATTAGTAAAGAATTTTCTTTCAGTTTCAACCATGACAAACTAGAAGTGTGCGGCTGAATTTGATGATCACCAAGTTATCATCAAAAATCACAGCCAAGATCCTAGTCAAATATTGATCAGAGATATTCCTGAAAGAAGCCTTTATACATCAATTGTTGATCCAATCAAGCCTGCAACCTTAATATATGTTAGCGACAAATTGTGTGAGTTTTGGCGCAAAAGATTTGGCCACTTGCACTATGGAGCTCTACCACTTTTTAAGGATGGAGTGCATGAATTACCTAACTTCAAGTTTGATGAGACTAGTGTGTGCAAGGGATGTGCACTTGGCAAACACATCAAGATTGTTTTCTTCTAGTAGCGAGCACAAGTCAAAAGAACTTCTAGATCTGATCCATTCAAATGTTAGTGGACCAATATTAGCAACTTCATTGGCTGGAATTATTTACTATGTTTCTTTCATCGATGATTCTTAAAGGTAAACTTGGATTTATTTCATAAAAACCAAAAATGAGATCTTTTAAAAATTTCAAGAGTTCAAAGCTCTTGTGGAAAATCAAATAGGTAGAAGGATTAAGGTGTTAGGTCTAATAATAGAGGTGTGTATATCTTCAAGGACTTTGATGCTTTTGTAAAGATGTAGGAATCAAGAGAGAGTGGACTGTGCCTTACAACTAGTGTTCCATAGAGATGTGTACCCACAAAATATTGTAATTTTCAAGACACAATCATCCCCACAATATAGAGACTCTAGGGAAATATCCCCTCCTTGTGCCCCCATTGTTGGAAAATGCCAAGATCTGAAAGAATGAAACAACCTTCCACTAGTGAACAAAATATGAGTACAATAGTATGTCTATCAATATACAAAATGAAAAATGTAAATATACAATGATGGACCTTGCGTATATAGGCAAGGTAGATGAGGTAGGAAGGTAGGACTAAACAACTAACCAACCCTCCAAAGATGGAACACTTGTGAACTCACTTGACAAGTGTGTGAGCAAGTGTCAAATGTACATGCAATAGGTGTCTCAAGTGATGAGGACACATGTCTCAACCATATGAATTGAGACAAAAGTATGAAATAGCCTAAGTAAACTTAAGTGTGAATAGGTCAATCCTATAAAGGTGATATCCTGACCAGATATGTAAAGACACTATTTACACTAACACCCACCACCACTAATAGACAAGGGATATCCTTGGAACGTCTCCCTCAAAGAGGAGATGGTTTTGAGGTTTCCCTTGATTTGAGGACTTCAAGGAAATGTTGAGACATCCCCAAGACCCTCAAAGGACTTGTCAACATCCCTAGAATGCACCAAAAATGCCTATCTATCCCCTATGTCAATCAACAAAATAAGCATTTTTTTGAAATTTGGATCACTGACCCTAACTCTAATAGTCTAATAGGCCCCACCCACATCCTAAACACTCGAAAAAAAATATAAAACTGTGTAGCCCTCATTGTATAGGCTGGTCATATTCACTTTCACTATTTGTTCTCTAAATAATGAAGATTTGGTTAGAAATAGTGAGGAGTTGGTGTTTGTTGGTACGCAAAATTGCTACCACTAAAAAGATAAAAATTAAAAATCTTCAAGATCAATCATATGTGTAGCCAAATGTCATGTCATTTCTATCAAATGATTGTCAATTATGTTAGCTTTTCTATCAAAATAGCCAAGTCCTTATGTTTTAGCCTATCTTGGTCCACTACTAATGTATGCAGGTTGCCTATCATGAAGATTATCAAGTTCTAGGTCCTAAAGGAGACACGAACACTTGCAAAGAAAATAAAGACTATGGTGGTAGATGCAAAGCAAAGGCAAGAAGGATCGAGGCTAAGGAAAATCTTCTCCAGCTCACCTAGACGAGATCATATATGGAGATTGTCTTCCAAGCATAAAGTAGTAGCTTGAGAGGGTCCAATATTCAAGACAAGCAATTCTAGCATATACCAAAGATCAAAGTTTCTATTTTTAGAAAAGGTTGCTTTTTTTTGCTTTTTTGCTGCATCCCAACCTGACAATCATGTTTTTTTGAGGAGATGAGGATCAATTAAAGCAAATTAAATACAAAATCAAAAGATCAAAGACTTTAATTTAGATGTATGCCCAAGATGAGAATTAAAAATGGAAAGTAATATTTTATATTATTTTTGGAGGATGAGGATAGAATTGCTTTCAAAGCAATTGTTTTGTTATTTTTGAAAAACTTCAAGCTGCAACCAAAGACTACAAATATGTCATTTACACATAAATGTAATGAGAGTCGATGCCAGATTTATATTGCCAAAATTGTCATTCAAGTTCAAAGCTATATTAAATTGTTTAGTGTTTGTGTTCAATGAATGAGAAATTGAAGCTTGCTTATGCCACAAAAAATCCATGTTGTAATCATCCATAGAAGTTACTTAATAAGGAAGATGTCATGTCCCCGAAATTAGAACACCCGGAGATACAAATAAGTGAAAACAAATAACACAATACATAATAAGAATATTATCGTTTTAATATTTTTATAATTACAATTATCATGAGATAATATTGTAATTATAAATATATAAATATTAACATTTTAAATAATAAAATAAATATTAAAGATACATAAGATAAAACACAAATATAAAATTATAAATATATTAATCATTATAATAAATATTCACAATAAAATTAATATTTAAGATACGAGAACTATAAAGTAAAATATAAAATAAATAAATAACAAATATATATATATAAAATAAAATGAATATTAAATATAAAAAGAAGAGATATAAAAATATTATCATTATATATACCGATGTCACAAAATACAAATGGACGATTTACTTAAAATAAATAAGATTAAATATGGCAGCGATCAGATGTAGAAAAAAAAGGCAACAAGGCGATGATCTCTAGGAAAGAAATTAATAAACAATTGATAAAATAGCAATTAGAATGGATTAATAATTATAAAGGGCATGACCATTTGAGTGGCCACCTCAAACAAAGGGACGTGTTTCTTGTGGTTGAGACAAAGTATTTAAATGGCAACATGAGAGAAGGGAAGGGCATCGAATGGAAAGATAAAGAAAAGAATATGTATAAACATATTCTGACCAACCAAGGAATAGAAGATGAAACTGAAATATATACTTTCTGAGTATAAAAGCAGATCAAGAGATATATGCAGATTTTAGAAAGGTAAAAATAGGAAGGAGAGCATCGTGGCTGGGGAAAAAGGAAAGGTCTGCAGACCAATCAGAAATCAGAGATAAGTATCTCATGAATTTATTCAACTAGTTTGATAAACACATTTAGGATTTAGATAAGGATACTTAACAAATATTTTATAAATTAAATAACAATAAGTTGGATGCATTAGTAAAGTAGATATTGAATGAATAAATGGGGATTTAAATAATGAGGCAATAATAATATTATTGGTAATATGTCATTGGATATCCATATATGTATATGTGTGTGGGTATATACGCCAAAGTAATCATTGTAAATGGGAACCAGCTAGAAATAGTAATATGTATATGTTTATGTAGGATATATAAATATATATAATCATGCAATAATGATGCTTGCAGCAATTATTGAGCCTTATAAGTAATTGTGATTATTTGATAGAAAAATGAATAGATTTATGAATGTCTTTATCCTATGATTGATTAGGAAAAAGGAGAAAAGGAATATAATATGAACACTAGATCATCATAAAGGATATCTTCAGAAAATCAGGGCAAGAATTATGATTAACCCAAAAGGGGACATTACAGAAGATCTATGTTAAATTTGTGTCGCTACGTTTTCATGGTTACAAAGCAACTTTGAATGTCTAAGTAACAATTAATTGTCTTCATTTTTCTTTTTCAAATCATTGTTATTATGTGTGTTATGTTCTCTTCTCGAAAGCAAATTGTTGATAAGATTTTGAAGGATCTCTACTTTAATCCTTAGTATTCTTGTTTAAATTTTAATTGTCATTAATTGAGAAAATTCATTAATGAGATAGGAATTCTTCCAAGTCTCATGCTCTAACCTCTGAGATCAAAATAGATAAGTCAAGTTTGCTTATTTATTTTATCATTATGCAAAACCCCAAAGAACAGATTGTACAATGTTCATATAAGCAGATTTGTTTTTGTTTTAGATTTTAAAGTAGATTAAATCAAAGAGCTTCCCCTATGAATTTGAAGAAGATTTCCTCATCCACAATAGTGTTTTGTGTCACAAAACTGACAAATTAAAAACACCAACAGTGTTAGAGAAACATGGTGATTAAATTATGAAAATGGTGTGCCTCGAGACCAACACAAGGGGTGCTGCCCCATGACCCTATTTGGGGCTCTACCCCTAGACCCTTGCTAATCATCATTCCCAAATCAAAGTCCTTGGTCCCCTATCCTCAAAACCCATCTCCCTATCTCCTCATTCCAAAACTTTGTGGACCTATGCTTACAAGCCTAGGCTAAATGTCATCACAGAAAGAAATAATGAATCCATCATTGAGATTGTTAAGTCTATGATTTATGACTTAGATTTGCCCATATTTCTTTGCGCTCAAGAATGCAACTATGTAGTATACATACAACAAAAGAAGACTTCACTTGAGAGAAAATGTTTCTCACTTTTGGGTGTTTGGACATTATGTTTACATTTATGTCCTAGAAGAGAAAATAGTCAAGTTTGAACCCTCCAACCTGAAAAGGGTGTCTTTGTAAGATAAAGTGAGTATTCTAAGGCTAACAAGATCTATGTTTCATCACCAAGAAAGATAGTAGGGAGAAAAGATGTTAAGTTTGATGAGGATGTTTGGTACTCTAAGCTTCAAGAGCCTCCCATGGAGATTGAGGATAGTGAACAACCTGTTGTTCCAAGTTCTGATTAGCAAATACAATAGTCCCCATTACTGATCAACCAAGTTCTAGTAAGGTTGAAGTTACTGTTACCTGTTTTTTTTTTTTAAATCAGAACCAAAAAAAAGAGAAAATATTTTCTGCGAAATCAGCAAAGCATGCAAAAATAATAAAGAAGTTAATTAACTTCAAGGAAGTTAAAAGTCAAAGGATAAGGATTACAAATATCTTATCCATAGAGGATAAAGATGACAACTTATAAGATAAGATTGACAACTCATAAAGCAAAAAAGTAAATCTTATCCATAGAGGATAATGATGACAACTCATAGGATAGAATTGACAAATCATAAAGCAAAAAGGTAAATCTTATCCACAAAGGATAAGGATGACAACTCATAGGAAAAATATCTGAAGTCAAGATGATTTTTTGTTTTTAGGCTCTTAAAATCTATAAATAAGATGTAAGAACCCTATGTTCTCCCCAACTGTATTTCTGTGTAATGTCCCCAATTTTGCAAGCATCAGAGTTCGGTGGATTTAGCCTATTTTTAGCCCTCGTAGGCTAATATGTCTGGTTAGAGGGTCTTGTTGGAGCTTGGCTTGGCTTCGGATTGTCAGAATTTACCAATTGGCTTTCGTTCGGGGTCATTCGGACATCATTTGCCTGACTTGCTATTTTTAGTAAGTAAGGTCATTCAGCGGAGCACCCCTGCTATTTTTAGCAGTGTGATTTGGTCGTGTGCAAATTCAATCACTTATTCACCAGCTTCAGACGGTTCGTTAATTGGACGTAAATTGAGAAAGATATTAATATTTTAATTATTAAATATTAATTATTGAAGCTTATAATATAAAGTTATAATATTATTTAATATTATAACTTAAGTGATTTCTTGAAGGGTTCGACCAACATTGAAGGGGGCCACTTTTTAATTATAATTTATAATTAAAAGTGCGTTCGAGACTTTGGAAATATTAAAAGATAAAATTCAATTTTATTTAAATGATGCCTTTTTGAGGAAAGTCGACCCTCTTGAGAATATAAGTATTTTTCATTGTGAAGAAAATTTATTATGCTATGAAATTGATTTTTGATCAAGTCTTCTTCCGGAGAACGAAGCCAAGGGTTTCAGTTGTCTACAGGCATTGGAGAACAAGCCATCTTTAGTGTTGCAGTTCAGAGGCTGTGAAATATCAGCTGATCTATTGCATTCAGAGGGATATCTTCATTCAGAAGCTATCACAGAACGTTCACAGAGTTTTCATATTCAGAGTTTTTATTTGGGTTTCAGCCAGAAAGAGTTCTTCATTTCCAGGCGCCATTTTCCCAGATCTAGACACATCTTTCAAGGGTTTTACAATCTGCTGCAAATACCAGGTTTTTACATCAATAATATTGTTGCTTTTTACATTGCATGTCACCAGATCTAGTTGTAATCAATTCTGAAGATCAATAAATAGTTTGCCATCAATAGATTCAATAGATTCTATCATTTCCGATGTTGCATTATTTTATATAAATTTATTCAGCATTTTCTTTCAAAAACGCACTTCAACCGTATATGCAAAAAAAAGAGAAAAAACAATCAAAACAAGCAATTTTCAGAATCAGGGAAAACAGGGGTTTCTACATTCTGCACTTCTAATGATTATTTTTTGAATTTGAGCCTTGACGAATATTGTCAAACAGTTGTCTTACAAGGTCTGAACTTGCTGGTTTGTACCTTTACTTGTGTTTGATGCTGATTTGACTTTGAAAGAGAGAATCTAAATGTCTGAAATAAAATGGAATGCAATGCTACCACTATATGCAGCCCTTCAATGAATATATATGACTGAATTAACATGAGAAATGCTCATAGACATTATCACAAACATTTACCATGCAAACTAATGACTGAGATAAGTAGCCATGACAACTGACATATTGACAAACAATTGAGATGCGACCTTATTCCTCCTTTATTGAGTATATTGACTGCTTACAAATATTGATATTTAATTACATCAATGTGGCTGTCAAGGACAGCGATCAGACCTCCTATCAATGCAATCCTAACCACTTACAAACTGAAACTATAATGCTCATAAGCTGTCTATGGCAGCGAATGACTACAACTGAACTTATTGACTTGCAATGCAACATACATGCAAAATAGAGAACCTGATAATACGCTAGCAGCAAGCCTGAGATGATTTGATTCCCTTTACAGAAGATGACGTTGCCTTCCAAACTGAAGCGTCCCTTCTCCTTGAGCCTTAATGACCTTCTTCCAATATTATTCTGATTTTTATCTGCTTCCTTGAATAAAATCACTCCACTACCTTGTGCGCCTGGCTCAAGCTGGGACCACAATTTTTCCTTGCTTTCTATTATTAAAAATCGTCCTCTCAAAGATGTTGCGATTCACTGAGATGCCACGATTTCTTCTTTGACAAACTAATTGCAAAATCTGTCCCAAATGGAGTGAATCGATGCAAGTCCAACTGGAAATGATCTACAATGGATAAATGTAATGTCCCTTACCTGACTTGCCCTAGAATTTGCTTGTTGATTAGGTTTAGGGTTCCTTCTTTCCAAATGAATGTTCCCCTAATTTCAATAACCCTAGATTTGAATCCTATATTCACCATATTAACACATATCTATTAGCATTAATATCTAGATATTCAAAAATACAAACATGATCACAGAAGTAATAATGAAGACAAAGGAGGAGTGGCATGGGTAGATCCGCCCGAAACTATCCATCTAAGCCCAAGAGCACAAGTGTCCCATTAGGACAACCCACCCCTTGGCCCCAAGCTGAACGTCCAAACTAAGATCATTCCATCCTCGGAGTGGCATGCTTAGTGGAAACACTGTACCTACTTTCTCTACCCACGTCATCACCTCGGAAGACACTTAACTTATTGGGGAGGGTCGGCAGAGCTTATAAGTGGCCTAGGCCTATGTAATGTTTCGTACCTATCTTGTCCTAGGATTTGCTCGTTGATTAGGTTTAGGGTTTCTTCTTCTCAAAGGAATGTTCTCCTAGTTTCAATAATCCTAAATTTGAGTCTTGTATTCGACATATTAACAACATATATGTTAGCATTACCATCTAGTATCCCAAATAAGATATAATCAAAAATGCAAATTAACAAACATAAGAAAAAAGTCACTTAACCCATCAGGAGAGAAGAGTTCCCTAAGGGGCCAACGGTGTACCACCTTTTATTGCCCAACCCTTATCTTAGGCCAACAGGGCAATTATATGTGGAATCCCCCATCCCTTCGAGACCCAACCCTTGCCTTGAGCCAACGGGGCACTATGCCCAACTCAGGTTTTAGGGCCAATGGGGTGGAAGCCTAGATGGGGTTTACAGACAAACCACTTAGGTCATGACTCAGCTCTCTTGGCGAGATCATATATATTTTCAAGGGTTTATTTGTAGTTACTGTTCCCAAGTATGTTGATGACCAGGTCGATCAATCATAAACCTGGGGTTACACAGTCCAGTGGTTCCAATTAGTTTCACCCAGTCGCACTAGGCATGTGCCTCGTTGTGAGTTTAGCCTGGGAAATACACTTCCGAATGGCTATGGCTTCCCATGCCTCTTTATTCCTTAATCATCTTCCTTCAACCTTATATTGGATTGATCATAGGATGAAGAAAAAATATGCATAGTCTACTTATGTTCATATTAAAGAGTCATAATTATTTATAAGGCTTAATAATTGCTGCAAGTATCATTACTGTATATTCACCAGTGATTCCCCTATCTACTTACCCATATATATATACCTTATTCATATATATATTCTTTATTCATTGATAATGATATTATTCATTATAAGATTTATCTATATCTATGTATATATACTTGTATGTCTATTAGATAATATATATATATATTAAATGACTCTATATTCCAATGCATAACAATCATTGTTGTTGTTGTTCTATTTCTCCATGTCTTCCCCTCTTCCTTATTTTCCTTCCTTCTATTTATACCATTCAAGGTAGGTGACTCATGGGGGGAATGTATTGTTTGGTGAAAGAGGTGACTTTTCATAAAATATATCCCTTTGTTAGATTTAATTGCTGCCCTTAAAGACTTATTATCACAATAATATATATTTTTGAAAATAATATATTATTACTAATAATTATGATATTTCAAATTATATACTTATTTTATTATTTTATTTTGATGTTTTATTGAACATATTTTAATATTAAAGTATAATAATAAAACCAATTTGCTAATATCTTATTATTATTTTATTCTAATGCATTGCAATCTTTGATGTGCAGTGATTATAATATTTATTTATTATTATTTTTTTTGATATTAAGTTATTTAATACTAGAATGTAATAAAAATAATTTGCCCATATACTATTATTATATTTTGTTATTTATATATGTTTATATTGATATGGTACACATTTATTTTATATTTAATCTTAATATTTCTATTTATTTTATTTATTAATTTATTAGTATTTTAACACTTGGTCTTTATGGTATTGCTATTTTGGGGACATGACAGGCTACCACCCCTCCATGGCCGCAACGGATTGTTAAGTGGGGTTTTTAGGCACCACTTACCTCAAGCCTACCTCCCAATAAGCTTACAAACACAAGGAAGACAATCTCTTAGCAATCAAATACATTTGCATTTATTATTGATTCTTTAAGTCAATATCAACATCATTATCATCATGATAATACTAAAGAAAGCATTACACCAATAATCAGATTAGCAATATTTGTTTCTTATATTCAAAATATGCTAAATATTATTGCTAAGTGAGTACATCACCTGATCTGTTGTGTCTTCCCATGACTCTTTATTCCTTAATCGCCTTCTTTCAATCTTACATTTGATTGATCATAGGATATATACATATATAAATAAATATTCATTTATTCATTTTTATATTAAGATCATAATTACTTATAAGGCTCAATAATTGCTACAAGCATCATTATTGCAATGATCGTATATATATATATATATATATATATATATATATATATATCATCATTTCTAATTGACTTCAATTTACAAATATATATATCATTACTTCTATTAAATATGTATCCATCATTATTTCTAATATATATATATTCTTTCTTATATATAAATTATTTAAACTTACAGCTCAAATATATTCTTGACACTATATTTTATTCTTTTCTTCCAACTGCTACTTTTCCAGATTTCTGGTTGAACAATATATTCATTTCCATCTGCTCTCATTTGTATCATAATCCTTCCTTCTATCATTCACTTATACCCAAGCTGCAGATCATATATACGTAAGGCTTTATCTGCTTCATATTCCATGCCTTTCTCCCAACTAAGCCAATCCTATTTAACGCATTCCTCCAAAGGTTGAAGAGTTACTTTCAAGGGATGCAACTCAAGTCACTCCAAAACCATCGCTGCCTTTGGGAAACATTGCCATTTCCAACTAACAATGAGTTAAGGAATCACTACTAACAATATTTAATCCATTTAATTGTCCTTTTCAAATCACCAATCAGCAAGGCATTTTATCTTGCTTTAGTTATTGCTGCTCAGCTTTTAAGTTTATTTTATGTATTTATTTAAAGAATGGGTAGTCATTAGGGATTCTTATTAATAAAGTAGAATTTTATTTTATTTATTACAAATTCGGGAACATGATAGATCTATATATAATTATTATTCATTTATATTTATAATATTTACATTGTTATATTTGGTAATTACTTATGATAATTATAATTAAAATAATATTAAATTGCTAATATTTATTTTGATATTTTTGATATTTATATTGTTATTTATTTTATTTATTCATTTGTATTTTCAACGTTTAGGGTTTTTTTTTTTTTTTGCGATTTCGGGGACATGACAATAAACTTCAAACTTCTGATCTGCAAATGAATATTCTCTGAAACCCTTGATTAGTCCTTCGATGAAGCACAATGTTGACTCCTGGATGAAGCCAATCCGCAAGGCAATCCTTCGGAAGATCTTTCACAACCTCAGGTATGTAAATCAATGAGAGTGATCGTTCTCAATGATCAATGATTGTAGAAATTGCAAAAACCCTAGGTTTCTTCCTCTCCACAGCGAAAACACTTTAAAGCCAAATATCAAAATCCTAAATGAATGAATAATAGCTTGGTTGATCCCTTTATATATTTTTTCTCCAAGAAGAGGTCGACCCTCTAGAAGGTTCTTTTCAATCATTTAAAAATAATATTAAATGTGCATTTAATAACTTTATAATAATTCCTCGAAATGGGCGCCCATCATTAAATGCATTTTAAGTCATTATATGGCCCCCTTTAGACATAAAGTTATAATATAACTTTATAATATGCTTTTAATGATTAATTATTATTAAAGTCACCTTTAATAATAATTAAATGATATAGCTTGCACATTAATCCTTATTTCGCCAGGCCAACTGACACTAGGATCAACACTACTTCCCCAATGTATCCAGGTGCCTTGCTATAAATAGTAACGCTGGACTCCACTGACCTGATGACTTACTATAAATAGTAAGTGCATGAAATTGAGTCCTGAATCACCAAATGGAGGCCAATCCTGAACCAAAATGAGCTCTGGAGAAGAAACACTCTAATATCTGCCAAACATGACCCTCTAACCATCTGCATTAGCCTGCGAGGGTCAGCTAATAGGCTAAACCGACAAGGAACTGGACGAGCTAAAAAAAGGGACATTACATAAGAGGCCTATGCTTTGTTGCAAAGGATGGGAAAAGTTTATTGTGACAAAGTGACATTCAGTCCTTGAATTTTTTCACTCAAAATCAGGCCTTTACTTCTGCAATTTTCTTCATTGATTGCATTTTCAACCTTGTTTCACTCTGAAACAATGGTTGATCGTATGCTTGTGATGTAATATTTTACTAATTTTCCAGAAAACGGTTATTGTAGCAGCTTTCAGTGAATCAAAGATCAGTATTTTTGCCTCTGCTTGTTTCAATTTTCTCTGTGTATGAAAGAAAAGCAGGTATTATTGTGAGTTCTTTGACTCCTTGATTGTTGCTGTTCTAAGTTTACCTTCAAATTATTGATGAAAATTATTATGCGAAGCTTTAGATTGAGATTCATAAGTTGTGTTGTTAAAAGAAAGTAGAAATCTGCTATATTTGGTGTATCACCTTCATTTTCTGTTTTAGATTCAAATTATCAGATCTTTCTCATCTCTTTTCCCAGCAATGTCCTTTAGTTAGAGTTAGTTTTTAGGTGATTTACCAAGGGGAAACCGTCCTTTAATCGAAGGTTCACCTTGAGTTTCGTGAGTCCCACAACTCAAGAGGTCATCCCATGATTCACAGGATAGCTAGATTCAAGATTCAGCAGGGTGCATATTCTAGGAGATAACAGTTACCTCAACATCAACTAAAACAACCAAGAAGACTAAATGGCTCAGCCAAACTTTGCAAGACGCACAAGAACAATTGAGAGCACCAAAAACTTTCTTTAAGAGTGAATCATCCACCTAAAAAGTTTCCAAGTTATGTTGCTTTAATGTCTTCCATCATTAATGCCGAGCCTTCCACTTTTAAGGAGCCAAACTCAAAGTAGGTATAGAAGAATGCATGGTAGAGAAATATAACTCCATTATTCAAAATGATGTTTGAGAGCTTGTGCCAAGATCTCAAGGAAAGTCGGTGATTGATTCAAAGTGGTTGTACAAAGTGAAACATGCAGCAAATGGTAGCATCAATGATGAAAGTCTTGAAATTATATAAATTTATAGATTGAACAATGTTTGTATTAGAAATAGAGTCGCTTATAGAAATTGAATGATAATGGATATGGAAGTGATTCCAATTCAATTGTGTGCATTAGATAACTTTGAGTTGAATATGTATAAGAGCCTATATCTACATATCTTAGACATCATAATAAATATTGGCGAATACAATCCTAAACCTTTAAGGTTCAATATCTTCCTAATGAAGTACTACCATAATACTTGGATTAGCTAACTTGTAAGACTAGTGGCATGATTTTGAAGTGTGCTAAGTGAATGTCTTTAATTTGATTACAGAACATTGAATTAAAGTATATGGACTATATCTCAATCATGTAGATGGTGCTAAGAACATAAATGCTAAAGCTGTGTAAAATTTGGGGATTTCTCGAATACTGCAAAATCTTATAGTCATGAACCCAGACCTTGATATTAGAGATTTATAATTCTCCTTAAAAAGTTTAATGTTTCCCTATATCACATATAAGACTAGAAACACCATGGATTCCTTGTTCGTAGATATTCAAATGGATTGGATTCACAATAATTTCTGAAAAGGATCCTTAGAGTCCCAAACTTAGTTTGACATTTTGATGTCCCATGCTAATTCAGAAGGATTAACTCTGCATCTCGCTTAGTCTGATCTTGTCTTCACCGTTAACAATACATGTGGTTAGTTGAGCCTCTAAGACAGATTAGACCGAGTTAGTAAGAAGTCTCATGTTGCCACTGTTGTAAGAACCCTAAGTTCTCCCAACTATAAACTCTGCTCTACTGAATGATGACTTCTGAATTTGGTGTTTTGCTTGTTTTGGGTTTTATGATTTTTTTGTATTTTTTTGATATAATAATGCATAAACGACAAAGCATACAATGCTGGAAATAAAAACTCAGCTAGATGATGTAAAAACAACTACAATACATATGCTGCAAGGAGGTTTTATTTATTGATTTATTTCTTCAAAGCCATTACATATAAACACATACCCGGAAAAGAAGTAAGATATCATATCATCAATCTGGATTGCTGGCAGCCATGAAGATGTATGATCAAAATCTCGACTTGTTGCTGAAACCACTTTCTCCCCCTCAAAAATTGTACCAAACCTCCTCATTGATGAAGCCGTCCATAATGGAGATGAAAGGACACAAAAAGGCAAGGCATTTTAAGTTGCAATTCACATGCCTAGGGTTTTTGCTACTGGTACGGCTGAGATACAGCAAATGGTACGGCCCAGATGATATGTGTGTTGATTAAAAGATGCAACTCTAATGGTGTTTGATCTTCACTATAAAACCTGCTCAAAAACCCTTGATGTATTCCTCCAATCTGCTCAATATTGGCCTCTAAATGAAACCAATTCTCACTAGCTAACTTCAGTTGATGTTGCACAACCTTAGAAAGCACAAACACTGAAGAATGAACGTTCTCCAATTCCTGATAGCTCCAGAAAATGCAGAAACCCTCGTTTCTCTTCTCCAAACACCAAAGAAGTCGTGAAAGACAATTATCAAATGCTCAATAGAATGAGTCAACCCTTCTTGGCTTTTTCTTATATACTTCTTCAAAAGTTTGATTCCCTCCTTTTGCCTTTTTAATCATTTTAAATAATATAATGTTTGCACTTTAGCCATATTAATTAATCTCCTTGAAATTGGCGCCCAATCTATTAATTGAAATGGCCCCCTTTTAATGATGAATGGACCCTTAAGACATAAAGTGCAAATATAACGTTATAATATAAGATTAAAAATATTAATTATTATTAAAGTCACTTTTAATAATAATTAAATGTTATAACTTAGGCAAAACCCATTAATTCATCAAACCAACTGAATTTTGGAATCGACACTGCCAACATATCACATTCAGGTGCCCTGCTATAAATTGTAACCCTGGCTGAATGACTTACTATAAATAGTATGAGAAACCGAGTCCTAAAACCTCTGCAAAGGCCAAGCCTGAACCTCACTGCTCTCTAGAGAAGAATAAGACCATCAACTAACTAAGTTTTTGCCACAAAAGACCCTCTATCCAAACCTAATAGCCTACGAGGGTCCAAGTGATAGGCTAATCCTGTTGATAACCGATGTCTAGCTAGAGGGGGACATTACAACTGCAAAAGGTGAATTGGATTATGTAATGTCCCCATTTTCGTGAGCATCAGAGTTCGGAGGATTAGCCTATCAGTTGACCATCGTAGGCTAGTGTCCAGTGATTAAAGGGTCCAATTTGGGCGTTAATGAGCTCTTCAAGTGGCAGTTGACAGTGTTTTCCTCTCCAGATTGTTGGTATATTCTGAGACTAAGTTATCCAGGGGTTTCTGGCTTCATTGTACTTACTATTTATAGTAAGTCAATGTGTTGATAGAAGCCAACCTTACTATTTTTAGTAAGGCATCCGGTTGGGCAGAGTGTGTGGTGGGTAAGCTAATAGTGAAGTCAGAATTGAAGAATGATGTTTATTTATGGAGTTTTAATTATTATTAAAGTAAAGCTTTAATAATAATTAATTAATTAAAGTGCACATCATTAAAGTTATTTGACTTTATTATAAAAGGTTATTTAATGATATAAAGTCAATTATAAAAGTGCTTACTTTGGGCGCCCACTTGAAGGATGAAATATACTCTCTCAATTTTTTTGATTTTTACATGAACATTTACAATGTAACCAAGCACCCGTTAAGGTTAGCATAACCCAAAACGTCCATGAAAGAACTCTAACCAAGAATGCGCCCTAAAACCACTTAAGGAGGAGGGGCAGGTATATGGTCAAAGGATCCCTAGGATCTACTGAATCAAAGATTACAAAGATTACACTGAAAGAGAGAGATTAAACTTGACACCAAGAATGTGCACTCAAAATCCTTTGACAGGCGAGGTGCTAACATATGGTGGAGTACTAATGCTGAATTGAAATGTAACAAAGGCGGATAACTAGCCAAAAGGAACTTTCCACGCTACCACCAAACAGTGGGGGGAAAAGATTACAAATTAAAACACTTCTTCTGCTGCGGCAAGCATCCACATAAGAGTGGGGATTCACCACTTGAGAGTGGGTATGAAGGAGATTACAATTCAATTTATCCTCACTGGCGGTATACCATCCAGGGGTGCTTAATTTGAAATTAAATAAATAATGCAGCAATGTTAAAACTGAAACAATACTACTGTTAACAGTTTGTACAAATAAAGAAAGCTGCAAATTACAATACTTTTCACCATTTTTCAAGCACCAAGCTATACAATGTTTCCTTGCTAGAACACAATGAGAAATGAATAAGATAGATGGAAACAGCAAATGAATTAACTCTGTTTCAGAAATCTGCAATTCTGGAAATGATAAATCAGCAACTACAAAAAATCATCAAGCGCTCATAACTCAACCAAAATACCTCTGAATTGCGTGAAACCAAGTGCAATGATCAATTGGAAGATAGGCACCCCTGTTGAGATGAAGAAACAGCTCCAAAACACCAGAAATAATTAATGGCACAAACCCCAATGCATACAGAAAGGTACGGCCCTCCTTGAGGGTCGATTTTCATATTTAAAAATCCACACTTCGAATTAAATTCTGAAAATTGGTGAAGATGGTCGCCCAGACCTTAGAAATGAATTGGTCAAATGCCCAGAACAAAACAAAAATCAAACACTCAGCTGTGATTGAATTCGACTTTCAGCTGTGTGCAAAACAGCAACTGCAAAACTAGTAAAACACTCCAAAAATTCATCTTTGAACTCTATCTGCTAGTCTGATTGAGAAGCAACAATAATTCAATTAGGTGTTATCTTGCAAACAGGAAATTGAGAAATGTACTAGCAGGTCAGCATTCCTCGAAGTGCAAAATGAGTAGTCATTTCGATAGCATAAGTTTAGCATAAACATGAGATAACAAATGCTAGAGCAAAGCCACACTTTTAAAGAGAAAGGGATGACTGTTCAATTCCCTCAGATGGGACGCCAAAAGCCATCTCACATTTTACTTTTCAAAAAAGAATTAATCCTCTCAAAAAGGCATCCATTTTAAGACGAGAGAATTTAATAAAACACATTAAAATCCTCCATGAAGGCATCCCCCTTCAAGTCCCTCTTTTAACACAACTTTAAGTTATCACCTTAGGCCAAGGGGTCAACTTCAAATTAGAACAATTTGCCTTTTAAATGAAGAATTTCATCAAAATAATATTTTCCAAAGGCCAACTCTGAATAACTGCTCCAAAGGACATGATGAGCTGAAGACTGACAACTGCTAACTGCCAAAAATAGTATTTACTATAAATAGTAAATACTGAGGAAAGACCACAAAACCTCCAAATCTGGAACCCTTTGATTCCCTCAACGAGCCTACAGGACTCCAAAATAGGTTGATGAGCTACTAATAGGATCACTGCTAAAAGGGAACATTACAAAGGATAATATAAAGTGCCAATTAAAAGGAGAGATATAAGTGATTATTAAATATACTTTATATTATTATGTTGTGCACCAAAAAAGGAGGGAAAAGGGAAATTAAATTAAATTAAATTAAAAGAAATGAAGTCAAATGCAAATTGAAGTTATATAAAGGCTTTTGAAAAGCATTTCATCATTCATTCTTGAATCATTCAACATTTGTCTATTTTAAAAAAGTTTTGGCTTTGAAAAAGAAACCTAGGGTTTTGTTGTAAATCTAATCTTAGAGAACGTAGCCTCTCTTCGATTGTGTTGGTGGCTTCATACAGAGGTCACAACTGAGTTTCAATGGTGTTTATGCAAATCTGAAAGTGATTATCTTCAAAGATTGTTCAAGGGTTTGGAGATTAATCATCTAAATTCAGAGATATCTGTTGTGAATGATTTTGTTGCTGCTGTTACGTGTTGGAGAACTCATCTTATGAAGCCAGGCGACCATTAATGGAAGACTCCAGTTTGCTGATATAAAGTTTTTAGATCTACATTTATTGGATTGGGTCCGGGTATGATCATTTGTAATTCAAAGAGGTGTCTATTCTGCTATATGACTGCTGCAAACTTCACACTTCTTCCTGGCAACCATTTTCAGAGGGTTTCAAGGCATGTTTACCTGTGAGTTCATGAATAGTAACTCCTAGATTTTTTGGGTATTGTTGTTTTAGATATTAGGGGTTATTTTATGAACTAGGTTGTCATTATATTGTGAAAATACTAAGTATTGAAGCTGGTATAAAACTCTGAAATTTTCAGCTGTGTATTCCCAATGCAATTTCAGTTTTGAGTTAAAAAACTATTATTGCAACATCTCCTGTTTTGCTGCATTATATTGTTGTATCAAACATTGCCAATATATCACAAACATTTATAAAAAACAAACTGAAACAAGGCAGAAAATTTGTGTAAGCAAATGTCCACCTGGGGTGGGACATTATAGATAAAAAAATTACAAATCTAATGTTTAAAACTATCTCATAGAAATCTACACAAAGGCACTATAAAATTCGAACCATCAATTAGTCAGGCGAATCCTACACCATAGATCTCTCTAACTTGATCCCAAGTTGACATATGCCCCTTGATGAAAGTACTAGAAAATAGCAAGAACTAAAACAGAATTAAGCAAGTTAGCATATGTAAAGACCCCATCCTTGGGTAATTAAAAAATTTCCAACATTTCACTTCAAACATATAAATGTAACAAGTAACAAAGATATCACAATAAAATTATTCCTTTCTTCATTGATAAATACATGCAAGTTACAATATATAATTCCACATGAATTCCATTTTCATTGCAAACATAAATGAGAGTACAAAAGTAAAACAATTACATACATAGCTCGTAATCTTTTTGTAATGTCCCTTTTTTCATGAGCATCAAAGTTGGGGGATTAGCCTATTTTGCTGACCCTCGTAGGCTAATAGTCCTGGATAGAGGGTTTCTTGTACGGGCACTTGGTCGTCAATTTGCAGTATGGGTCTTCGGAGTATGGTGACAGGGTGAATTGTTGCGTTTGGTAGGATACTTGTGCTTAAATTTATGATACTCACCTTCTATTTCACCATCCTCGACCTAGAGACCATGTGTCTTTAAAAGGAAGGGGTCACTTTATATTTTTCAGTTACTATTCATTCATAAAGTGAAAAAAGAAATAACTTAAGTGAATAGTGCTCACTTTTATGAATAGTGTTTTTTAATGCAAAAACTTATAAATAGAAGAAAATTTTCGACCCTCTTGATGGATGAATGATTTTAGCTTGAAGAAACTTGGAAGTGTTGCTTTGGAGGAAGAAGGAGACTAGGGTTTCCTGATTTCTTGCAGTGGGTGAGCCTAGTGGGGCTTGGTTCTTCATTTGGAGCTGCTTGAGGGTGTGAAACACCACCTTAAAGTTGCTGATCAATTTTTGGTGGCTTCTTTTGGAGACACAAGTTGCTGTTCGCAGTTTATTTGAGCCATTTTCAAAGGGGTTTGGACTGCCATAGACTCCATTCACATTTGCACGAGAGTTGTTCGCTTGTGGAGCATTTTGGGACTGTGTTTTGGAAGCTACAGCCAGCTGCATTTCTTGAGGGTTTTAATCAGCACATATTAAAAGAAACGCCTCTTCTAAGAGGTTGCTATCTTTCCTAAAGGGGGCGCCCTTATCTTAGAAGGCTTGCCAATCCAGATTTTGGTGGGAGAAGTTCGTCTTCCAAAAGTTGTGTGCACTTCTTTGGGGGCGGGTACTGTAGCAAGTCACTATTCACAGTGATGTTTGGTTGTAAGTTAAAGTATGGTTTATGAAATACTTAGTTTCGAATCTGATGAAAACTATATGTTGTAAGCATCTTATTTTGTAATGAAGAAATTATATTTGGCCTCTAAATTGAGCAATGTACTCAAGTTGTTTCAGTAGCTTAGATTATTTGAAGCTTTCATTGTATGCATATGCTCTTTAGTACCATTTTAGTGTTATTAGCAAACAAACTCAGGAGCACAAAGAAGGCAAACACAAACTGAAACAAAATCAGATCTACGAAACTCAGTGGAAACAAATCAGCAGAGTGTTGGTTCACTACACTTTTGCACAAATAGTAGTAAGACGGTCCAGGTTCCCTTCCTTTCAAATCTTGGTGTATTTGTCACCTGCTATGGAGGAGAAACATCACTCGGGCGCTTTTCTGCCAACTACGGACTATTAATGCGGTCCCCCGCACATCTATCGTTCGATAGATGGCCCTCCCATCGAACGAAGAGATTGGTAGAATATCCGGCTGCGACAACCCAACTAAACATAGTGTTGTGTCCTATACATCTAGAACTTGCTATTTCACAATCCCGAACTAGCATGATGGATCACAATGAACTGACAGTGTAGTCTCAAGTTCTCAACTATCTCACATCTAAGTGGATGTCGTACATTCCACTACTTTGGCCAAAGTATTCTCATTTAGTACTTCGAATGAAGGTCATCTATCATATACACTACTCAAGGCCGATTTGACTTAAGGCTATCTTACACTATGCATAGGTATCATCCTTTACTTTTGGATAATCTTTTATCCCAGACTAACCTAAAACATATTAATCTACTAAGTAATTACACAAGATAGGTATATCCTGTTTCAGATAACCTACATTTAAACAATCTACTTCAAATAGTTACATAGAGAGGTATATCCTGTTTCAGACAATCTACTTAGAAGCGAAACAGTCTACAAGTGTCTTATACCATACCTCCTAATCAGGAAATCTTTATCCTAGGAGTACTTTAGCTTACCTCAGTTACCCTTATAACTTAAGCTGAAAAGACCTTACTAGACCACTATCTTTATTACATTCCTAGTATCTAGTATCTACTTCAAACATATTCTCCTTATATGGAGATCATACAAATTATGCAATTTCACACTAATATGCATTTTTAACCTTCTCATAAGTTCACTTCTTAAGCACAACTAGGTAAACATTTCTCATAGTAGCTCATTTTCTCTACATTCTAAAATGCAGTTCAAGAAATAACCTTCTACCTTTGCACATACATCAAACAAAAAGAAGCACATATATATCAATCAGAAACAGAATTGAAAGATGAAGAATATTTCATGCTTGATTATAAGCTTTCCTTCAAATGACGCAATTTCAGTCTTCCTCTTAGCATAAACCCTCAATGTTGATAGAATTCTCACTCAGATTTATACCCTGTTTCTTCAAGCTAGGCCTTCTTGTTGCCTTTGAATGCTCCTGATCCAACTGATAACAGCTCCTCTATTTTTTTCCCTTAAAAAAACTCTCTCCTAAATGTCCTACTCAGATGCTAAACTCTTAGCTGAAGCTCGGAATGACTAGAAATCAGTCACTGGTAATTGTTGGTTATTGTTATTTCAAAATGGATTCTACAGTAAGTGCGTACATAAGAATATGCAGCAAAATGATAATCTCAAGACTTTCCACAGAATTATAATGGATGATTGTGAATTGCAAAAAGCAAATTTCGAAATTGGTGAAAGCAAATTGTGAATTGGTAAGATTGATAGGTAAGTGAACTCCTATTTATAGAGTTTGGATTCTCATGCCATCCTACAGATTTGGCATGAGAATTGACACCTCTATCAATTTGAAAGTGTCAAACTCATGGTGGCAGTAATTAAGAACCTTACTCAGCATTTTAAAGATGAGTCGACCCTTCTCAATGAAGAATGATTCAAATGGCACATGATGAAATTGGTTCAATTGATAGCTACAGGCGTCCTCTAGCAATGGCGCCAAAATCTAGCGGGTGTTAATCACAATGGGAAAATGTCCCAGCTTAATGGTGTCCCACCTGGCCTTTGTTTCAGGCTTTCCCAAACACTTCAAGAGCTACGTTTCATGCATTTCCGCGACCTGGTCTCTTCCCGTGCGCGCGTTTGCAGCAACGCTATTTCTTCTCTTTTCAAAAGTTTCAACTATATTGCCAGATGAAATATTTCCTATTTGATGCTTAGCGTATTATTCCCAACACTTTATGGTGAATAAAATACTTAAATATTTTCAAACGAATTTCATAGTTTATTTCCCATGGTGAAACAATCGCTATTTACCAAATGACTTGATAAAGCTAAGTCTTTTATTTTCCAAATTAATTTCTTTTATTTAATATATATATTTTTATATATAGATATAATGTATTATCTTAATATATATTTTATTATAGTTTTATTTTTCTTCAAAATAAATATATGTATATATATTTAAATATACCTATATATACCTATACATTTATTTTGGTAAAACTATAATAACATACATATTTGCATATAATATATATATATATATATATATCTTTACATTTATACATATATATACACATTTACATAATAATTGATTAAATACGTGTATTGCGAGCCAGTCAACATACTTTCAATATACCTATTCATGTATATGTGTGTATATATGTATATATGCAAATTCAGATTAATATAATAATGTTATAATCACACATAATAGGTAGTGTGTATATGTTTATAGATGTGTATAGCCAATTATCCTG
Organism: Sequoiadendron giganteum; assembly: GCA_007115665.2. Lineage (NCBI taxonomy): Eukaryota > Viridiplantae > Streptophyta > Pinopsida > Cupressales > Cupressaceae > Sequoiadendron > Sequoiadendron giganteum. The sequence continues at coordinate 17,927,112 of CM021110.1, read as the reverse complement.
TCATGTGTTTGTAGGTGTATGTATGCCATGTCGACACATACGTATGGCATAATGGTTTGCCCATCGTACGTCTATATCGCCATGTCATACATATAGATACATATATATGAGAGATACATGTATACACATATACACCCTGCCTATGTATATATATCCAATCATATTTCACATCCAAGGTCACAGATCAATAAGTCAGGTTTACAAGTAACACCACTCACAAAGCACAAAGAAGTAACCCAAAACTCCTAAAGCCTATGGATGACTTATCAAGACCAACCTATTTGACTCAATTCCTCTAAACCTTTAGTGAAGTGTGTGTATGCTCAATTGATTTACTTTACCGATTACCCGACCAAGCCCCTCTCCCGAGTGATGTTTCCCCTCCGCCTGGAGGAATGGTCCATGTACCTGCACCCATAGACATACAATCTCGGCAGTTACTTGTTCACAACATTAACAGTATACAAAACATCTTAAGTTAGAATATTCACAACTCAATAACTATGCATGCAACATTCATCAAGGATAACATTGATAGAAGTAGCATAAAATGAGACAATCCTTTAAATAGAACACATTCATTTTGATAACAAAAACACGTTTTATTCATCACAATGATTCAAACATTACAATCAATTGCCCTATGCAATAGTAGCTATACAATCGGGGTGTAACAGCATAGGGGAATTTGCATTTAATTTATAAAGTTCTTGGAGAATTTTGCTTCAGTTGCAAGGTATAGTTTTGGACAAGTTAATTATGTCCCTTCCTTCTCATTTTGGTTGGCCTTTATATAGATGGATGTAAAAACAGTCTTTCTGAATGGTAACATAAAGAAGGTTTAATAAATTCGCCTACAGGATTTGAAATGCATGGATGAGATACCCATGTATTCAAGTTGGAAAAAGCCTTGTATGGGCTAAAGCAAGCACCTCATGCTTGGTACTCTCAAATTGATAAATACTTATTAAGTTTGGGCTTCACTAAAATTATTGCAAATCCCAATCGTTATTATATATTTGATAAATCTAATATATTAGTTTTAGTTTTGTATGTGGATAACATTATTCTTGCAGAAAGTAGTGAGAAGATCATAGCATGTTGCAAGAGGGAGTTGGCATCCGAATTTGACATGAAAGATATTGGCCTTATGCATTATTTCTTGGGTCTTTAAGTGTGGCAAGGTACAAGAGATCTCTTCCTAGGCCCAGCAAAGTATACACTATAAATTTTAAAAAGATTTCAAATGTTGAATTGTAAGCCTTACTACTCCAATGATTCCAAATCTTAAGTTGACTTTAAATTTAGAACCAAATTTGGTGGATTTGTTTGTATACAAGCAGCTGATAGGTTTTCTATTTTATTTGGTAAATATTAGACCTAATATTTATTTTGCAATAAACAAATTAAGTCAGTTTATGGCTGAGTCAAGTTAAGTTCACCGAACTACTGCAAAACATGTGCTTTGGTACTTGAAGGTCACAATTCATTATGGATTGAAATAAGTTGAAGACGAAGAGTCAGTGTTCCATCACTTTGTAGATTTAGAGTGGGCAAGTGATGCTTATTCTAGGAAGAGCACTTTAGGGATTTTTTTAGCTTGAAGTCAAGAATGATATCCTAGTCCAGCAAGAAACAAACAGTTGCAGCATAATTCAATTGAAATGGAGTACATAGCAGCTTCTTCTACTAGTTGTGAAGCTATAGAGACAGTTCAAAAGGGAGCGATAATTCTTCAGTATGTTCTTTCAAATGAGCAGGTTGCGAACATTTTGACAAAGCCCCTACCAAAGGGAGAGAGAAGTTGAAGTAGACAGAGAACACCTTCCTCACAATGAAGGAACATTAGAATTTTGTCACTCAGTGTTGTTAGGCACAGCTACAGAACACGAGTGCAGAATGCGAAAAATCCTACCCAGCAATAGAACACACGAGCATTTAAACAAAATGTGAATATGCAGAGCAAACTTTTTTCTCAATGTTGGGTATTACTTTTTAGTAGTCAAAGCTGCTGACTTTTAAGAAGTCAAAGCTGCTGATTTTAGGTGTTATCATTAGTTTATTATTAGCTCTATTCTGGGGTGGCATACTTTAGGTCTATTCTGGGTATAATGCAAACTTTATTTAAGCGTTGAATTTTTTATTCTTTTTATTGCACGAGGCTGACTTGTTTTTAGATGTTTCTTTTGTGCTGAGAGATAAGTTATAGTTATAGTTTTTTTTCTATTTTGGAGAGCCAAGTTCATGGGTCATTTATGACCTTGTAACATCCATCTTTTGTAGTCAGAATTTCTTTTCCAGAATGATAAATTTTATTTTTCCAGCAACTACAGAATTCTGATTCCAGTTTTATTATTTTGTACTTTCAAAAGTTCGTGTATGCAGGTTAGTGCACTCAGAATTGCAGGTTTGATCGAAGGTTAAGTTTGTCAATTTGTTTCAAACCCTAGAGTGCAGAATTTGCATACCATGCACTGAATTTTAACAAACCACACAAATAGAACATGAACATTGAAAATATAAAGTATGAAATTGACTACATAATATATAATTACTAATTTGAGATGATTTTATGTCTATTTCGATGTCTAAGAAGTTAAATGAAAAACAGTTTTTTGTTTTTCCCTGGTAAGCTCCCAAACTTCATGGCTTATTTTTTACTTAGTTTATTTTATGGCTAACGTTTTAGAATTTGGTAAACATTTCTCTGCTTATTACTTAATTTGAGATTAATTTGATCTCTATGGGAAAAAAAACCCTCTTCTAATGAAAAATCTCCAGTATTTTCTTTGCAAATTTCAATATTTTATGCCCAATTGTTTTGTCAAGAGTCTTGATTTTCTGGGTCCAAGCAAATCCACATCACACAATTATGTTCAAGACTGCCTCTCATGGATCTTGATAAATTGTTAAAATCTATTTGGTTAGGCAGCAGGCTTACTGCTTTGCTAGCAGGTCCATCTGGAGAAGCATCCAGCACAAGCACTCCAGTTACACCTAGTTGCTCCACAGATTTATCTGGTGCAAACCTGATACCTAGAATAGGTGTTGTAATTTTCCCATACTTAACCAATTGATCAACAATGCTACTTACCTGAAAAATTGAGAGTAATGCAGTACCATTAGAGTAATCTACCAAAAAAACTATAATCTGTAATTATTAGAACCTAGTTTTGTCAAGTGTGCAATTCTAAAATATTCTAATTTCTAACATTTCTGCTTCACTTTTCCGAGACATCATATAAAATATAGGAAAATGAAATAATAGATATACTACAACTGACTGTATCTACTGGAATTGAAAATCCAACTCCAGCTGATGCTCCTGAAGGAGAGTAGATAGCAGTGTTTATGCCTATCAGATATCCAGAGCTATCAAGTAAAGGACCACCACTGTTCCCTGGGTTTATGGCTGCATCTGTTTGTATTATATCTCGTATGGGACGACCAGTTACAGCTGAATTAATCTCCCGATCAAGTCCACTTTAAACAAAACAAGAATCAATCTTCTTCAGTCTGCTATTGAAAAGGAGTCTATCTATGCCTTGATCTATTTTCAATGCCTAACACTACGATGCAATAAACTGTTGGCCATGCTCAGAAATGAAATGGTATGAAATGATACCTGATAACTCCTGTTGTCAAAGTGTGATCAAGGCCAAACTGCAAATTGTTCACATGAACTAGTTATCCTTCCATACTAAAGTAATTTCATGACTGGATATACATGATAAAACCCAATGCATTAATCATGAACTAAGAATTTAATTAAAGACAATGATGCAAAGTTAACATGCTAAGAACCACTGGTCTATTTTTCTGACTGATCCAAAACACAATGATACTCTTCCATACGAAGCAAATAAAAGAATAATTCATTAATCTCAGAAATCAGTATATGGTATATGCATAAAGAAAGTGACCATAACTAGTAATTTATGGAGAATAAGCGAGAAAAGGCAGCTAAATGGCATCTTTTACAATTTTAGGTTTCTAATGAACCTATTGCTAATAGATTAAGTTGCCAAATCAGCAAGTTTACATGCCGATTCCGGATACAAAATGTCCCAGAATCAGAAAACGCAATGGAATCGTCTACAGAATTGTCTAGGGTTTGGCATTTTCCAATTCAAAACAATTCCACCAAACAGCTCCTGAACCTATGTAATTCCAACTGTAACGAATACAAACGCGAAACACAAAATGTGAAACGAATAGAAAACAGAGTGAAGCTGTGAATACAGAACAAGAATGCCTAATCTTCTGATGCTCGAACGATGAACACCCTGTGCTGATTGGCCATCATAGCAAGGGTGAACCAGATTTGCAGTTCAGCCTCCACACTTATAAAGTTTTCAACAATCAACCCTTTTAAACTTTTACATTTTAATATTTAAAATTAAAAATGCTCTGACTGTTCAAATAAATAAGTTTATGAATATAGTGCATTTTTATTTGTATTTATTAAATAGTTTAATAAATGATGCAAAATATAACTTTTATTTGCGGTAATCAATCTGCTCTGGTTACTTGTAATGCACTTAATTATATCGCTCATTATTTATTTATATATATTGGATAAATAGTTCAATTTTTATTTGTATATCCTTCCTATACTTGTAACGCACTTAATAAGTTAATTATATCTTTCATTTTTAAATAAATGGTTCAATTTTCTAATTTATATCATCAAATCATAACTACAGTTGAGGATTTGAATAGCCAACATGCTTTTAGTCCAAGTGGCAGTGGGATTCCATGTGGTTTTCCTAATCTACTTGCATCATCTAATGTTAAAGATGATGACAATGTTGGTATTAATGATGACCCATATGATGCTGATTACTAATTGTATTATTTTAATATTGTTTCTTGAACAATGATTCTCTCATGATATTCAAGTTTGACAAATTTATATCGAATTAGAATAATTGTATTTCAAATTTTGAATTTGTAGTGGTTTTGTTTAATATATGCATGATATATGGTATTCTAAACTTAATTCGGATTTTAGGCTGCATATATGATTTTTATATGTTCTTTGTACTGATGTACCGAGAACATACCCGGCCCCCAAAGAAAATTACTGGAATATCTTACCCACATACACAATAGATAGACCAAGATCATCTATCCTGTAGTTTGTCCAAATCTGTGCATCGCTGTGTTATAGGACTGTTTGATTGATCAGGACAGTAAAAAATTAGTATATTGTAGTTTTAAACAGTTAAGGCAATTTCAGACTTCTGTATATGTGAGCAATCCCTACCTCAATCTTGTTAATGTCATTCCTCAACGCACTATTACATATTATTGGTATAGTTTATAAAAATGTCCATATATTTTCATCCTATGCTTTGGAAGATTATCCACTGAAGATAAGTTGCAATTATATGGCATTTGCAAACCAATCCATGTCCATGAGGACTTCCCCCTCTTATTTTGAAGAACCAAAGAAAATAACCCATAGGGCATACAAAACATAAAAAATATTACAATAAGTGAAGACCATGATAACAGTCGGGTCATACTAAACACAATTTCAAATATCTCGTCATAAAAACTCCATCAGCAACATAAATGTCTCGAGCTAGCTATAATAAAGCAAGGAAAACAAAGAATAAACCGAGAAAGACATCAACTAACTAGAAAAGGACACCCCCCACTCAAAGAAGGCATTAAGTATATGAAGAACAATACTTTTAAATTTACAAACATGTTACTCAAACCCACAAACAGACAACTGAGATTATGAGATGAATTCTTGAAATAAAAAAAGTGAGCCCTAAAAACTGGAAGGAGATGAGGAGGTTACAGTACGGTCCCATGGGGGGGCTTGGGCTTCTATTTTCATGGATCAAGCGGTCCCATGAGGCAAAAAAAATTCTGCTACAGGATTAATTGGAATCTTTTCCTGAAAATAGCAGCCCCTACCTTTTAGGACTGCAAATTTCAGCGGGTGAAATTGAGGTGGGGCTAGAAATTGCCCCTACAGCTTAGAAAATAAATTTGCCACTTATTTATAACTTTTAAATTCCTAAAAAAAAAAACTAAGAGAATTTTTATTTATTTATTAATTTTTATTGAAGTACTCCAGTTCATTCCTTAAATTTTGGAGCTCAAACTTTTAAGCTGAATTGCAAAATTAAATTCATGGGACCACTGGCTTTAAAATATTCCTAAAAAATCTCAGCAGCACCCACTGAAATTTTTTACGAAGCCCCCCTCCATGGGACCTTACCCTTAGTTAACAACTTAACATCAAGGAAGCAGGAGCCCTATAAGTTGCAAATTCGTTGTTCTTTTCCAGTGCTAGGAAAAGAACATATTTTAAGTTAATAAATGCAAAAGCCCAGACATGTATGCATAGACTTTATCAGAACTATCAGAGTTGGGCAGAAATTTTTCCCTTCAACAGGAAGGAAATATGGTGCTACAGATCAAGCAGCTGAATACAGAGATTGAACAGCTCCCTCCAAATGACGGAAGCCTTCTCATAGAAAAGGAGTGATCAGACCCCTTTCAGATGCTGAGAGACCTGCCGACAAGAAGAACCTCTAAATCATTTAACAGCTGCTCATTAGCATAGAAGAACAGTTTCTCATCAGCAAAGAGAAGAAGCATCCCCATCACCCCTTACATTGGGCACCACGTGTGGTTGGTTTCTATTTTCTTGACAACCAAGCAACAAAGGGTTGTAAAACCAAGAAACTAGAGAAGGTGAATTTGGATAAGGAACAGAAGGTATGGGTAATGAAGAAAGTAAAGATATAGCAACAATAATACTATAGACCCTGGTGCCAGTGACAGTAAGAATCTAGTTTCAAAGCATCCCTTCAGTGGAGCCAAAGCAAACTTATAGGGGGAGTAAAATGGTCCACCCCATGTTATTGACAATGAGGAAAGTAAAGCAAACTATAATTGGAAATTCTAGTGTCAACCCTTGCAAATGTAACTGTTGGAGGATCCAGCGTATAGGTTGAACTAGAAGAAATATGGAAGAGGTAGGATCGACTAAGATTGACCAAATTTATGTCCACCCACATTCATACTTCTAGGACTAGATTAAGGGGTGTTGCTACAACATTTAGGAGTGTTTATTTATTGAATGAGTGCATTTCTGCTTCACAAATATTCCTTGAGACTTTTGGGTAGTTTCAGGCATTTAGGAGGTAGTTGATCCTTATAATAAGGATCTGCATGAAGGATTAATCAATTCTAAGTATGATCTCAGGTGTTATCAAAACTATGTGGCTCAGGGTGCTAGAATTAGATCCAAGATGTCTTGACTTAAAAATGAGGACAAGAGTACTAAACTTTTTTTTAAAATGCTCAAAGCTAAAAAGGTTCAAGAAAGATCGAGTCTATTGAAGTTGGTGGGTCTTTTTGTGCTGATCCTATTGAGATTAAGGCGGTCTTCTTCTCTTTGTATATCATTGTTCTCTTTTGATGGCAGTAATGAGGTAATTGGGAGGTGCAAGAATTCGTGTACCAATACTATTCCTAGAAATAGTTGTTGACAATGATGCTTTCAGATTGGAAGAAAACCCATCTCTTGAAGAGACTGAATTTATTATTGATTTCTTGAATAATTATAAGTCTCCTAAAACTAATGGTTTACCTATTGATTTTTACAAGGCAAATAAGGGTTGGGTAGTAGAAGATCTTTGGGATGTTTACAGAGAGGCCCTACAAGTTGCTCCCTAGGCCAAGACATAACTAATGTAATTATTTAGCTTCTTCCTAAAGATGGTAATAGGTCTCTTATTAAAAACTAAAGGCCAATTACTATTCTCGACATCTCATATAAGATCTTGGCTAAGGTTTAAGCTATTAGGTTGCTAAAGCTTCTGTTGGAAGATAATTATTTGTTCTCAAGCTAGTTTTTTGCAAAGTAGATATATTCTTGGTAAGCGAGTTATTCTCTTGGCAAGCTTTTGAGCAAGAAACTCGCCAAGTTTCTAGCGAGTACTTGCTGGATTTTTGGCAAGTACTCACCAAAAACTCGGCAAGTCCGAGGCAAAAACTCGCAGCGGCAGGGATAAAGTGTGTTGTGAAAATCAAACCCTAAAACACAAAACAACACTCCAAAAAGGTGCAACTCAACTCTACAAAACCCCCAACGCCCCTCCCACTTTGAACATAGCATTCACAATGCTTTTGCATCTTGGAGAGAAGATCTAAAAGAGTTTTTTGGCAAATTTGGATGGAAATTTTGAAGCACAGGTCAGTAAATTGTTATTTTTTGTTTTTTTTTTAACATTTTACGTCATTTTTGGCTGCAAAATCCAACATCTAGGTAAAAAAATTCATCATAGGCTAAAACAAAGTAGTATTTTTGCATTTAAATTCCAAAAAATTGGATTCATCACAATTTTTTGATGATTTTTTCTGATTTTTGAAATGAATTCACTATTTTTTTGCATACACAACTTATTTTTTTTATTTTAACTTCTTTTTTTTAAAAATGAATTCACTAATCTTTAGAAATTAAATTTTACTGATTTAAACTAATTTTATTCTGATTTTTAGTGATTTATGTTGAATTTAGGTTAATTTATTTAATTTAAAAATTAAAATGTTGCGCTTTCATTTTGTATGTGTAGGTTAAATACATCATATAATGGCAAATAGAGAAGCTTCTAGATCAACTTCAGCCTTAGACTTCACCCAATCGGTGCCACTGCGATTACAGGCACTCGTCCTCCTAGAGCTAGAGACCTTGCTTGGAAATATCTTGTGTAGGGACTGATGGCTAGGTCAGTTATTTGCATTAAATGTCAAAAGCTACATAATGGGGGCATAAATCAAATAAAATACCATCTTGCAAGCATTATTCATCGTGATGCCAAGCCCTATCCTAGGACCACAAAAGAGATAAAGAGAGATCAAATCCCTACTTGCAACCATAGAAGAAAAAGTGTTGCAAAGGGAGAAGACAAGGGCAGTCATAGCAGCATCCATAGCTAGTGGTCATGGTCATCAAGTGCAACCAAAATCAGATGAAGATACAACATATGAAGGCATAGTGGGCTCTCTTCGTGGTCCACACATCCAAAGCACATTCGCCTCCACTTCATCCACTTCAAGTAGAGTACCAGCACCTACACATACACGCACGCCACAATATTTTTGTGCCCAGAGACACACCTCGAGCACAACCATCATTGGAAGCTACAAGGTAGAATAGGGAGGTGCATGAGCATGCAAATATGGCATGTGTTGATTTTTGGTACTTCAACAACATTCCTTTCAATGTGGCAAGAGTCCTTATTAGGACAATTGTCTTATTCGGACAATCGCATTGACAATTACGGGAAAGGTCTACAAGGCTCCTTCTCGTAAAGACTTGAGTGGGAGGTTAGTTAATTTATACTCATAATAATTTATGTTGAATTTTAGACTAAATTTATGTTCATTAATTTATAATAATTTATGTTGAGTTTAGGCTATTTTTTGTGTTTAAAAATTATAATTTTGTACTTTCACTTCGTACTTGTAGGTTGCTCATGAATGCAACCGAAAGGGCAAGGCAAATAGTGGAAGAACAAAAAAAGGAACGGAAAATATGGCTGCACTATTCTTTCAAATGGATGGACGGATGGGAAATACCGCACCATTATCAATCTTTTGGTAGCTTCAAATGGTGAGGTGATTTTTTTTGAAATTAGCGGACACCTCTAACAAAGTCAAAAATGCACACACTGTTGCACAGATAGTTGTTGTTGCACCAAAAGATTGACCTATTAATACCCGATACAACCGCCAGAGTTAATGGATCCATGGGAGGTCGTTAAGCCATGTCATGAACCCGAGCGTTGTGTTGCATAGCACAAGGAGACCAAGGGCGCACACCTTGCAACAATCCCCCCCCAAGCACAAGCAAGGGGTTCGAACCCATGACCCAGACTCTGATACCATGTAACACTCTACTTGTTCTACAGTTTTTTTTTTCTTTAAAAAATAAACCAACTACCAGCTTTAGCCGAAGTTAACTAACTTGCTTTCATGCTAGGTTTCCATTGCAACTGAACGGAGAGAAAATCAATTTTAAAAAAAAATAACATCATATTCAACTTCACAACTAACACTTAAATTTTTAGTTTCAGCTGAAAGGAAACGACTAACTGTTTTCAAGTAACTGAAAACACAAAGAACATTAACTATCTTTCAGATTTTCCCTTCTCTGTGGAAAGAACAAACAACTGTCTAAATATTCAACTGCAGATTTGTACATATAAACAATTAACTAAAAGGAAATATCATTTATTGCAGCATTGATATTAAACTTAATTAAGCAAAGCTATGTACTTGGAATTTTGAGAGAGAAAAGAATACAAAATAAGATCATCTTTATGCTGAATTGCTTGAACAACTTTATCTTTGAGAGAAAGAGAAATATCATCAAGGGCTTTACCGCCCATCCGAAGACCTACTAGTCTCCCGTGTTTCTTCTACTGAAGAAACCCGTCCCTTCACGAGGGTAATCAACAAGGATCAAATATCATCTTGCCATTTTGAGCCTGGTGTCATGAACCTATACCGTTGGTCGATCCCTCCTCTGTAGGTACCTCCTAACTAGAAGGATCATTTTGACCAGAAGTATATCTAGTTCATGATAGCTAACCAATGCCTAACTGGCATCATACCTTGGCCAAGGATTTTAAATATTACTGGCACTCCTATGCCGTAAGCACTCTCACCCTTGCTCAGCAATTTATGTTCTTATTTCATTAGACTATTATTCAATGTTTCCTCTTACAATCAATGCCATTAATTAAGAGAAGTTCCTTTCAGATTACAGAGATGAAGATAAGAGGTTAAGAGGTTCAGCCAATATTTTCTTCCTCAAATATCACAGGTACAATGTTTTGTTTTAGGAAACTAGGGAAACACACCAAATATCTCAGCTCCAGTTACACACAAGTCAGATTAAATCCAACATCAGGACAGATTATTCTGATGTGGTCTCATAAGTTTCAGTTATAGAAAAAGTATAGAATTCGGAAGTTTAAGAAAAAATTATGTATGTCTCAACTCAACCATATTAAACAGATTCCAAAGAAAGATTGACTTTCGACTTAGACACAGATGTGCAAAGTACCAATCGATGCGGTTGAGGTTAAGCTAGCTTTTCTGCCTAAGGAAGAATTATCAGAGAGGCTCGAATAAAGAGCGATCATATTATTTCCAATAAAAGATAGCCTCTTCAAAACAAACTTTGATAACTAACAACTAGATTAGAAATTCCAGTAAGATTATATACTAAGCATTATATTCTTCAGAGCGAATCCCTCAGAATACTCAATGACAGCATAATTCTCAAGCAATTACAGAACAAAAGAAAGATATATCTCTACCGACGGTAAAAGGTATTAGTTATTACAGTATTTGACCATTTTATAGCTCTCGAGAATGGGAATATTCAAGGATAAGATTTGACATATCCAATACCGTTTCCAAGAGTGATTTAAGAGACAAAAAGACGCACGACTAAGAGAAATCGAAAATAAGACAACGTGCCTGTTGGTGAAGATCTGTAGCTCGAAGACTCCAACTCCTTTCTCCCGATGACAGATGAAGGATGACGGAACCACTAAAGAACTTGCTAGACAGAGGAGAAATCAAAATCGGTTTACTCAAACTCAAAATATTTCCACTGAATTTGGAGATTCAAGCAAAAGACCAAGCTCTTTCTCGTTCAACCCGGCGGTAGAAAATACACCAAGAAATCCCTTCGATTGAATATCGACTGGAATGAGATAAATCGAAAAAGAGGAATGGAGATAGCAAACTGAAATGTGAGGCCTAGGAAGACGCGGGTACAGAGTGAGGTTACTAATACCAGAGAATGTCGTTCCAAGGTGAGTAATTTTTCAAAGCCAATCCGAAAAATGATGGAAGTCGAGCCAAAGCAAAGAAGATGGAAGAAGAAGGAAAAGAGAGAGCCCGCTATTAAAAAAGAGACTCATTTTGAAACCACCCATTCAAGACTCTAGGATCGCACGACTTCCTAACTCCTTCTTGGCCGTTTCATCCAAGAGCTCGATGGAAGGTTGGCAGGGAGTTACCGCCTTCCCCTTCTCCCGACGACTCTCACCAATTCAATTAATTTCCCATTTCAAAGCCTTTCAAATATTTTCATATTTGATCGATGGCCTAGAATTATATCCATTATTATTAATTTAATATTAAATAATCATTGCAAAAATATACAAGTAACAAGAATTGGTTCGCTCAATTTTCAAGAGGATATAATAAATACTTCAATTGTTTCTATTATTTTAATTTAATATTTATTAACCATTTTCAATCCCTTAAAAGGTGATTATTGATATATATTTAAATTGACTTGCTTAATCAATAATTATATTATATTATTTATGGCTAAGGTCATGACGTCGACACAACTATCTTGCACCGACTAGTTTTGATGATAAAATTGATCCATTGTTAACCACAACCTCTCCCTGATGATATTTCCCTTTCTCTCGTGGCGTCAGCAATCCTGCATCCACTGACAGGAATTATGGTTAGATCGTTCTAAACGTTTAATTAAATGCACATTTAATATATCTTCACATGAATTCATTCTATTTCGCAAGTATAAGAAATCACTCACATATATAAAATAATCATTCGCATATATATATAAGAAAATCATTTCCATTATGGTTACATCATATAAAGCAATTATTTTATCCTCAATTCACATTCACATGAAAGCGGATACTTGTAACTAACATAACGTCCATAATTCCATTGACATAAGCTTGTTCAAGTTAGAGGGGATGTAACATACCAATTGTTGCACAGACGATTGTCGTTGCACCAAAAGATCGACCTGTTAATGCCCGATACAACTGTCAAAGTTAATGAATCCACGGGAAGCAATTAAGCCATGTCATGAACCCGAGAGTTGTGTTGCACAGCACAAGAGACCAAGGGCGCACACCTTGCAACAAAAACATTGTGTCTAATGTTGGAAAATGTCATCATGGAGGTGGGCATCGAAAATGTGGTACAAATCGTAATTGATAATGCAGCAACATAAATGGCGGCTGGGAGATTGCTCCAAGACAAACATAAGACACTTATTTGGACACCTTGTGCAACACATTGCCTTGACCTTCTTTTGGAAGACATAGGCAACTTGATTGGGTGACACCGATTGTAAATGATGCAAGGAGCATAACAAAATTTATCTACAATCACCCTTGGGTTCTTAATTTGATGAGAGATCACACCTAATGGAAAGAGTTGGTAAGATCGGGTGTCACAAGGATTGCAACAGTTTTCCTAATGTTGCAAACCATTGTTGGTTCATTGACTTCTTTGAAACAAATGTTTGTGATTCAAGCATGGCTAGACTCATCTTATTCAAAGAAGCCTAAAGGAGAGAGGGTTGCAAGCATAGCCTTTGACAGCCTTTTTGCACAAAGAGCTATAGAGATCATGAAGGTAGCCTCAAAACTGAATTTAAATTCAAATTGAATATTTTATTTTCTTAATTTAAGTCTTTCATTATAAAGTTTTAACTTTAATCTTTTTGTATTTGTAAATTGTAGGTGTTGGAGCCCTTGGTTAGAGTTCTCCATTTGATAGAAGGGGATCAAAGCCCCATAGATATATTTATGAGGCCATAGATAGGGCCAAAGAGTCTATCAAAAATTATTACAAGGGGGATAGCCTCAAATTTGATCCCATATGAGAGATCATTGATAGGAGGTGGAACAATCAACTTCACCAACCCATCCACATAGGAGGGTACTTCCTCTACCCCCATTTTTTCTATTCAAATACCTTCCCAAATCCTAATGGAGAGGTTATGGAGGGCCTCACAACGTGCATTCAGAGAATGACATCTAGGTTGAGGTGAGAGATTTCATTGTCAAAGAATTGGAAAGTTACAGGGCCGGAAGGGGTAGGCTCTGTTCTTCGAAGCTAGCTATCCGAGGAAGAACCACTCAAACACCAAGTATAAAATTTGGAGTCTTTATTTCACATGCATCTTACAAGTTACAAATTTCAAATTTACAACTATTGATAATTTGATAAAAATATGTTTTGACTTTGCTTTCTAACTCTCACAAAAATTTAATGATGACTCCATAAACAACTTGAGATGGAAGAAATTATGTTTCAAATGCAAGGGACCTTGGGAAAAAGGTCATAAGTGTCCTTTGATGGGCATGGCAAATCAAATGGAGTGGTATCATGCGGATGAATCAGATTTTGAAAATTCAGAACAGCGAGCTGATCCGGAGGATAATGAGATAGGAAGAGCATCCACAAAGTCAGGAAAAGACTTAGCAAAACTATCGCCTATGGCACTATACTCTAGCATCCAAAGAGAGGGATCTTTTAGAATCAAAGGAGTCTTGAGCAGGCAGCATGTGATCACTTTGCTTGATACTAGAGCCACACATAACTTTATTGATGAGGGATTGGTTGCTAGACGTGGACTCCAAACAGAAGAATTTGAGGGGTTCAGGGTGAGAGTAGCAGACGGTTTCACTCTCACTTGTACGAGGAGGATTCTTAATCTCACCTTGCTGCTAAATGATTACAAAATCCAAGTTGATTATTATGTCATCAGCATGGGCAAGATGGATTTTGTCTTAGGCATGAAGTGGCTTCACGCAATCGGAGAGTTTTCCCTCAACTTGCGCTCAATGGAAATGAAATTTACAGTTGATGGTAGGAAATATGTATTGAGGGGAGTCTACGTGCCATCTCCCTCAGTGGGAAGGAGAGTAGAAGGAAGGGGAAAGAGGTTGAACAGGTGGTGGAGGAGTGTGATCAATTCCGGAAGGAGTATGTTTCCATTCATTGCTCCAAAATTTTAGAGAGGTAATTCAGATCAGCAAGCGGGTAATGTACAGTTTGTTATTAATCTATTATTTGAGGATGAGGCTGGTTTGACCTATGACAATCCACTCTTTGAGTTGGATGATGGCACCCCTTTAGACCCTTGTGTGGAGTCGGGCAACGATCACAGAGTTTGGGATCCTAAATTGTGCACCAAGACTAAAGTCAAGGCTTACAGATGTATTCCACAGCGTGTATATTGTGCGGAGTGCATACAGTTTTACTTTCAACCCACTCATACCCGATTTGACTTTGATGCACAAAGCATGTACACATGTACGCATGTGATGGACGGTTGGTATGAGGTATCTCCTTTTGTAAATGAGGGAAGCAAACCTTGTAGGTATCCAGAGTCGCCTCTACAGGATGATCATGCTTATGGGACACATGATACAGGGGTTGTTCTTGGCCAACGTAGTATATTTGGTGTGTTTAGACTGGTGCAACAAGAATTATCTGGAGGCAAGAAGGACAAACCACAGTTTTTCCCTTGGGATCCAAGTGGTGTTATGTTCTTTCTTCAGACAATGGTTGATAGAGATCCAGAGTTGAGATTGCTTGGGGACAAGCAATTTCGGGGAGGGCGGACTATAATATCCCCTCCTTAGCCAGTTCAGAGCATTGGTGGATTAGTCTATCAACGGGTCCTTGTAGGCTAATGTTGGTGTTTAGAGGGCCTTATTTGGGAGTTTCTTGGTTCTCCAAATGACCTTTTGGGGGTCATTTTCCTACGTTCTCTTCTCTAGTGTTTGGTGATATTCAGGGGCAACCTTCCTAAGGTGTTTCAGGCTGCGTTAGCACTCACTATTTTTAGTAAGTCACTTGGATATTTGGGTCCAACCTTACTATTTATAATAAGCCATTCTGATGAGCAGTGGAAGCAGTGGGTAGCCTTGTGGTGTTGGCAAAACCAATTTAATGTTGATATATTGGGTTTTTAAAGAGTTGTGATTTATTAATTATTATTAAAGTATTAACTTTAATAATAATTAAATGATAAGTGGATATTATTAATAGAGTTTAGTGACCTTTATAATATATGATTTATTAATCATAAGGTCAATTAAAAAGCAACGCCAACATGAGGATTATTTAATATGAGCAACAAAAGCAAATGTTATTTATTATTAAATGAATTAAAAAGCCAAGGGAAATCGTGGCTTTTTGGAGGAGGTATAAAAGCTTTCAAAAAAGTTCATTATTCATTCATTCAACTTTTACAAACTTGATGCTTTTTGTTGTGGAGAAGAAACAAGGGTTTCAGTCTGAAATTCAATCTTGGAGAACGATAACTCTCTTAGATTTGGTGATCTACAGGTGTGATCTATCACCCAAGGATTGCTCTACAGGTGGCTTCATTTAAGAGATGCATTTGTGCTTATGGGAGATTGACATTTCAAGATTTTCAGAAGTTCATTGTTTAAGATCAGAAAATATATATCTGCTGTTATCATTGTTGCTGATTGAGCAAAAATACTTGGCACGTGTGGTTTCAACAAGGCTGTACAACCTTGTTGTAGGCCGTACAACCTCCAGTCTAGGCATGAGGGTTTCAAGGCTTAAATGCCTTGGTTTTTGTCTCCAAACCTTCACCACATTTGGCGTCCAAGACTATCAGATTTGTGAGCAACAGTTTGGAGTTGTCATTTGGTGGCTATCAAGAGAGGCGTCCAATTTAGTGGTCTTCATATTTGCTGGTTAAACCACTTTCAAACCTGCATTTTATGCTTTGGCTTCCGAGTATGAATGCTATGTATTTTCCAAGCATTGAATAAAAATCTGAGTTGATAGTTAAAAGTATTTGCTTAAGTATTTCTTTACTTTGCAATTATATGCATTTCCTGCTTTCCTAGCAAATTCATCAAAAACACAAAAGAAAAAAAGAAAACTATAAAACCAAAAAAAAAAAACAGACAGGCAGAATTCAGAAAGCAAATATCCTATCAGGGGTGGGATATTTCAGATTTCATGTAGCAAATTTATAAATTATTAATTATATTAAAAAAATGGCGTCTCCAAGTACCATGTCTCCTATTTTTAAAAAATAGACATACTGGTACTGGTACCAGTCTCCCGTACCAGTACAGGTACCAGTCTTTTGGCAACTATGCTTTTAATATATGTCATCACAACAAAATGGAATTCGGGGAGGTTTATATTTGCAAAGAATTGAAATCCATGAGCCTTAAAGAGTTGCCATTCTTCTTTCCAACAGTGATTGGAAGTTACTCCAAGTTAAAGTTGGACAACATGAAACTGAAACCAAATAAAAAAGCTTATTCAAATTAAACATACTTGTACATCGCTTGCATGTATACAATCCTCAATGCAACAATGAAACAAGTAACCTTAATAAGCAAAAACAGAAAAAGAAGCTAAGGAAAAAGATAGATAGGAGAGTTAGCACACACTCACAGGATTTCCAATGGCGTACACTTTCTGACCCACCAAAAGGTCTGTTGAGCTTCCAACAGGTAGAGGCTTCAATTTTTCCTCTGGGGCATCAATGCGCAGAACTGCAACATCTTTATCTTGATCATAGCCGATAACCTTTGCTTCATATATTGATTGGTCACCAAGAGTTACCCTATGATGATTTGTCAAAAAAATATGTAAAGGAATTAATTAATTTGAATTGAAGCTCTTTTTTAGTGACCACAACAAAAACAATGTCTCTAATCTCAAAGGAAAAAGAATGTTAAAAGTGCTACAATAATTCTTAAAAATGGATGAACAACATCTAGAAATATATGAACCTCTATTATTTGTAGATTAATATTCATTTTATGAACACTACAGTTTTTATCAACCACAATGATATGATACATATGCCCCAAATTCCTTGGATATATTACAATGAACAAGTAATGTCTTGTGAAGTATGAAAGAAATTTAAGTGTACAAATATCTTATGTTTATATTTTGAGCATAAAACATTGTAACAGGGGAAAAATAAAATGGACCCAGTACTGGTAACATGGGTTCCTCCCAGCAACTAGAAGGAGACTTTAGCCACACACATACTTGGGTGCTAGCTCCTGTAATACAGTATGGTATATCATCCTTGCAAGTGAATAGGGACATTGGTACAAGTTTGTGAGAGAAGTGTGTAGCAATGACAATTTTAGTGTTGTTTCAAATTCAGAAGTTTCTAAAGTGGTCATATTTCATTTGCAATATGGCAATACTTTTGTTGTGACTTGTTAGAAGTTTCTATACTATGGATAGGCCTCCTTCGGGCAATCCTTCAATCATGATCCCCCAATCTTGATTAGCAACTTGAAAATATCTCACTACCAGCTCCTTCAAAACATCTTTACGGCATGATAAGGATACTTCTCTACCAGGTAATACTCCTGTGGTCAAGTGGAAGGAATTTATAGAGTGCACTGGATTTGTTGCCCTTTTAAAGTTTACAAACAACAGATTTCCAGGTTTGACTTAGAGTAAAGCAATCTTCTTCTTTATTAATAATATATCTGGGTGGGAAGAGTCAATTGTAACCAATATTACAAAAATATTGTGGTTTAGAAAAACCTTTGTTTGCTTAAAATAAATAGGGTGTTGTTATCGTTAGAGTGTCCTGCAAGGGCTGATCCAATATTAATTCGATCATGACCAACATCTGCAATATTTAGAGTTTGCAGTTTCTGGATTAATGTTACACCCCGGAATTTGTATAGTTACTATTCTAGTAATGCTTAGAGCATTCTGATTGTAAGGGAAGTTTTGAATGAATAAAATGTGATTGATCCTTGTTAGCAATTTGAGAATCTGTTTACATGTTATGATTGGCTCATTCTGTATTCTTGATTGATGTTATTCTTGGATAAGCAATGAATAGAGGAAAGTAATTAGTCTTGTTTTATATATTTGATTTATATATACTGCAAATATTGTGAGCAATTGACTGCCGTGGTTTTGTGCCATGGATGCAGGAACAAGAACTATTCCTCCAGGTGGAGGGGAAACATCACTCGGGAGAGGAACTTGGTCGGCTAACCAGTAAAGTTGATCATATGAGCATACACACACTTCACTAAGGGTTTTGGGAACTGAGTCAGATTGAGTTGTCATGATAAGTCATCCTTAGGCTTAGGAGTTTATGATTACTTCTTTACGCTTTATGAGTGGTGTTACTTGATTGACTGACTTCTGTTCTGTGAACCTTGAATGTGAAATGTGAACTGATAAGTTATACTGATGCATGGAATTTACAGTTAAATGTATATATACATGTTTGTGCAATTACGTATATTAAAGGTGCTCTGACTGGACTATAATACACGTAATTGGATAATTGGAAATAAACATGTATAGATATATTTAAATGTAAATGTGGATATATTTATAAATATATTTAATATAGACATTATTATAGTTTAATCGATAATGAAATATATTGGTATATCTATATTAATATTTGGATATTATATAGATATATTCATATATTTTAATAAAGGTAAGATAAAAACTATAATGGTTTATACTAAATATAGTGTTAAATGTATTTATAACATTTTAAAATTTATATTAAAATGACTTTGCCTTGGAAATATTTGAAATGGACTTTTATAGTCATTTGGTAGTTAATTGCATTTACCATATGGAAAAAAGGAATTTTGAAATTTAAAGCCATTGGAAATATATTGGAAAATATTAAAGGAAATATGAATGTTTGAAACTATAGACTTTTAAAAGATTTAAAGTAAATGTTTGAATAAGCTAAAAATCGCGGATTTCTTCATGGGAAGAAATCGCGCGACTGTGAGAACCAGAAAACAATGGAAATAATGAAGAATGAACCCGCGCCCAGCTCGCACATCTTAGACTTGGTCACAACTGCTAAAACGCCACCATTCTGGGACGCGTGGGCGGAAGGGAGCCAAAAACGTTTGTGTGTAACCCTTGACGTTTTCAACAGCGAACTTAAAACGCCATTTGTTCATACAGTCCGCCATTTTTGAGGGCATTTTCAGTGACTATGCCTGTACGTGGATGCTTCACGAATTCGCCATGTGAGAGTTGAAGCATTCTTCGAAAAAAAAGGTTGAATCATCACTTAAATTTGCTGAGTGTCTGGTTATTTGTTTGCCACTGCACATTTTGACAATGTCAATAGGAGAGGTGTCGAATTCTCATGCCTACAATGTAGTAAACATGAGAATTCGAAACCTATATAAAGAGGTTGCTCTCATTGTTAAACTTACCATTTTCCTTTGCATTTGGAGTTACGAATTTCATTGCTGTTTGAATTTTTTGTGAGTTGCAAACCACCATTGCTATTTAGACTGTGAGAGCCATATTCACCATCACTGCTGTTTGCATTTCCTGTGAGTTGCAAACCATCATTGCTATTTAGATTGTGAGAGCCATATACAATTTTGTGAAAGCCATCTACAATTTTGCTGAGAGCCATATATCATTTTGCTGTGACTGTATTGCTGAGAGCAACATTCCCTCATTACCGAGCTGCATTTACCTGAGAGTTGTATTTGTTCATGCTGTGAGAAGTAGCTGGTAAAGGCTGTGAAGAACGGTGGAGGAAGAGCTGAAACTACCGATCAAACTCATTTCGCAGCAAGGAAATCAGGCATGAGAAATGTCTTTGTAGAATTTTTGTCATTGATTTAAAAATGAGTTATTTGTTTGCTTGATTATGCTTTGCATTATGATGTAGTATGAAAGGAAAAATATTAGAAAGCCTCTATTTTTCTAAGGAATTGTATTGAATTGGGAATAGCTTAATTTCATTAGAAAAGGCTTATTGAATTAAGAAATAGCTTAAGAGCTTGTTGAATTGGAAATAGCTTAAAAGCTTGTTGAAATGAAATAGTTTGATTTCATAGGAGAGTTTGAAAAGGAATAGCATAAAAGGGAAATGTTTGATTACTTCTTAAATAAAAGTACTTTATGTTTTGTATTACTTGAATACTGCTTGAACTCCTTAAATAAAGGAAAAGGAACTAGTTATTAAATACTAGGACGAGGGTGGATTCAGTACCAAGGTAGTCTAAAGCTTTAAAGTTAAATAGGTTAACTAGAGAAAGCTATGTACTCCATGGATAAAGATTTCCATGTTAGGAAGTACCAGAGGGACCCCTTGTTGACTGTACTTCATTTCTTGTTTAAGTAGTTGAAGTAGGAAGTCTAGGGTGATTGACTACCCACGGAAAGGACTCAACCTACACGTAGGATAAGGCAGCCTTAAGTCAAACTGAACCTGACTTAGTGCAAGTGATAGATGACCGTCAGTTTAAGTACTGCCGAAATGCTTTGGCCAAAGTAATGTAGTATACCTAACGTCCACTTAGATTGTGAGACGAATTACACTATCAGTTCACAGTAATCCAGGTTACATGCTAGATTGAGATTGTGAGGGCACAAGGATTTAGTTATGTAGGATTACACACTATGCTCAGTTGGTCATACAGAATCGGTTACCCAACCAATCTCTTCGAAGAAGGGAGGGCCGTCTACTTAACAGTAAACGTGCGGGGGACCGCAATATAAGTCCGTGGTTGGTGGAAAAGCACCTGAGTGATGTTTCTCCTCCACGGTAGACTTCTGATGAACCAAGGTTTGAAAGGGAAAATCCTGGACAGTCTTATTCCTATTTCCTCAAAAGCTTCCGAGCTATGTTTGAAACTTGTAAGATTCTTACCTTGCTTTTTAATTAAAAGAAAAGTAATCATGAAAGTGTACTTTGTTATTTACTTGGAAAATAGAACAATGATGTATTGTGTCATTTATTCCTTTATGATGAAATGTTCAATTAGAATGAAAAGAAAAGTTATTTACTTTGTCATTATAAATGTATTTCCTTGTATCTTATTAGTGAAAATAGAAAAATTTTGTTTACCCGGTTTGCGGGTCGTTACAATTAAACTGTGCGAACATATCTTTGATGAAGAAAAATTGTTCACACAGTTTAATACAGAACCTGCAAACTGTCTTTATGGACTGTGGAAATCTTATGTCTTAAATTTGCAATATTTTCCTTGAGCCTTGTTTTGAAAGGACCATAGTAGCATTGTATTTACATGGCAACAGCACAGCAAACCATAAGTATAAATGGAATTCAATTACACAGGTTTAAAACAGGAAAAACATGGCAAATTAAAAGGCACTAATGCTGGAATTAATATTACATCTATGATTAGTAATAGGTTAGTAGAGTTTATAAATAAATAATTATGTTAGTTTTTGTCAGTATATAAAAATGTTGCTAGTATTATATTGATGGGTGTGGTAGTTGTGTGCAGGAATTTCCCATGAGGTAGTTGTAAGGTGGTTGATGGGAAGGACTTTTATAAAGCCAATGCAAACAATATAAAATCTATCCCAAAGAATCATAATACAATTTGCTACTATTCTCTGTGCAATATGCTTTAGATTTGTAATATTTGTGCTATTAATATCAATCACTAAATACTCATTAAAACATGGAAGAAAAGCTGCAATTTTTATTTCATGCCAAAACTGAAAAACCTAGGGAAAAAGCATGGTTTTTCAAGATTTGACTCAGACTTGAACAGGCATTGACCAGTTTCTGAATGAACCAGGCATGCTGGTCAAATCAGCAAGGACTGCCCGAGTGTAGGGTACCCACAGGCCACAGCTAACCATGGGTTTTCCCTGATTACCATGGGTTTTGTCCAATTTTATATATTTCTTTTTAATTTTTTCGCAATTTTTGGCATTTGCAAAAAATAAAGTGAACCAAGTTATGAAGCAATCCATTGTGTTAGAATGATTGACCATTCATTGTGTAGTTCTATTTCCTTGTTTAAGTAATGATAAGGTACAAATATACAATTCAATTTTGTCAATAGGTAATAAGTGGCCAATTGAAATCATATCATAGTTTATTATATTTCTTCTAATTTATTCTTTCTTATTACTTCCTTATCAGCAGTTCTATTGGAAAAGAGAATGTTATGCCTTCTATCTTCTTCTTTTCTTTTTAGATTTTCAATTCAGAATGATGCCAAGAAGAAAAGAACAATGCACTACATAAACAAAGTAATCCCTAACAATAACAGTGGAGCTGTATTTTATTGATAAAATCTGTTGGAATACATCAATAGGGGATTAATAATATCTGCCAGAATAAATCAATGGAATAATAATTAAGGAACTAATTAGAAATCAAGCACCTGGCAGAAGATCTTTCCCCCAATTAGAACTGATGTTGTCGTATAATGCTGGTCTAAACGCCCCACAAATCAGTTTGCGAATAAAAAAGAGAATAATTTTAGTTAAATCATTTCTTTAAAGCAATTAATTTGGGGATATTTTATCATTATTCTTAAAACCTTAAAAGCTATTCTTTGTAACCTATAAGTGCCTTGGGCACAAGACATTCTTTACGAATTTAATTTTGGGATATTTTATTATTATTCTTAAAACCCTAAAAGCTATTCTTTGTAACCTATAAGTAAATGCCTTGGGCACAAAAGACATTCTTTATGAATGATAGTTGAAGTTGGGCTTATGCTACAAAAACTATTATTTAGTTGAGGTCATTGTGAAGCTTATGCTTGTAATTTCATCAAGAAAATTGAAAGAAGATTGTATTGAGTCAAGTTTGTATTGATGGCATCTATTTGTTTGAATTGTAGCCTTGATGGAGTTTAGTTGTTTACTTCTTGAAATCGTGTGTTGTTATTCCTTCAAAACCTTGTTTGCAATGGAATACTAGTCTCTAATTTAGCTAGTAAGAAGTAGTTGTGATTGTTTATCATTAGATAGTTTATTTTCTTTAATACCTGAAAAACTCGTCTACAAGGTTTGATTGTTAACAATCCAATGATACATCTAGGGCAAAAACATAGGCACTTAGACTTTTCAATTCATGCAAATCCCCCAATGAAATCTTGTATAGTGTGCATACTTGTAAATCGATAGTTCAAGTCTAGAGTTAGTTTTAGGTTTAGTTAGATCTTAGGGTGCTTCCCCTCACAATTTGAAGAACAGTTCTACAATACCTACTACTATGTTCTTTAATACCTGAAAATATCGTCTACAAGGTTTGATTGTTAACAATCCAATGATGCATCTAGGGCAAAAACATAGGCACTTAGACTTTTCAATTCATGCAAACCCCCCAATGAAATCTTGTATAGTGTGCATACTTGTAAATCGATAGTTCAAATCTAGAGTTAGTTTTAGGTTTAGTTAGATCTTAGGGTGCTTCCCCTCACAATTTGAAGAACAGTTCTACAATACCTACTACTATGTTTTGTGTTGTCTCGCACGAGAGAAGCTAAAATGCTAAAAAACTTGTGTAAACCAAAATGGAAGCCAAACAATTAAAAGAGATGGCTGAAATAAGGAATTTACAACAACATGGTACATTTGCAAACACAAGACTAAACCATCGCTTTCAAACCTCATTGGTTACAAAACCATCCCGGCTACAAAATCATTGCTTAGTTAAAAATGGCAATTTTGCACAAACATGTAGAGCAATGACCTACTAGATTTGCACAAAAACCTTCTTATTCCATGAAAGTATCCTTTGAACCACCATCTTTAATCATAGAAATTTGGCTAAATCAAGCTCTTTTCTAAGAGTTTATTTTCAAATCAAAATCAAACCATTTTCTCTAGGCCAACTACAAGCAAGGCAAGAGCCTTGATCAAGTGCCCTAGGATTTTGTTGCCTTCTCAAAGATTATGGAGGCTTGCGCTTTGTTTGATGTGTAAACTCAAGAGACTACTCTTTGTGCTAAATGAGTTATCAAGGCCAATTAAGGGAATGAAACAAAGAGAATTATCCTAGGGAACTACATCTCCTTAGGTTTTCCTTATCATCTCACAACTTGGAGAAATCTAGGATTTCATACCCTTTTGATTACTCATGTAGCCATCAAAATTGTCTAGACCTTTGTGCCTAATGTTTGTTGCTTTGTCTGATAATTTAAGTACATGAATTAATAATGGAGATGACAATGCATACCAGATACATGCGTAAATTATATCTTTATTTGCTCGTGAAATTATTACAGAAGAAGACCAAAGATGGTCAGTCAAGGATTAAAGTCGATCCGACTAGGTCATACTACTCTCCTTGACGATACACAATGTATTTAAATGTCTCGACAGTTTCCAAGAGGAACACAACCGTCAACCAACCGACGCTTGTAACTACCCACAACCGACAACCAATCAATACAAAAAATTAATACATAGTCGGATAACCAGTATTACCAAAGCATAATAATAGACATTGTACACCGACTACACCATCCCCCCCCAAAAGAAAAAGTCATCTTCCTGTATAGGA
The DNA here is from genome assembly GCA_007115665.2 of Sequoiadendron giganteum. NCBI lineage: Eukaryota > Viridiplantae > Streptophyta > Pinopsida > Cupressales > Cupressaceae > Sequoiadendron > Sequoiadendron giganteum. Next base: position 17,901,950 of record CM021110.1, on the reverse strand, counting down.
GCGAATTTGCACCCCTTGGGAAAAATCCCCTTTTACCTTTCCTCACTTTAGAAAACCAAACTCGAAGGCGAAATTCCGCATAAGCCCGCTACCTTCGTTCCACTTGGCATCCTTTTTGTGCATCGACAGAGGAATAACTGTCGGGACGCCCGCGAGGCGCACAAGCGTCCACGCAGCGAGCTTACGCCCCTGGCAGATTCCCGCGGCTGGAGCCTACAAAGGCGTTACACTTCTCATTGGAAATCGAATTGTAATGCCCCCTTCGGCTAACCGACCCGAATATGGCCGTTTCTTTCATCTCCTTCATATTCACTATTCCTTGACTCATTTCAAGGCTAGATGATCTCTCTGAGCAATCTCACAAGCTCGTAGCATTCACTTCAAGCATTGAAGTAGCATTTTGGCACTCCATAGCAGCAATCCCATCACTCCATCACTTCAATAGAGCAAGTGTAGAACAACACCATTGCAGCAAAGGCTTGAGTTCCTCTCATTTTCTCCCCCACTAGCCTTGAGCACTTTGGGTGGAGGTGGTTAGCTTTCTACTCCTCTCCTCTATTACTTGTTGAGTAAGCACATTACTGTTTTGTAGTGTTTTTAGTGTTCTTTTGCTTTTATCTCTTCTTTACCTTATTATTTCTCCATCATTGCAAACTTGGATGTCCGTGAAGGTGGAAACACCAAGACGGGGGTCTGATTGAGGTAGACCCCTATACAGCCCCCAAACAATTTCCTTCTCTTTTGTGTGCAGGCGGAGATATCTTGGAGCTAGCTAGCGAACAAGCTTTTATGTGAGATTGTTCTTGTCACCCTTGCGTTAATCTACTTGTTTTATCATATCTATTTATATGTTTCGTATTTCATAAGTGTTATTTTGTTCCCTTAGAAAACATTAGCTAGGTCGTTAGCCCGTTTTCTAGAGGTTTAACCTTGTCTTTTTGGTCCTCTGGTCGTATGGACGCCAATGCACCTGAGAGACGCCAGCGCGCCACGCTGTCATCCCAGAACCGCACTTCTATCCTTTAACAGAGAGCCATCTAAGACACAGAGTTGAATCCAAAAACCAACTCGCCTAAACTCCTTTCAAGTCTCGGGTCTGCCGAGTGATCAAAGAACCTTACAGTTCTCATCATTTTCGTCCCTCACTTCTTGACATTCCCTTAAGCTGAGGTAAGTTAGGGCAGCCTGCTGCTCTTGGCCCTCTGTGACCTAGGGCCTTGACGTGGTTGGTGCCCCTCTCTCACATTTTTGGTGAACCCGACGTGAACCAACATCTACTCATTTGTTCATGTTTTGAGCTTTTCCCTTGTACCCTCTGATCGTTGTACCCCTGCGTGTTGTGAAGGTTTATGAGCATCACATCCCAATCCACGACCTCTGGGTATATTGTTAGAAGTCTACGACACCTTCCAATGGAGAAGACAAAGGTCTCTTCTAGTCTCACTACTAGTCTTTTTCTCCAGTTCTGCGATTGGCCTTGCTACGAAGGAGTAGGTGTCACGGGGTGAGTCCAGATTCCTCGATGAAACTGACCGCATCCCTACTCCTCCTGTGTCTCCCACATCATCATCCATAGACAAACATGAAGCTGTCCATATCCCATCTGATTATGTCACTAGTCTTAGCAAAGGGTTGGGTGCTTTGGAGAATCACCTGGACAAAAGCCTGAAGCTGGCTAGGGCCTCTAAGGTTATCAGCGAAATAAGATACATGGTAGGAAAAGACCGAACAAGCATAGAACTTCAACTAGTCTCACTAATCCGATTGAATTGTGCACCCCTTCGAACCATAGTAACATGATACGAAGTGGCGCCTTCGAACCATAGTAACATGATACGAGATGGCCCCTTTGAAGAACATCAAAGACAATTGGAAGTGTCGATGCCTCCCACATCTATGTACATGGCCAACACGGTCCCTTCAATTAGTATACTTGCTACTTCCGAAAATTCCGAGACTGTCAAAGTAAACAAAACCCCTCTGGGTTTTCACTTCACCCCTCCAGTCACCTCCAGCAGTGGAGGATCCAGTGGGATGATCGGTGGAGGCTTTGATGGTTGTAGCTTCGGTGGCGGAGCTAGCACTAGTGGAAGTGGTTCCGGTGGAGGTCATGGTGGTGGCTTTGGAAGTGGCGGTGGCTCCAGTGGTGGTCACGCTGGTGGCAGTGGCATTGACGGCGGCTCTAGTGGTAGTCATGGCGGTGGTCCTAGGGGTGGCTCTGGTGGTGGTTACACTAGTCCTTTATCTTCTAATGACCCAATTTTGAACACCCTTCTTCAAAATATGGGGAAGATGCAGAACCAGCTGGCGAACCTTTCCCAAACTTCTACCCAGCCTATCTTCCAGCCCTTCTTCCGACATAGCCCATAGTCAGTAGCAATCCTGAACACTCCTTTCCCGCAAGGGATGGAGATTCCTAAATTCGAGAAATATGGCGGCAAAGGGGACCCACAGACACATGTGTCTGCCTTTAATGCCTTATGTACAAACTTCTTCCATCATGATGCGTTGATGGAAAAACTGTCTCCCAGATCTCTCAAGGACACAGCACTCGAGTGGTACCGTTCCTTGCCCGACAATTCCATTTTCACGTTCGATCAGCTTGTGAACCAATTCCTACGACAGTTCCAAGCCAACATCGGACCTAAGATGACCTTCTCTGACCTTGTTCGGTGTAAACAAGGGGACAATGAGAAGATTACCGATTTTATAGCGCGATATCAAGCGCTCTTTTCACAAATCTCATACCCGTTACCTAATTCCGATGTGCAGAAGGTGTTCATAGGGAACTTACAAAGGCCTTGGCAAGAGAAGTTTTCCCTTATGAAATACCCTTCTTTCGCACATTTGTGTGCAGCCTTACGGGAATATCAACAGATGGTGGTTCAGTTCGAGGGACCCTCCTCGTGCTCCCATCCGGAAGCGAAGTCCATTGTGTCGATCTCTGGAAAAGGAAAAGCCGTTGCGAATGTAGTAGCCATTGTGGATGACAACGGCCTCAAACGCAACCGAAAGTTCACAAAATTATCAAAATCTTATTCCTCCATCTTGCAAAAGTTGTTGAAGGATAAGATAGTTAACTTGCCAAGTCCTAAACCCGTTAGGACACCTTACCCTAGCTGGTATGATGCAAATACCTATTGTCAATATCATCGAGTTAACGGACATGATACCGAATGTTGTATGCGCCTGCGTCATGTGATACAGGATAGCATCGAGGACAGTACTATTCATCTCAATGTAAGCAAACAAAATGCAAACAAATCAGTGGCGAAAGCTAATAGTGAATTGTAGATATACACAAACCCGTTTCCGTCCCATTCTGCTAACATGATTATTGATCCCACCGATTTTGTTTGTCAACCCGACGCATATGTTATCATGGTTACTGTTGCTCCTTCTCCTCGTCTTGCAACTAGTTCATCGGATATAACGTTCACTTCGCAAGATGTACCAGCAAACGACAAACCTTCTCTGCTTTACATTCCCGCTTGCCTCAATGGCAACATTGTGACAGGAGTCTTAGTTGACCCCGTGAGTAGAGTAAATGTCATCACAGAGGAGACTCTATTCTTGAACTCCCTGCAAAGGGAGGAACATGAAAAAACAAAGTCCATCATCCGTACGCATGATGGCCTTGCTCTGAAACCATATGGATCGATAACTCTATTCGTCCTGGTTGGCCCTAGGAACGTAGACATAGTTTTCGATGTCATTCCCGAGTTGGACCTATTCAGGGTGAAGCTAGGTATACCTTGGCTAGCTTCCATCAACGGGATCGCCTTTGTAATTCATAAATGTCTAAAGTTTTCCCATGAGGGTGTCGTGCACGTAGTGCATGATACCGGATACCAGCCTGTGGTGTCCCGTGGAGGATATTCATTGGGTCACTTTTGGCCCACCCCGGTTGATCCGCTTCCTCCAAGAACAGACCTACTTTATAAGAATTACGTAAAGTATAAGACTGGGGGCAAGGGACAGCCGAAACTGACCCTTCCTATAGTAGACTCCTCTTCCCGAAAAGGAAAGGAGAAGCTTGCTCCTTCCCAGACTGCCTCGTCTACTCCCCTCTCATGGGAGGAGTATTGGATGAGTAAGCCTTGTCTTTACCCGCTGAGTCCAATGGTGCCTGCTTGGCATAGAACCAAGATCAGGATATTGGATCTCCCTACCAAGCCTCTTGGGCCTTGGTACTATTTGTATGGCAGAAAGAAAGGCTCTCGAAGAGAATTTTCCCCGCAACCTCCTACAGCCCCTGCTTCTAAAGCAATGAATGGGAAGAGACCCGCTGCCGAGGCACTAGAGCTGACTCCCCCTACTATTGATGAACCTCTCCCTCCTGCTCCCGTCCAGGAGTCTATCCCTCCGCTGGAGACAGTTGTGGAGGACACTCCCATGGCTGAGCAGGAGCCTTTTGTTCCTTCGCAACCTCCGGCCTCTAGTTCAAAGAGTCATAGAAACCGCCTTGCGCACGAGCGCAAGCGCCGCCAAAAGGCTCTCTTGGTTGAGTAGGCCGTCTTGCAAAGGAAGGAAGAGGAGACGACCGCCCCTATATCAAGGCCTTTTGTCGCGTCCTCCTCTCTCCTCCCCTTTGTTTCCATTCAAACTAGCTCTGTATTGCTTCTGATTTCCACTGTGAGTGCAAATGCGCGTAACCCTAGAAAGGTGCAGGTGTTCATCGCTCCTTCAGTGGAGCCGCCCTTGTTGACGTCCGTTCCGGATGTCCCGCATTTCTCGAAGCCCTTCTCACCTTGTCTATGGGGAGTTCGCCTCCTCCGATGACGAAGAAGATAGAGAGTGGTCCTTCCAGCAATGGAGGACATAAGAGGAGTCGGCCTCCTCCGAAAAGTGGCCTCGCACTGACTTTTGTCCTAGTAGCAAAACCAATCCCAGCTTCTCCTAAGTTCATCATCGTTCCCGAATTGCTCGGTGAGCTTAGCGGTGGATCTCAGGCGCAATCTTCTCCGTCTGTCGAAGTGAAACATGGCACCCCTGTTAAGTGCATGTTTAACTCGGTGGATCAGGTTTTGACCTTATCAACGATCTTCGCGAAGTCGTTGACCTTAGACCCACAAGAGTTGAGCGATGAAGACCTTACAGGTCCTTCTTCCTTAGCCCTTGTTGCGTGAGGATCATAAGCTCCTCCCCTTAACATCTTACCACTGCAGGCTCGTCCTCCTTCCCCCTGCGATGATCTAGAGTGGTAAGCTGACGACCTCTTGGTTGATCAGTGTTAGGGGCAGACCTCTTCTTGATCTTTAGAATAGATGTGTGTGTGTCGTGATGTGTTTCCCTCGTAATCGGGCTATATGTGCCTAGATGACCCTCGTCACCCTTGTTGGTGCTTGGATACAGGCATGGTGTTTGTGTTGTAAACCTTCCTCTATTTGTATCATCATTCTTCCATGTTTGTGATTGACTTTCGGCAAATTGGGGACGATGCAAAGCGTTGGAAGTATTTAGGCTTCCTTCCATGTTGACCCAATTTTTTATTTTTACTTTGTCTTCTTGTGCATTCTTCACATGGCCTGATATCGTAGGGGGTTGATGACAGTTCATTTATATACTATCATTATACTTATATATATTTATGAGCGGCTCTGACCCCAAAATATCAGGCTACCCCTGTGCCCTTTGTTCGTGTTCTCTTTGCTTTCGCTTTATCTTTCTCTCTTCTTTGCTTGAGTTGTCCCTCTTATCTGTGACAACGCCACCTTTACACTACTTTGATCTTTAGAAAACCCATTCTTTGCCAACGAATCTTTTCTCAAGGATCTTCACACACTTCTTTGATAAGGATTGCATTCTCAACTTGAAACCCTAACGGAGCATGTTTCCTTCATCACAGGTTCATAAAGAAAGGACTTGGGAACCTTCCTCCGAAGTGGGAACAACTTTTAGCTTCCCCTCGCGTGGGGGCATATTCTTCCTTTCGAATTCTTTGATGAAGCGAACATCTTTCAGAAGGATTCCTTGATGATGAATCAATTCGAGAAATAAGGCACCAGTTTTCGGACCGCGCGTCCCTTGAGTGGACCCTCGTTTTTCACGTCAAGTTCCCAAGGGACCCCTTTGAAAGTTTTTATCTCAAAAAAGTTATATGGTGTCTAACTTGGGGGGCGGCCCATCTAGACCTACTTCACATCTTTGTGTCTAGCTCGGGGGCAGCCCGTCTAGACCTACTTCATATCTTGGCGTCTAGCTCGGGGGCAACCCAACTAGACTTGCTTCACATCTTTGCATCTAGCTTGGGGGCAGCCCGACTAGACCTTTTTCACATCCTTGCGTCTAGCTTGGGGGCAGCCTGACTAGACCTCGCTTCACATCTTCACGTCTAGCTTGGGGGCAGCCTGACTAGACCTCGTTTTTCAAACAATGTGTCCCTTGAGTGGACCCCTCTTCCTTTTGAAGGGTTCTCGAGGGACCCTTTGAAAGTCTTCAAACTTGACGACGGTCTGTGCGACTATCCACTTACTTTCCTTCGTGGCCGCTTCCTGACATGTTTTATCTGCGAGTAAACATGTCGCTTCATGGGTGCGCCTGTGAAGTCGCTCTTTGACTCTGCGGGGTCCGCTTTCCGAGGTCTCCTCCCAACGAGAGATTTTGGGATATACCTACCTTGCAAGTTTGCAGGCCTGTAAGGCGCTTACTTTCTTTAGCTTCATAGTTCCGCAGAGCTATGAAGTCCTTTTCTTGTCCTGCACTCTCGGGTTCGCCAGATCGCGGTCTACTTCCTCGACGGTCTAGGTATACATTTCTAACCCTACTACTTCTCTGATCTACTTTACCAAAGCACTCATCAGTATTCGTGCTCGCTAAAGTGGGGGCAAAATGTATAGGAGCGAATTTGCACCCCTTGGGCAAATTCCCCTTTTACCTTTCCTCACTTTAGAAAACCAAACTCGAAGGCGAAATTCCACATAAGCCCACTGCCTTCGTTCCACTTGGCATCCTTTTTGTGCGTCAACAGAGGAATAACTATCGGGGACACCCGTGCGGCACGCAAACATCCGTGTAGCGCGCTTACGTCCCTGGCAGATTCCCGCGGCTGGAGCCTGCAAAAACATTACACTTCTCATTGGGAGTCGAATTGTAACGCCCCCTTCGGCTGACCGACTCAAATATGGCTGTTTCTTTCATCTCCTTCATATTCACTATTCCTTGACTCATTTCAAGGCTAGATAATCTCTTTGAGCAATCCCACAAGTTCTTAGCATTCACTTCAAGCATTGAAGCAGCATTTTGGCACTCCACAGCAGCAATCCCATCACTCCATCACTTCAGTAGAGAAAGTGTAGAACAACACCATTGCAGTAGAGGCTTGAGTTCCTCTCATTTTCTCCCCCACTAGCCTTGAGCGCTTTGGGTGGAGGTGGTAAACTTTCTACTCCTCTCCTCTATTACTTGGTTGAGTAATCACATTACTGTTTTGTAGTGTTTTTAGTGTTCTTTTGCTTTATCTCCTTTATCGTACTATTTCTCCATCGTTGCAAACTTGGCTTTCCGTGGAGGTGGAAACACCAAGACGGGGGTCTAACTGAGGCAAACCCCTATACAGCCCCCCAACAATTTCCTTCTCTTTTGTGTGCAGGTGGAGATTTCTTGGAGCTAGCTGGCGAACAAGCTTTTATGTGAGATCGTTCTTGTCACCCTTGCATTAATCTACTTGTTTTATCATATCTATTTATATGTTTCGTATTTCATAAGTGTTATTTTGTTCCCTTAGAAACCATTAGCTAGGCCGCTAGCCCGTTTTCTAGAGGTTTAACCTTGTCTTTTTGGTCCTCTGGCCGTACGAACGCCAGTGCACCTAAGAGACGCCAGCGCGCCGTGCTGTCATCCCGAAACCGTGCTTCTATCTTCTGACAGAGAGCCATCTGAGACACGGAGTTGAATCCGAAAACCGACTCACCTAGCCTCCTTTCAAGTCTCAGGTCTGCAGAGTGATCGAAGAACCTTACAGTTCTCATCATTCTCGTCCCTCACTTCCTAACATTTCCTTAAGCTGAGGTAAGTTAGGGCAGCCTGTTGCTCTTGGCCCTCCGTGACCTGGGGCCTTCACGTGGTTGGTCCCCCTCTCTTACACTTCCAAATGATAAGTAAACATCAAGTAACATTAGGGAAGACGTGCCAAACTAATGATAATGTTATGGATAAGGACCGATAACCAAACTTGGAAGTGTACTTTGCAAACTTGGACTTGGAGTGTACTTGGCAATTCAAATGAGTGCGATGGGGGTATTGGGGCAACACCCCTTGCGGGGTTCAAGGGCAGCACCACAGAGCGAGATCAAGGAGCAGAGCCCCTGCCGCCATGCTCAATTTAAGATCTTTGAAAACACACAAAACCTCATGACACACCTCATTTTCAAGATTTTTTAAGAGGTGGAAAACAATGTTGACAGTGCTAGAAAATAGAGATATTGCACTGTTTAACCTACGTATGATGTCCCCTTCCCTATACGCCTTGCATTTTGTAGTTTTTGCCTCAATCGTATGTTGATCTTCACCCTGTGCTTTGCACACCATACAAAGCTAATCACCGGCTATACGATGTACCAATTTTCCCTTCATACCCTATTCTCTCCTTTCTGTACACTGCAACCTCCTCTTCGTATAGTGTAGCCTTGCTTTAGTTGTATGGCACAATCCTCTGTGTTTTATGGTCATCGTATGGTCTAAGTCTTCCACTTTGCCTTTGTGTCCCACCATACAGTCTCTTCCTTCCTGCGTACGATCCTAGTCTCTTGTCGTACAATCTTACCCCCACGACATATGGTCTTCTTTCCACATCGTCATACGATCACGTTAGTTCTTCACTATTGTCATTGTACGATCTTGTTCTCATGGCTTCATTTGACATCGTACTTGGTAAAATGATTGTTTTTCAGTTCATACGGAGTGTGTCATACGATTGAATGGAATTGTGATCGCACAAGGAATGGTCATACACTGTCACCTTTTCGCCTTCCACCCTGTCATACGATTGTATTCCTTCTCTTTCGTGCACGACTATCTTCTACAACTTTTTGTTTCCTTTGTACACTGCACTTCCTCCGTACGTTGTCTCTATTCCATATGCCTTTGCTTCCTATAAGTAGTACGAAGGTGTTGGTTCGTACTGTCTGCAAGTGTTGTGCTCTCACCGTCGTAAGATCTCTGTAGTGTTTCTCCTTCATTGTCCTTGCCAACGTATGATGCTTTCTCTTCGTTGTCGTACACGACTCGAGTTCCTCCCTCGTACTATCAAAGATCCTTTTAGTCATACGATGCTATGATGATTTAGGTGTACTACAACTTTCACCCTCCTGTGACACTGTACGAATCTGGTTCCTTTGCTCTATCGTACACTACCCTTCCATTATACGTTGCTCCTCGTCTTTTGCCGTATGATTCCTATTTTTTGCCCTTGCCATACCCCAATCCTCCTCTGTAATTGTACAGTTTTGAGATTTTTGATTCCTATTCTCCTTTTTATTTTACTTCATCAGAATTATTTTAATATATCCTTTTTAATTTTTCATATTTCTTGACTTTACTATTCTCTCTCCTTGATAATTTTAAATTTTTGTTTTTTCTTTTTTCCAAACTTCAATACTTTCTAGCTCCGATAATTTTTTGATTTTTTGCTTTTTATTTTTTCCTTCAATTGCCAAGTAATATTTTTGCCTCTTCCTTTCCACTGTTTCTTTATTTCCTAAATTTCTTCCTCTTTTTCTATAAAAAAAATTTAAGTTGATTTGTCTTGACCAGTATTTGTGCATTCCAAGTTAAATATTTTTCTTTTCGTACTTTGAGATGTACTATCCGCTATTTTGCATTCTTCTACAAAGTTGGATACCTCCATTGCAACTATTGTCTTTTGCCAACCATGGATTGCATCTTGCGCACATAAACTATCCAACTTTCCAAAATCATTTTTCTTCGGTTGCTCTTCACTAACAATCATAGCTTCGAAACAATTACAATTCAACAGAAATACCTCATAGTCCTCCATCTGCCAGTGAAATAGGCCATTGAGAGAACTCGTCTCATCCTAAGAGCAACTCTCGAGGTCAAGTACTCCCTCATCATTAGGTTCCATGAATTTTATTCCTTCATCTATCTCTTATTCTCCTCCATCAAACTTTGACTCGAAGGATGCCAATTCTTCGTTCGCAACCTAATTCTTTAGATCAATGACATACTTCCTCACGTTGTTCTCAATGGAGAGTGTGTTCCATTTCTAGTTGTGGTCTGCCTTAGCTGCAATCAGCCATCCTCTCCCGAGCAGTGCATCATACACCTTCTTCTGCAATGGGATGACGACAAAGTTCAGTAGGAATTGTTGTGTTGATTGTCACCTTTTGTGCCATGAGTGTACCCAATGGTTTGATACCATGTTGGTCAATGCCTACCAAGTGAAATGTTGGTGGCCAGAGAATTAGTTTCCCAAGACATTTCCAAGTTTCCTCCAACAATACATTTACTCTCAAACCTTCATCGACAATGGTGTTTGTGAGTTTCCTTCCCATGATTTCCATCTGTACAATGGTTGGCTTCCTCCTGATGTTTACTGTAACATTGGATTGTGGACTTGTTCACCTTCTGGTAGCAGTACTACTACGTCCTTGCTTGGACTTCCTTGTCTAATTTGGTTGTCATCGACTATGTTCATAATTGCCACTCTCAGTTGTGGCATTGTTTGTAGAAGATTTGTTACCTTGGTAGGTACGGTTATCTGCAACATCTATCGTACGGTGTTCTTTTCCAACACCCCCCACAATGATGTACTTGTTACTTCGTTGGAGGTTCTTTCTTTGTCCATCGCCTGTTCTACTTCCGTTTTGGCCTCTCGAAGCCTTTCCTTCTTCGTGCGAGGATCTAGATAAACTGCCTTCTTTGTTTGTGCTCTGGTAATTGCCAAAACTTCCTCGTCCTCCACTTCCAACATGTTGATACCTTTTTGTTTCAAGCAGTTGATGTCTTCATGATCTCTAAGTCCACACCACTTGCACAATAATTGCACTTTGTCTTGCTTGTTCTGGCAATCTCTCACAAAGTGTCCCTATTCACTACATTCTCAACATTGTATGATAGGACGTCCCTTGGGGTCATATTGTATTTGGCTTCATCCTCCTCTTTGATTTCGATAACCGCCTAATGATGCATTATGTGGAGTGAACTCCTCTCCCTGCATAAAGAGTACTTGTGTACTCGTCTTCAAATTGTATGGGCATTCCTTTATTGAATGACCCATAACGGCAAATCTCACGAAACATCTTTTTAGGACAATCACCTCTTGTGTGCCCCTCAATTTTGCACTCAATGCACCACAGTTCATTAGTTTCTTTGTTGGTTTCCTTCTCCACCTTCAATTCTTTCATCATCCAAAGCATGTCCCTCTAAAGTGCTTGTATTGTTCCTGATTCATTCACTATTGTCATCTGAACTTTCATCTTCCTCTGTTTTTTTTATTGTGTGAGGACATTTTATCTTCACTTTCTATGTCCATTGCCCAATTGTAGGCTTCGGCGTACAATGACAAAGGCACTACTTTCATTTTCTTCCTCAACGAAGGAATCAATCCTTCGATGAACCATCTTTTCTTTAGTCCGTCGACTGGCTGGATTTCTAATTTCACAATAACTCCTTTATCCTACGATTATAGGCTCGTATGTTTTCATGTTTTCCCTGTGTCGTGTTGTATATCTCTACTGCAATTTCGTTGTCGTCTCTCAAAAGTTTGAATTCTTCCTAGAATGCTCTTTTTAATGCATTCCATGTGGCTTTGTGCGCTACGTCTAATTTTGTATACTAATCAATCACTATGCCTCTGAGAGTTGTTGGAAATTCTCTCAAGCAATATGCTCTGTCATCTTGACCATTTGCTACCGAGATTGTCTCGAAAGTTTTATACTGTCGTACAGGGTCCTCCGACCCATTTCCGGTGAACTTCAAGAGTTTTTGCCACTCCACATTGGGACTTGTTGGAGTCACCATCTTACCTCTCCGATGCACCTTTTGTGACGATAACCTATTTGGAGAGTTTTGATTTGTATGTTCTGGTGCATTCCCTACACTCTCGGACATGCCGCAATCCTCTACTTGTACCTCTTCAGCATTTGTCACCCTCGAGCTACCTTCGGGGTCCTTCTGGTGCTTCCTTTGTCCTGGTGTTTTCGGCTTCAATCTTCCAATGTTCGATTCTTCCGTCAATGTCCATTGTTCAATTTGGCATATGGTCTATGTCAGACCGTCGGGAGGGTCTCCTCACCTTCCCCTTCAGCCAACTTTAATGGTATGCACGGTTCTTCGTCGGCAAGGTTGGCAGTTTCTTCCTTGCCTTCCCTTTCACCCGATAGTAAACCTTCTTCATCACTCGGCGATGCTTCTTCATCTGTCGATAGCAATGCTTCTTCGTTTGCCAATGATGGTCTGTATGGATCTATGGCAATGTTCTCTTCTTCACTTTCCTCTTCGTCCGACGTTGATGGTACGGATTATTCAGCGAGATTGATGTATGTTTTGTCAAGAAGTGGTAGATGTCGAATCGTCTCTACCCACTCTCCCTTTGTACATTCTCTTATCCTAACAAGTCTTAGCCTCTCCCGACTACGACTTCTACTTACACTTTGGCTTTTGCTCTTGGGTGCACTCAAGCTTTCCCTCAGAAACCCTTCACCTTCTTCAACTTCACCCCTCAATCGTCTCCTTCGTTCTCTTTGTTCGATGATCCTTAAATATCCCCTGATCTCTTGATCTTGACCACGTTTTGGTCTCTTCCCGCCTTTATTGGGGTCTAAGGGCATGAATCCCTCAATTGTGACCCGATTCCTTTAAGGCAATGGTGCCAAATGTTCGTTGCTCTATCTGAAAATTTAAGTACATGAATTAATAATGGAGATGACAATGCATACCAGATACATGCATAAATTGTATCTTTATTTGCTCATGAAATTATTACAGAAGAAGACCAGAGATGGTCAGCCAAGGATCAAAGTCGATCCGACTAGATCATACTACTCTCCTTGATGATACATAATGTATTTAAAGGACTCAATGGTTGCCAAGAAGAACACAACCATTAAACAATTGATGCTTGTAACTACCCACAGCCGATAACCAGTTAATACAAATAATTAATATATAGTCGGATAACCAATATTACCAAAGCATAATAATAGACATTGTACACCGACTACAAATAAAATCATTAATAAAGCTTGTGAAGCCAATACGTCTTGCCTTATTTGGAATAGAAATGGCTTTCAAGATGGGTTCTCTATTAATCAATTGTCTCTAGTGGTCTCTTGTGATTAACTTTCGTGATGTTCCACTAGCAAGCCCTCAAGTTGTTTAGAAGAAGAATCCAAACCGTTTAGGATCTTTTTTTCTAAGTCCACCTCTTTGTGGCTTCTAAGGCCTTAAGCTAAAGTTGAATATAAGTTGAATAATAAGGAAAGGAATCTTTTCAGGAAATTCTTGAGGCAGCAGCACAAAAATTGCCATCAATTCAAATCAGTGATGATGCAAAGACTAGAAATGGTTTGCTGACACCCCTTTTCGTAACTACTCTCCTAGTAAAGGGTATAAATGCTTATCCCCTCATTTGCCTATGGTTTAGAAATTGAATGAGAAACAATCACTTCACTCATCTACGCATGTCTGAAGCAGGGGATTTCAAACAATTTGGAAGGCCATTGTGGAATCCAAAATTGCCCCTTTTTTGTGCATTTAATACTAAGGTCTTCCCATCGGCAAGCACCTCGTTCATCTAGAAGTGCCATTTTTGAGACTCTTAAACATCCTTTTTGGTCTTCACCAAAGCCCAATCAGCTTGGTCATTGATTCACAACTTCTTCGAGCCTTTCAAACCAAAACTCTTTTCATGGCACAATGTTCTTTAAGGGGATGGTCCCAATCTTCCAACTAAATTCACCCAAAATGGACATACTTTCTGATTGGAGATTCTTTTTTCTCTTTGGAAAGATACAAAAGTTACTTTATTTGCTAATACTTCAGTTGATAAGCATTTTTCTACTTACTCCAAATCTTTGGTTATCTCCAATGTGTTTGTACATATCCAAATGCAAGCAAACAAAGTGACTCTGTAGGTGGCCTGTCTTCAACCCTTTTAGATCATTGAGGCAATCCTCCAGGTACTATCATCAAGTCCCTTCTTCACCATCTTATGGTCATTCCCCATGCCAAGGACAAAGGTGTGGGCATAGTGATAGATTTTGGCAGCACTCTCAATGCTGGTTGGTTGGTTGGTCTCCACCCCCGCAGGTCAGTCATCACTCTTTCTCCATGCCCTCTTAGTAGCACAATGGGCTCTACCATTCAAGTAAGACAAACTCCCCCATTTGCCTTCTTTCCATCTCTCCTCAACAAGAAATTCCTAACAGTCGATCACCAAACCAAGAAGAACAGAATGATGGTGATAATGCTCTTACAGGCTGGGAGCCTAGTAGGAACTTAATAGATGGGCCAAGTTCCAAATTGTATTATTGGGATTCACTCCCCTACCGGTATTTTTGCTTTTGTTGCCTGATACTTTTTATTGTTTTATTGCTTTTGTTGCTTGATACTTTCCATTGTTTTATTGCTTTTGTTGCTTAATACATTTTATTATGTTATGAACTTAATGACTTTTTGATTTCCTTTTTGGGGCCAACTGACATTGGTGTTTAGAAGCTGTTTCCTTTTGGGGGGGCCACGTGATACTTTGACAATTCTGTTCTCCTAGGTTTGGCCTAATTTGTGTGACTTGGGGACATGATGCCATTCCATCCACCTTTTTTTAATAGGCTGGCTACTCTACATTATTTGTGAGATATTCAAAAAAATTGTTGTTATCATGCATTTCATGTCAGAATTATGTTGTATAAGAGATCAATCAAGAATTTTACCAGTGAAATCATGCCAGTCAAGAATTATATTCTATGAGATGTCAGCAATATAAAGCTTCAGGATAAGTTAGGCCCCAAGATGGTTAAGGTTGAGTCTTGTTTGTTGAACCTCAATCTCTCATACAATATAATTCATGATCATGTTTCTGCAGGTTTTGTTATGTTTGATTGACTTTTTAAGAGTGGTCAACATCCACTAGGAAGTTCCCTCTATCTAGGCTAGGAAACCTGTAATAACCAAAATTTCTACCATTAACAAGTTAAAAATAACCTCCATGGACTTCCATTTAATATGCTATAATTTCATCTTATGAATCAAAGCCTTGATGAAGAAAGGTGTCAAGCTGTACTAAGAGCCAAAGCCAAAAAGAGGGGTCATGCTGATAAAAATGGATGTCAATTCATCAAAAAAAAAGAGAAAAATTTAGTAAGATTAAAAAGGTAACACCCTATACAGATAAGTTTGAAAATTCAATGGAGTATCTAAAGGACAAAAGGAAAGGGAAGAGGATCACCTTCCCTCCAAAACCCAAGAGACTTGGTAATTAATAGTTTGCATATAAAGATGACATAAAATATATAAAAGCAAAAGCAGAACATCAACTTCTATGATTTTTATTAAACAGAAATATGTTATAAACATAGAAAATTCAAATGTGGGAAGATATAAGGTGTCTTCTGACTTTTTCACTTCATTGCTTGTAATGGTAATTCTACTAAACTTGTGATCCTGCACTTAAAAATATAATATAAGAACAAGATATTTATCAACCACTTCTCCTTCAACTAATCGATAAAAGTGCAATATCTCACCTTAAATCTGAGGCACCTCGAATAACATGGTAGTTTGTCACAATATGCCCTTCCTTATCCCAAATAAATCCGGATCCAGAACCTTGAGGTACCTCTAAAACATCCAGTGTAAACACATCTTCCCTGTAGAAAATAATATCTCTTGTAAGAATATAGTTTAGATTTATCCATCTTGTGTTAATATTTAGAAACTCGCAAACAAGTTAAAAACTAGAATTGATTAGGTGAGTCCCTAATAAAAAGCAGTATGTCCTAAAATGTGAACAGTTAACATAACTCAAATTCCCAAGGTAATAGATAGGTTGCATAGATGAGTTTGCAGCAGAGGAGCTTGCACTTACAGAAAATATCTACCAGTTACTAACCAGGTCAACTCTGATTAGATGTTCATGCAAGGTGAAGCTACTATTTCCTCTCATGTGCAGAGTTGTTAGAATTGAATCATTTGATCTCAGTCCATCACATTCAATTCAAATTTGTGCTAATGGTAGATATAAGATATACTTAATCCTACATTAGAGGAATGACCCAAGAAAGACCACAGAACATATGCATATTCCCAAACTGTTATTTTTCTAACATTCAAGAGGTCTTCTATTTGTGCACTGTTAAAAGTGTAGAAAGGCTTGTTTTAAAACATTTGGATTCTTGTATTTGGAGGAAGGTATCTCCCAAGCTTGTGTTTAGCATTATCACATTTTGACTTGAGAGTGTTGTGAATAATTTAAAACAATAAAGAAGGCAGTCTTTGAATTTCATTGATCAGATGAAATGTGCTTCACACAATAAGCATGCTAATGTCACATTTAGATGGGATTAGAAGGTACTGGTGGAAAATGACCACCAAAGAGAACATAAGAATACAGCTATGCTTGTTTTTCTGAGAATAAAATCTTGTTTCTTTAGGTTACATATTGCTGGTGTGCACTTTCCTGCAAAGTGGATTTGTATTTGGTCTGGCATACAATCTTTTTTTCTTGAGAATTCAATCTTGTTCTCTTGAGAATACTAACCTATTTCTGTTGGCTACATATAGCATAGTCAGAATTGACCCAAGTGGCAGCTCAAATTCCGTAGCCAGTGTCAACATAAGACCAACCTCTACTTAATCATGACCTGGGAAATCAACTGTGTGCCTCTTCCCAGAAGGGCAATTCTCCCTTCCTGCTTTCACTTCACTCCTCACCCACCCTCTGTGACTTGAGGGGCAAAACTGACCATTACTTCTTCATGATGCTCCTTGATATGCAACATAAGACAAGGAACTACACACGGAAAAAAGTAATCGTTTCATCCTACTTTTGCAGCTGCATTGCAATTATGAACATATGTATACAGAATTAAATAGCAAGATAAACAGTTATTTGTCTCCTTTAGGTTTTGAGTGAATGACATATATAGAACATTCAACAAAAATCTGTTACAGTTCCATATTTGTCCTTCAATTGATCTATGAATGTGATTTATGTTTCTGATTTTGTATTTGTAATTTGCTTCTGCATATCTGAATTCCAGCCAGGACAAAAATCAACGTCCTCAAGGATTTTCCTACTGCATCAAATAAATCTAAAACAACTTCTTGGTGGTATGAATTTCTACCAGAAATTCATTCAGTATTTCTCTTATATTGCCAACCCATTTCATCAACTCTCCAATCAAACGTATCTCTTGTGGAATGTGGCAACTACAAAATAATTTCAGCAGTGCAAGGGTGCCCTTTTCTCAGCTACAATGCTTACTCTACATGATTTGCAGCAGCCCTCTGAGGTAGAATCAGATGCCTGCCATGAAGAACAGGCGCCACCCAGTTGCATATCATTCAGAAGCACTTTTTGAAACCAAGTAGAAGTACAGCAGATATGACAAAGAAATCTGGATACTGCAACCTTGGCATAGAAACAACCTTTCATACTGATTGCCATCCCCTAATGTTTCTAAATTCACAATCGAAGATTCAAGAACAAAGCAATCTGAAACACGTTTCTTACATTCAGTAATTTTATCTTGTTACTAAGGATAACAATGGGACTGCTAATAGATTTGCCAATATGTTGAGTAGAACTTTGTGGCTCTGCATATACTCAATAGACAATAGCATATGAAGATTGGAACTCACTTTATTCTTTAGATCCATAGCTTCAGCCAATTCTCACTTCCTTACAATAATTTACAGTGATAACTCAAGAATATAAATTAAGATATGGTTTCTTATACAAATTTTATCAGCTTTTTGTTCCAGTTGATCCACAAAAGTTCACTCATTGAAGAGGCCCACTCTTCATCATATGGTGATCATTTTGTTGCATCAAAAACTTTGCAGCATTTACAGAGACGTTTATATTAGCCTTCTATGAGAAAGCATGTGGAAGATTGTATTGGAAGGTGTCATTATCCAGCTAATCTTAAGACTTTTAATAAAAGGTTTTGTTTGTATCAGCCACTTCCCATTTTCTTCAAGTCCTGGGAATCCATGTCCATGGACTTTATTTGTGGACTGCATGCTTATCATAGGAAGCATGATTGTATTTTTGTTGTTGTATGTCAGTTTTCTAAGATGGTTGCTCTTATTCCATGTGAAAAGATATAGATACTTCAAAAGGTGCAGAGCCTGTTTTTACAGCATGGATGCTGTCACTTCAGCTAACCTCTCACCATTATCTTTAATCATGACTACAGATTTTTTTGTCACCTTTGGAAAATTTTGTGGAATCTTTAGGATGTCAGTTGAGAATTTTACATTTTTTTCATCCACAAACTGATGGTTAAATCAAAGTAGTTAACAGCTTCTTCATTCATAATCTTTACATCTATTGTCACCAAAATAAGTAGTGAGGTTTTCTGTAGGTATTAAACACATCCTCCCCATGAGACCCTTGAATCTCTTCTCACAATTCTTCATCTACTCAACAAAGGGAGCATAATAAGGCATCTGCTTTTGTTCAGCATTCGGCTAAAGTCAATTTATAGATTCATGATACATTATTGAAGACTCAAGTCAAAATACAAAGAGATCCATGATGATAGAGTTTCTCCACATTTTCACGTTGGTGAAAAAGTTTGGTTCCACCTAAACAAACAATGATTAAAATCTCAGCAGTATCATAACCTTAAACTTATTTGCTACGAATATTATACCATTTGTGGCATATTGGAGAAAATGATTATCAATTAGGCCTTCCTTCTCAGCTTGGTATACATGACATTGAAAATGTAAATCAACTTAAACCCCATGTCCCACCACATTTGGAGGAAGATGTTGTTCTCACATGACATCATTCCTACTTTTCA
Organism: Sequoiadendron giganteum; assembly: GCA_007115665.2. Classification (NCBI taxonomy): domain Eukaryota; kingdom Viridiplantae; phylum Streptophyta; class Pinopsida; order Cupressales; family Cupressaceae; genus Sequoiadendron; species Sequoiadendron giganteum. The sequence continues at coordinate 17,882,955 of CM021110.1, read as the reverse complement.
ACCTCCCTCGGATGAAGATAATCTTCTTGATGTTCCTACACGCACTACCAAGAAAAATTATACAACCACTTGGTAGGAAATGCGCATTCTCAACTCAAGCTAAGTGGATGTCTTGGTCAGTGTTTGAGTAGAACTTCCAATATATACAACAGAAACTGGTGACAATTTGCTCTGAGCAGGAAGAAAATGATAAGACAATCACATGAGATGTGAGACATAGCCTCATGTGCCAATATATTTTATTAAATGCTATTGTATATTATTAAATATTGTACACAGACACACTAGCCAATATCTACTCTTAAATGTTGCACATATCTCTATGTACATCTCCCTTCCCTTAGAAGCTTTCTTCCTCTAGAAGCTTCCTTGCAAATCCTTTGTATTCTTTATATATACATGATAATACGTACAAATGAACATATTATATGTACTGTTGGAGCAATATATTGCCTCTCTCTTCTAACTGTTGCAATTATCTTCCTTATTTCTTACCAAAAACACATCTAAATTCTAACAATTTTGAGTGTTTTCAACCAGATATCTCCTAGGATTTGGACAAATAATACTGTTCTTTGGTGGCTGACTGTTGACTTATACTCTACTCTAAAAGAGAATGAGCAGGTTCGACATGTAGTCAAGTTATTGCCAATATTATTAGAGAACGAGCAGGTTCAACATGTAGTCAAGTTATTGCTAATATTATTCACTTACTCTTCTCTTTTGGAGTTGCTCTACATTTTGAGCATGACCTCATTTTTATCAAAATAATGACACTAACATGTATTAATAGGTGAAAATGTTGATGTTAATGCAGCAGCGGTCATCTCTTCCAGCCAACCACACTTAATAAAGATGAATAAATTAAATTATAGCTATCAGCTATTTAATTTATTGTAGCGATTTATCTAAGAGGCGCGATTTTATTAAATAAATAATTGATATTTTATCTTGGCCGACTTGTCTTATTGGCACTTAAAAAGGCACGTCTTTCTCCTTAAGGGGACGACTTCTTGTTATGAAAAGTCACGTCTTCTTCTCTCTTGGGTATATATTCAAGTTATATTCAAGTCGCCCTTCATTCATTGATCACCAAGCTCATTCGTGATAATTTGCATTCCTAGAAGAAGTTTATACTTGAGCGGCAGATCATCATCCTGTAGCAGCAGTGCATCATTCTGTTGCAGCAGAACGATTTCAAGGAGAAACATATTCATTGTACCTTTGCATCAAGGAGAGGTGCAATTATCTATTGTATCAAATTTGGCATTGTGTTATGCCTGAAGTTGTAAGCAGAATTCTGCTCTTACTATAGAATATATAAGAGATATATTTGCTGGGTTTTTCTCCCTCAGGCTGGAGGGTTTTGCCAGGGTATCTGGTTGTGTTCATTGTCTCATGTGTTGCATTTTATGATTACTTTCTGCTTAATTTATCTGATCATGGAAAACTAACAGAAAATAGTTGTGTCTTCTTTTTATTATGTCAACAAGCCCATTAGTTGTAGAGGAGCATATAGCCCTCCCACTATACTTTAAAATTTAAATAATAATCATCATATAATATTTCCCTGGCCAACTTGTCTTCTGCCATCAGATCTTTGGGTTCACTGAAATCAAATTCCTCCACCACATTCACCAAGCCATATTTAGCATGACTATCACTTAACATGGGAGGATACCCACTAGTTTTGGAACATGGGTCATGAAACCTTGTGACAAGTCATCTATATCAGTGAGCACCACAACTACCAGCTGTCCTGGAATCCATCACAACAGCCCTAGTTGCAGTGTCTCTATTTTACTTGAGGATGCCAAACCTCTCAACCACTCTTGTAACTAAGCCCACGTTTATGAACTCATTTTGCAACACCCCAGCAAGTCATCCTAACCTTTTTGATCAGTGTTACAGATGTTTAAGGCCCTTGAAGACTTCCCAAGGCCAATCCTTAAAAGAGTCCGGAGTACACGGCCTGTTGAACCATGAATCTTTCAAAACAGTGACTGCACCACCATGATTCACATCTAGGAATGCTTTGAGTCTAAATAGATCTTTTTAATTTTTCAGACCTTTTGGAACTTTGGACCTTCTTTAGGCTAGATGTGATATTATTATACTTCCACTTGGTATTTAGATATGCAAATAAATGGTCCCAAACCTTAATTTATCCACATCTTGACTATATCACACGAGCATTTTTTCGAAGGGCATTTTTGTACATAATCACCTACAACCACCACTCCAGTTATTCACTATATAACAACAGTGGCAGAGCTTCATTAGGTCACTATCAAGATTACACTTTCTTGCTCTTATATCTAGCACTCATAGTCTGCCGTTCGCATGCTGTGATTCCACTCCTGAAATGTGTTGGGGTGACCTATAGGTTATCTCTCATTCTGCATTAGAGCTACCTTGGCAACCTCATGTCTTTACTCTTCCACCACTTTTTCCACTGCTCAACTATTTTGTATAGGGTTTGGTGAACAAGTGACTATTCATCCACACACATATCACATCCATCTTCCTTAACTCCATTCATCACATGATCATCAAACTCCAAGAGATGGGTTGTTTTACAGTCATCCAAGAGTTTAGCAGATTTTCTCTAATTTTTGCATCATTGGGGTTTGCTCATTGATTGTATCTCAATTAGATTTGCATCAATGGTTTCATTGAATTCTGATTAATCAGATTCATTGTATGAGAATTTACGATTTGGAAAATATAAGGTTTCATTCTCTAACCCTAAGTTCTGTTTCTTTACAAACAAGAAAAGTAATCTGCTAACTTGCATTCTAGGTATGATTAAGGTTTCACTTTTATTGATTATAATTACCATTCATTTCATTAGCAGATAGAATTAGTAAAATAGCCTTCTTTAGTTGCAACCCTTTATCTGTCCAAATGCTAGAAACTAAGAAACCTTATCCTAAACCCTAGTTTGATTGCTTATGCTCCTTTCATCAACCCTAGGTTAATTTAGATTGTTTTAATGACCGTCTTGCTTGATTTCTTTTCTTGCTTTTTATTCTCCATCCTCTTTAGCATTGAACCTTTCTTCAGATATTTGTGATCAGAAGACATCTCATTACAAAAAGTGCGCCATCTCATTTCTAAACCACAGCCTGACAAACCAAAACATTTGGAGATGTTCAATTCAAACACAATGCATGACTATTACATAGACCTCAACGACATGACCCAAAAAGGCAATGTAAAAGAAATTTAGGTGATTTTCAATATTGAACTCAAGAAGTACCTGTGAACTGCTTTATATGTACATTGATGGCTACTGAAGAAATACATCTAAGTCTCAAGAGAAGTGTTAAGGCTGTTTAACCAAAAACATCTGATGAGGTTGTTTAGCTAGCTGAACCTTAGTATGAACCGCATGCAGAATCAAATGAAAAATCAAATTCGTCTTGGTATAGCTAGAAGTCTAGGAATACAAGAAGGGTGATCATGGCTAAAAATAGGATGCAAAGAAGAACAATCAACAAGAGAGACTTTGTTGAGTAAAAACTGATTGGATGAGCGAAGCAAAGGCTTGTACTTGGGATGCAAGGAGACATGGTAGGCTAGCCATAGGTGCAAAAACAAAACCCTGGTCCATTAAATAAGGGCAGCGAATGAAACTCAAACTGAAAAAGTTGTTAGTTTATTTGAGCCAGATGAGTGTAATGTCCCCTTCCTAGGCAGTCAGCAAGAGTTGTGGTTAGTCTATCACCTTGGTCCCCGTAGACTAACATGGTGGTTAGGGGACCCCTCTAAGGGAGTTTGTGGCTTGTCAGTCAACCATTTGTGCTTAATTGGTGTTTCCTAGCTCAATGTATTCCAGGGGTTTCGCAATGTGCCTTTTGGAGCATTCTTTGGGCACTTTGTCCACACTTACTATATTTTGTAAGTCACAGGGTGGTCACCGACCTGGTCAGTTGGCAATACTTCTATGTTGGGAATGTCAAAAAATTCTTACCATGGTTTTATCTTGGTAGTTATCATGGTCCAGAGCTTTAAGTTAAATAACGTTAATATTAAATTTTAATTAAAAGATTTAATTTAAGTGTTATTTAAATATTTTAAGTGACTTTATGATTAAGGAGTTATAAGGGGTTTTAAATGTATGTTATATCATAAAGTTGGCTGCCCAACTTAAGGGAGTTATAAGGAGATTAAACTTAATTAAATAAAATAAATTAAAAAGCCAACTTAGGCGTGGGATTTAAGAAGAGGTATAAAAGCACTTTTGTGTGCTCCATTGATGTTTTGGAGAAAATATTGAGAAGGGTTTGCTGCTTGGACTAAGGTCTTAGCTTTGTGAGGACGAAAAACCCTCATGAGGAACTTCAATTCTAGGATTGAAAGACATCCCAAGGTTGAATGTTGATAACTCCATTCAGGGGTTATGCTGAAGCTTCAAAGATCGATTGATCGATTGTTTGTTTGAGGAAATTTGTGAGGTTTCTTCCAAAAACAAATTTCATAATAATTCAGGGTTTGAGGAATTTATTAGACTTGCAAATTTATTGACCAAATTCTCAGAATAAGGTATCTATTATATATTCTCAAAATATTGTTTGGAGATCTATTTGATGCTGACAGTACCAATCATGGATATTAGATCTACAATATAGAAAGGACAAATCTCAGGGGGAATCAATTGAATAATTATCATATAATTCATGGCTGATAGTATTTTTCCTCAACACTACAACTTCTATTAAGAATCGGAGCATTTATGAGCCACTTGGGAATCAAATAATTATTTAATACAAAACTTGTATGCCAGTAATTAGACGCCACTTAATACTATGCTATCTTCAATAGCCGTATACTTGGGAAATGCCTCCAAGTATAGATATTCAAGGTGAAGGGAATTAGGTGATTCATAGTCATTCGATGATATCTGAATGAAGTTAATTCATCAAGCCGCAACACCTTTCAAAAGGTCAACAAATATAATAATTTGGGTGACATGGTAGAGAGTTAGCAGTCATACAGAGGAATTCGTGGGTTTGTGGAGTCATTCGCCAAGCTGGGAAAAAAGACAAAGTCTGGAGTCCAAAGTCATACATAGCCAATAGACCGATCAAAGGATAGTTTGTTAGGTTTATCAACTCCTATACCCACCATCTTATGTGTTGTGAATCTTTTAGGAGGTTGTAGTGGGTTATTTGGATGCCATGAAGCCAACGTGGAGGAGTGTATAGGTGAAGAGCACACACTTATACTGAGAGGGGGGGTGAATTAGTATAAGAACAATTTTAAACTTTTTTAAAACTAAATAATCAAAATTTGATAGTGCAAATGAACCATAAGCAAAATGAACACTAGTTTTGCATGGAAAACCCTTTCGGGAAAAAACCATGGCAAAATATTTGATTTTATTAATAAGTAAGCACCAACCTACAGAAGACACCAATCTTCAATTACAAAAGTGAGCTCCAACTCAGAGCTGAGCACCAACTCAGTACATCAAAAATGATAGGCACCAACCTACACACTTACAAATATAATATCTTTTTAATGAAAGACGAATATCAGCAAACCGCTTCTTCAAATCTGAACTTTATCTTTGCACTTAAATTTTGCCCCTTACACCATTTTTCTCCTTCTAATGGCAGTCTTCTTTCTCCTGTCTGTTGCGCTGCTTTTTTTTTCACACCCCTTTTTTCTATCTTAAAAAAATATAGCATTAATCTCCTTTTATAAATTAAATCTATAAAACGCTCTTTAATTTTTGCATGCTATCTTTCTTTTTGCATGCCTTTTTTTCATGCCTAAGGGGTGTTACTTTTTTGTGCTTTTTCTGCATTTTTATGTTTTTGGTTTTTTTGTTTTTTCTGCTTTTTTATGCTAGTACTGCTTTTTACATGTTGCTTTTTTTCTTTTTTTATGTTGGCGTTGCTTTTTTGCTTGACTTAACTCTGCTTTTCTTTTCTTTTTTATGCTTGGTGCTGCTTTTTTCTTTTCACATGCTTTTATTTTTCTTTTTGCATGCAATTATCCAACTCCACATCTCATGCAACCACTCATTTATTCAACTCCACCTTTCATGCAAAATATTGTTGCATGTCCTTTAATATATCGTTGCACATTTCCTTTGACATCAATGACAATATTCTAACAATCTCCCCCTTTGTCATTGATGGTAACTTCAAAAATTTTAAACTGCTCCCCCTATCTTCAATTCTCCCCCTTTGATATCAATGGCAAAGCAATTATTTATTGTTCTGAAACTTCTTTTTCACAGAGCTAAATGATATGACAATAATTAGCTCTCTCTGAAACTAGACTTCTCAATGAATGGAGGAGAGTGATATCACTCCCAACTTCTTCCTCAGGTACTCAAAGGTTTCCTTTGGAAGTAGCTTGGTGAAGATATCTGCAATCTTTTCTTTAGTGGAAACATACTCCAACTTTACCTGCTAATCAGCAACTTGCTCTCTTAAAAAATGATACTTAATTGGAATGTGTTTTGTTCTGGAGTGCATGACTGGATTCTTGGAAATGTTAATCGCACTCGTATTGTCACAAAAAATAGAGATCGGATGTTCATACTCTACCTTGATGTCCTTCAAAGTCTATTTCATCCATAAAATCTATGTCCAACAAGAAACTAGTGCAATGTATTCTGCTTCAGTTGTAGACAAAGAAATAGACGCTTGTTTCTTACTCAACCATGAAACAAGATAATCTCCTAGAAAGAATGCACCTCCACTTGTGTTTTTTCTATCATCAATACTGTCGGCCCAATCTGCATCTATGTATGTTGTGAGGGTGAAATTTTCACCTTTTGGATACCACAATCCAAAATCCATAGTGCCCTTAAGATATTTGAATATCCTTTTTACTGCATTCACATGTGTGTCCTTTGGTGCAGCCTAAAATCAAGCCACATACCCAACCGCTTGCATAATATCAGGTCGTGTAGTTACATACAATAAACTTCCAATCATAGATCTATACAAAGTTTGATTAGCTTCAAAAGATTCATCATCCTTGCTCAACTTGCATCCTGTAACCATGGGGGTACTCATAGGATTGCAATTCTCAATCATGAATTTCTTCAACATCTCCTTAATGTACTTGGTTTGAGAAATAAATATGCCTTTATCTGATTGTAAAATTTGCAAACCAAGAAAGAAAGACAGCTCACCAAGCATAGACATTTTGAACTCCTGCATGTTAATGGCAAATTATTGACACATCTTTTCATTGTTGCCTCCAAAAATAATATCAACATAAACAACAACAATAAACATGTAATCACCTTCATTCATGACATAGAGATTGTTGTCCACAATACCTCTTTTGATGCCTTGTTGTTGTAGATATTTGTCCAATCTTGCATACCAAGCTTTCGGGGCTTGTTTCAACCCATAAAGTGCCTTCCTTAGCTTGCAAACATAGCTCTGATTTTCTGAAATAATAAATCCATCAAGCTATTCAATGTTAACTTCTTCCTCCAATTTTCCATTCAAAAAGGCTGATTTTACATCCATTTGATAGACTGAAATTTTTAAAACTAGCAAAGAACCAAGAACATTCTTATGGCTTCCATCGTAGCAACTGGAGCAAAAGTCCCTTCAAAATCAATACCCTCAATTTGAGCGTATCCCTTGCATACAAGTCTTGCCTTGTTCCTTACAACTTGGCCATCTTCATTCAACTTATTTTTGAACACCCATTTAGTACCGATTACATTCTTATCCTTGGGTCTTGGAACAAGTTCCCAAGTTCCATTCTTCTCAATTTGATCAAGCTCCTCTTCCATGGCTTCTATCCAATACTTATCTTCAGTTGCTTCTTTGAAGCTCTTACGCTCAATTTTGGACAGCAAGGATATGTCTTCATCTTCTGAATAACTTAACATCCTTCATGTTGTTCTTGTCCTACCATCTTCTATTATCAAATCTTCTAGATGATTGATTCCTTTGTATAAACTTAGATGGTGTCTTTGTTGGTGCTTTTGATGGTGTCTTCTACTCAACTATTTCAACTTCTTTTTCTTCTTTATTTTCTTTGTCTTCATTGCACTCCTCTACATTTTGATCATAAACCTCATGTATCTTTTCTGGAAGATTTCTTTCTTCATCAACTTTCACATTTGCACTTTCAACAACTTTGTGCAACCTTTAATTATAGCATTTGTAGGCTTTACTCTTTGAAGAGTATCTAAGATTCACATTTGCACTTTCAACAACTTTGTGCGACCTTTAATTATAGCATCTATAGGCTTTACTCTTTGAAGAGTATCTAAGAAAAATTCCTTCATTTTCTCTTGGATCAAACTTTCCTAGATTGTCTTCATCTCTTCTTATATGGCATGGACAACCAAACACTTTAAAGTACTTCACAGATGCTGGCCTACCTTTCCATAATTCATACGGAGTCTTGCTGCCATTTATTTTGATTAGACCATGGTTCTAAATATAAACAGCAGTATGAACTGCTTCTTTCCAAAATGAATCAGGAACCTTGGACTCATTTAGCATGGTTCTAGCCATCCCTTGAACTGCCCTATTTTTCCTTTCAACTACACCATTTTGTTGTGGTGTTCTTGAAGTTGAAAACTATCTTTTTATGCCATGCTTTTCACAGAGCTTTTCAAATTCACTTGAAGTGAATTCTCCTCCTCTATCTGATCGAAGACATTTGATCTTCTTGCCAGTCTCATTCTCCACTAAGGATTTGAATGCTTTAAATTTTTCAAGAGCTTCAGATTTTTCCTTCAAGAAAGCAACACAAGTCATTCTAGAAAAAACATCAATTAATAGCATAAAATATCTTCCACCTTGCATACTCCTTGTTCCGGTTGGCCCACATAAATCTGAATGAATCAAATCTAGAGGCTTTGATGTAGAATAATCCTTGGACTTGAAGCTTCCTCTAGTTTGCTTCCCGAATTGACATTTTTTACAAATTATGTTTGAAGGTTTTGAGAGCTTTGGCGTATCTCTCACTGCTTCCTTGCGTTTGATCCTAACAAGATTGTCAAAACTTAGGTGCCCCAAGCTCTTATGCCACAACCAACTTTCATCTTCTTGAGTCATACAACACTTTTCACTTTTCAGGTCATTAAAAATATAGAGATTGTTGCTTGCTCTACTAGCTTCAGCAATGGATCTGCCTTATTTTCTTATTTCACATCCTTCAAAATTGAAAGTAAGAGTGTGTTCTTGGTCACACATCTGGCTCACACTGAGAAGATTGTGTTTTAAACCTTCAACATATAAAACATTTTCAATTTTTGTTCTTCCATCATCTAGAACAAGAGTGCCTTTACCTGAAATCTTTAGCTGAAGCATTGTCTCCAAACCTAACTGTTCCACCATTCGTTATCTTCAAAGTGAGAAATTTGTTTCCCTCACCTGTCATATGTCTTGAGCAGCCACTATCAATGTACCATTGACCGACTTCATTTTGTGCATGTACGGTTGTTTGAACAATCATTGAATTTTCTTTTTCTTTTGCTTTCTTCTTTTTCTAAACTTTTGAATTTTCTTCTTTTTTATTTTGTTTAGGAGGCTCTGCAAAATTACTTCTACAAACCTTTGTAGTATGACCAAAATTATTGCATTCGTAGCATATGACATTAAAATTCATTAAAGGGGAAAAAGAATTCAGATTCCTATTCATGAAACCTTGATTTTTGTTCTTGTTCCATGCAAGATTATTTCTAGGATATTCTGCATAATCCCTAGCTCTATGACTGAAATTATTTCTTGCATGTACCCTACATTCCATAGCCTTGTGACCAAAATGATTGCATGAAAAACAATAGCCATAAAAAGAGTTATAAAACCTAGTTCTTTGAGCTTGCCTAAATGGAAGAGGTTTTCTGAAGACAGTATTTCTAACTTCAAAATATGAGCTTGCCTTCTGACTTTCGTTTACCTTGTTTCCTTCACTTTTGAGACTATCCACATAGTGTTTCTGTTTTTCTTCATTTGTTTTTGCTACTTTGGAACTTTGACCTTCTTCATATCCAAGGCCACTTTTATCAAATGTAGATTTTTGAGAATTGATGATCTTGTTCAAAGTTTTTGCACTCTTTTCGTTCTTCAAATCCTTGTTTGCTTGAGCCACAGCTTTATCCAATTGCTTCCTTAGAGAAACAATTTCAGGTTTCTAGTTGTTCACAGTTTTCTTCTTTCATCTTCAATTGATTTTTGACTTCTTCCTCAATTCTTTTGGACTCTTCAATCTGAATTTTCAGATCTACAATTTTCTTTTCAGTTTCCTCAAAAGCTTGTGAGTTGTGATGCTTTATCCTTTGACTCATTGTCTTCTTGAAGTTGTACTTTCAGTTTTGAATTTTTTCTTTTAAAATTTCCAATCTCATTATAGGCAAAGTAAAGCTCTTCTTCAAGATCTACACCTTCATCTTCTTCATTAGTCTTCAAAGCATGCAAAAAGAAAAAAGCAACCACTCATTATCCAACTCCACATTTCATGCAACCGCTCATTTATTCAACTCCACCTTTCATGCAAAATATTGTTGCATGTCCTTCAATATATCGTTGCACGTTTCCTTTGACATCAATGACAATATTCTAACAATAGGGTCAGCCAAGTCAACCAAGGAAAGGAGCGATTGGGTGTGGGCAGAAGATGTTAAGGTCAGAAAATACAATTTATTGCTGATTACGAATATTTTATTATTACAGAATAGTGTAATTTCTGAGATGAGCAGTTGCATCAGATTTTAATAAAATATTCATATTTTCCCTTTGGTGAACAAAATATATTATATTGAGTTGTCTTGAATCTGAAAATATATTCTCAGTAAACTCAATATGTAAATTGTATTAAACATTAAATTCTTTTGGAAACATCCGAAAATAAGTTCAGGAATGACATGACAATTGTTTGACAAAATGCTTGCATTGTCAAACATTGTAAAATCAAAAAATTTCGTGTCTTCTAGATTGGGGTGGGACATTACAATGAGATAATCAAGAAGAATCCAAACAACCATGTGATTCATTTGCAACAATTAAGGGAATATTTCGAAACAAACCTGCTACTTGTGCATAGCTCCATAGAGAAGAGATAGTTGATTGTGTTTGGTATTAATATTGGAAACCATCACGAAATTCAATGTTCAAACTGCTAATAGTTCTATAACTCTGATTAGCTCTTTGAGATTTATGATTCTGTATCAAATGTTGAAATTTTGCATATAAAAATTGACAGACCAAACATTGTTCTTGGCATATAATTATTATTAAAAAACTTGGTTGAATATAAGCTGAATAGAGATGAGAGTGTATCATGTCAATGGATAGCCAATTGATGATTTCTTTATGGAATTGAGCAACTCCTTAAACAGATATTGACTTTGTTGTAAATTGTTTCCTCGTAGAAAATTTCATTTCTTTGGCTATTCCAGAAAACACATGGAAAAATCAAATACAGTGCATCACATCCATAGTTCAAAAACCCAGCGAGTACTCACCAAAAATTTATGGGCGCAAGTAAAAGGAGAAAGTCGCAATGTGTTTTGCTAAAAAATTGCGGTGCATTTTTCCTTAAAAAAAACTCATACCAAATTGTGTCTTCCTGCATAACTTGTGCCAAACAAAATAATCACCGAATGTTTTGGGATGAAAAGGGTTGCAATTTCATTATTTTCAACCAAACTGACAGCGAGCACAGAGTGAACCACGAACCATGAACTAGGGCACGAATTTGACAGCTGTGGTACTGTGCGACTGTAGGTCTGTATGTTCTAAATTTCCTTTTTTTCAACTTTCAACTGTATAACTATTTCGTCCTCCAAGCATGCTCTAAAACTCAAGGAAGTCTTTTAAAAGTTGTTGAAAATGATTAAATTTCTTTCAGATTATAATTCTCAGTATTACTGTACTTTCTTACAGATTATAATTCGAATCTTGAACTTGATAAATCTGAAGTTGATGCCAAATCAATATTGAAGATACTGATCATGAATTCACACGTCTGAATTTTCCTTAATGATATTCGATCCACAAGAGCAAAACATTTATTGATTTCGATATCTTCACTTGTGGATCGGATCTGTTTTAAATATATAAGAGGGAGACACGTCCCATGAGCGGACATGTCTCCACAAAGTGGAGGCATGTCCGTTCATGGGATGTGCCTTTTCACCTTAACTAAACACCCGATCTTTAATTGGGGTTTGTTACTTAATAAACATAAATGCTTACTAAGTTCGATCTGTATTTATCTTCCACAAATAAATAATATCCAATCTGGAAATGATCACCGATAATGACGCTCGATCGGGATCCTATATGAAACATGAAAAACCAATAATCTGCAAGTAATAACCTCTAAATGCAGATCGATAATATACTTGGAATAGTAGTTTCAATCAGATATACAAGTGATCATCGATTTCTATATCTGACCAAAGCTATCATATTTCAACACTCCCTCTTAGCTAGGAAAGATAAAACTAACCAAGTATATAGTGATATCACCTTACTCATGATATCAGAAGATATGGTATGCTTCTAAGAGTGTCAAGTCACATGACATTCTTCATAACACATCTTCATTATGGTATGTGCACTGACATCGAGTCTCATGATGTCTACCATAATAAATCATGGGATATCCAAGGATACATTTATCCACCATGATTATCTCATAAGGATCATAATGATCTTCAACTAATATCAAGTCTCATGATATCTATCAAAATGTCCACGAGATACTATCATGACATATCCACGGATATCAAGTCACATGATATCCATCATGATAGTGAAACTAATCATTGTAAAGTCGTCACCTTACAATGTCAAATACAAGTGTTTATTATCAGAAAGATCGTCACCTTTCAATAATGTACACAGGGGGTGGGGCCCCATAAAGTCATGGAGTCACAGACATGACAAAAGAGTTTACACATTAAACATATTTTAAATACATTAGTACAAAATAACCAATTTGAATCTCAATCTCAACAATAATTTACATTTCAAACATACCAAGTTTCTTCCTGAAGTGTTCAACTTTAACTCTGGAGAGAGGCTTGGTGAGAATGTTTGTTGTTTGATCGTTTGTACTAATATACTCCAACTGGATCACATTCCTTTCTACCATGTCTCTTACATAGTGGTAAGGGATCTCTATATGCTTTGATCTATCATGGAATACTGGATTCACTGAAAGCTTAATACAACTCTGATTGTCACAGTGGATAATAGTAGGATTCAGGGGCTCACCAAATAATCCCACAAGCAATTTCCGGAGCCATACTGCTTCTCTTGCTCCCATAGAGGCTGCAATATATTCGGCTTCTGTTGAGCTTTGTGCCACTAAAGATTGTTTCCTGCTGATCCAAGAGATCATAGCTGATCCTAAACTGAAGCAACATCCTGATGTGCTTTTCCGATCGATTACACTTCCAGCCCAATCTGAATAAGAGTATCCATGTAGATCTAGGTTGACATTTATGTACTTAAGACCATATCCAATAGTACCTTGAAGGTATCTCAATATATGCTTTGCAGCAACAAGGTGTATTTCCTTTGGTTCACACATAAACTGGCTTAGAGCATTCACTGCATAGCAAATATCTGGTCTAGTGTTAACCAAGTACATTAATGATCCAATTATCTGTCTATAGAGAGTAGGATCTGCAAATTTTGACTCTGTTGCTGCTTCCTTCAATTTGTGTAAGTTGGTTTCCATAGGTGTAGACATGGGTCTACATTCCAACATCCCAAATCTCTTCAGAATATCAATAGTATACTTCCCTTGATTTAAGATGATACCATCTGATTTCTACCAGACTTCTAACCCTAGGAAGTAATGTAAAATGCCCAAGTCTTTCATATCAAATTTTGAGGCCAGGTCCTTCTTACATTGAGTAATAAGGTGATCTTCTCCTATTATTAGCAGGTCATCACAATATAAAATTAGTATTAACATATCACCTTTAATTACCTTAAAATAGAGATTTGGATCTGCATCATTCTTGGAAAATCCTTGTCCCATAAGGTAGCTATCGATCCTTTCATACCAGGCTCTGGGGGCCTACTTAAGTCCATATAGAGTTTTCTTTAATTTGCATACATGAGAGTCTGCATTGTGTATCACAAAGCCTTCAGGTTGCTCTAAATAGACTTCTTCTTCAATGGTCCCATTCAAGAAGGTAGTTTTCACATCCATTTGATGGATCTTCCAGCCTTTAGCTGCTGCAATAGCTATTATTGCTCTAACAAAGGTGTATCGAGCAACAGGTGCAAATGTCTCTTCATAATCAATACCTTCTTTTTGTGAGAAACCTCTGGCAACAAAACGTGCTTTGTGTTTCTCTATACTGCCATCAGCAGCATGTTTGATTTTGAAGAGCCATTTGGAAGAGACAACAGATTTTTCTTTTGGTCTAGGTACTATATCCCATACATCATTTTTCAAAATGGATTGATACTCTTCCGTCATAGCATCTTTCCATACTTGATGCTTGAGAGCTTCCGTAACACTAGTTGGTTCTGAACTAATGATCTCACTCATTAAGGCAACATAGCTTGAGAATCTTTTGGGTCTCTTACTTTCTCTAAAAATTCCTTTGGGTGTTGTATAATTCTCAGCTTCCTTAATCATCTTTCTAGCCGAAAGTGGTCTCCTTTTGTTGTTGTTATTAGAATTCTCTTCTAGAGCAGTTTGGTTTTGATTTATGATTTCTTCAGGATACTCCCTCTGAATCTCAGAAGCAGGATCCTCCTCCATGACTTTAGGAGAATCTTGAATTTCTATCTCATTAGAACTCTTAGCCCTTTTCAAAGAAATGTCTTCCTCAAAGATGACATCTCTACTTAGTTCAATTTGTTTCTATCCAGATATGTATATTCTGTAAGCTTTTGAGGTTTCACTATAGCCCACGAATATCCCTTTCTTTCCAGTAGGTTCTAATTTAGATCTCTTTTCTTTAGGTACATGAATGTAGACAGGGCAACCAAAGATCCTTAAGTGACTTATGTCAGGTTTTACACTAGTAAATGCTTCTTCGGGAGTTTTGTTGTCTAGATGAGAGTGGGGACATCTATTTTGAATGTAGACAACTGTCCTAGAGGCTTCTGCCCAAAATGAAGTTTCTATGTTTTGGTTGCACAACATTGCTCTAGCAGCTTCTACAATAGTTCTATTTTTCCTCTCAGCAACACCATTTTGTTGTGGATTGTAGACTACAGTAAACTCCCTCTTTATCCCAGCATTTACACAAAATTCCTTAAAAATTTATGAGGTGTATTCCTTCCCATTATCTGTTCTTAGTATTTTGATTTTCTTCCCGGAAAAGTTTTTTGTAAGAGCTTTGAACTCCTTAAATCTTTTAAGGATTTCTTCCGACTCTTCACATTTAAGAAAATATATCCAGGTCTTTCTAGAGAAGCCATCTACAAATATTACATAATATAAGAATCCTGACATGGAGGGTACAAACATGGGTCCACATAAGTCAGAGTGGACTAATTCTAATACTTTTTTGGTTTTACTCAAACTATTTTGGAAGGTCCCCTTTGTATTCTTCCCTAGGACACACCCTTTGCATGCTCCTTCATGAATTTGTTTTAGTTTGGGCAATCCTGTTACTAATTTTTCTACTTAAGGTAGGGCACGGAAATGAATATGTCCTAATCTTCGATGCCAAATTTCATTTGAATCAGAGATCTCATGAATAAGGGCTTGATTAGTGTCAGTGCACAGTTTGTAGAGATATCCTTGTCTTATACCTATAGTTTGTGCTTTCTTTATGGTGGAGTTCTTTGGCCATGCCAAAACTTTTCCATCCATAAAGGTAACCCTATATCCGTTGTCTTCAAGAGCAGAAATGGATATTAGGTTTCTCTTTATTCCCGGTACAAACAATACTCCAATGAGTTGTAGAGAGAGGCCAGACTTCAAATTTATGGTGCAAGTTCCAACCCCCTTTACTAGATGTGCAGAATCATCCCCAATAGTTACTTCTTCGTCAATTTCTTCTATCATAGTATCTAGGTGTTCTCTGAATCCTGTGATGTGCCTTGATGAGCCACTATCAATTACCCAGGTATTGAATTTGTTTGATACTTGGCTTGATAATGCTGAGTAGAAGACGAATTTCTCAGAATCATATTCTATATTTGTCTTTCCAACTTTAGGAAAGGATGCTTGTTGTTTTGTTCTATCAGGGCACTTGATTGCATAGTGTCCATATTGATCACATCTAAAACATTGTATTTGGGAGATCTCTTTCCTTTTCTTGAATGATCCCTTCCCATAAGAATTCTTCTTTCTCTTGAAGTTTTTCTTCTTACCTTTCTTATGAGAATTTGTGTTTAACACATGAATATCCTCATCTATGGGTTTTTGCTTGTTTCCTTTTGTTATCAATCTTGCTTCTTCTTGTAAGCAATCTGTTCTTAGCCTATCAAATTTAGGGAGTTTTGATCTTGCACTTATTCCTTGAACAAATGACTCCCATGAGTCTAGTAGGCCACCTAGAGCTATTAGTGTTAACTCCTTGCTATCAATTTGATATCCAACTGTTGACAGTTGATCTCTTAGTTCAGTGATTCTCATGAAATATGCATTAATAGATTCTCCCTTGTTCATTTGAACATGATCAAGTTGCCTCTTTAGAGCAAGGGTCCTACTGGTGTTGTTTATTTCAAAAGTGTTTTCAAGGGATTTAAACATTAGGTATGCAGTCTCATGTTTAGACAGAATAGGTACTATATGGTCCCTAACCTCATCTACTATAATTTTCATAGTTTTCTCATTGTTCTCAATCCATTGAGTTTTTTCCAGATCATTTTTTGGTTCTATCTTGTTTTCTTTCACAAATGAGTAACTTATTTTCTTTCAGAATCATCATGATTCTAAATTTCCATGATGTAAAGTTGTTTGCACCTTCAAGACGATCCTCAAATCTGATTACACTTGACATTATGAAGAATGAAATGTGTTTGTGATTTCAAGAGAGAATATGGTTTTTAAAGTAATCTGATATCTTGAATTTAATCGGATCTTTCTTAACATGGCTTTGATACCATGTTGAAATTGATTAAATTTCTTTCAGATTATAATTCGATTCTTGAACTTGATAAATCTGAAGTTGATGCCAAATCGATATTGAAGATACTGATCATGAATTCACACGTCTAAATTTTCCTTAATGATATTCGATCCACAAGAGAAGAACATTTATTGATTTCGATATCTTCACTTCTGGATCTGATCTGTTTTAAATATATAAGAGGGAGACATGTCCGTTCATGGGATGTGCCTTTTCACCTTAACTAAACACCCGCTCTTTAATCAGGGTTTGTTACGTAATAAACATAAATGCTTACTAAGTTCGATCTGTATTTATCTTGCACTGATAAATAATATCCAATCTGGAAATGATCACCGATAATGATGCTCGATCGGGATCCTATATGAAACATGAAAAACCAATAATCTGCAAGTAATAACCTCTAAATGCAGATCGATAATATACTTGGAATAGTAGTTTCAATCAGATATACAAGTGATCATCGATTTCTATATCTGACCAAAGCTATTATATTTCAACAAAAGTCTTGTAATAATCTCAATTCAATTTCGGAGCCTTCTTCCAGAAAATTAATAAAATAACTGAGGCCAGTTTATTTAGTCAGCAGAGAAGAGGTTCATTCTGTGTTTCGTACGTCATGTGGAAGTTTGGTCAAAACCAATTTGGAATTGTAATTTGCTTTCTGGTTTCTGTGAGAAGAAATATTATCCTATTGTATCCTATTCAGAATGAGCGCAATATATAACAAGACAAAGAACAAAAAGAAAGATTCAGTCACCTCTCATTTGCAATGTCTTTTGTTTCCCCTGCATATTTTAATTTTTATACTATAGAGTGACAAGTCAAAGCAGACTGCCCAACATATAATTAATTGTCCAGTGATTCAATGTTAGAAATATTGAATTGGAGGAATCAGCAACTAAGGATATAAAAGACTGTTTAGAAGGCAAATAATAAATTGATATTGAAACTGGAAGTTTATATACATATTGAAACTTTGAACTCATTTTTTGGTCTAGAAGTGTATTGAACTCTAAATTTGATCTATACATGAAGGAAATCAGCAATATGGTCCATAAATTCAGTAATATGCACGTTTTTTAAAGCATATTTTTTAAAATCAATGTAAGTTTTTAATGTTCGATAAATTTGCCAAGTTATTGCCAAGTTTTTAAAGATTTTGGGTCAGCTGAGTAATTGAGTCCAGGTTTTTAAACTATGATCACATCAAGTCCTACAGAGGCATTCATGTATTTCAAGAGTTAATTAAGAAAGACTAAAGTAAGAGCCTTTCACCTGATAGAGGTAAGGAGGATGTGATAATGCCATACCAGGTACCCCAGCAATTAAAAAAACATAGACAGCCTAAGTTCCTAAATTTTAATATTGAATGTTAGCAAAATGATTAATTGCTTTGGGTCATATGGTGTGGCTATAAGACTTCACCCATTTGATCCAGTGGTGTTGGTGAAGGAAAGACCTATTGCATGTGCATTGATTAGGAAGTTAAACATATGTACTTACTATGAGTTGTCACAAGAACTACAAGGTACCAAATACTTTTCAACGGTTGATTTGCATCCACTATACAATCAGATATGAGCAGAAGCAAAGGACGTATAAGGAATTTCTCCACCACAATACATGATATTAAATTATTAATCATTTGTGGATGCCTTTTAGATTCACCAGCACCCCAGTTACCTTCCAGGCAATGATCCTTCCACATCCTTGTAAATTTGTAACTGTAGTATTTGATAAAGTACTTGCTTAAAGCCAAGATATGTGGTACATTTACGACATCACTCTGGAGGCTTTGAAGACTAATCAGCCATATCCATGTGCATTTTTTTTGTCATAAAGCTGGAGCATTTATGGAAAATAGTCTCGAGGGTGTGAAAGTAGAGCCCAAAAAATAAAAAATAAAAAACATAATTCTTGAGTAGCCAACACTGAAGAATGATGTTATGACACAGATTTTAGTCCTATGCAGTTTCAAACGCAATTTGTGAAAGGATCTGCCAAGTTTGTTTCTTCACTGATAAATATGTCAGAGAAAAATATTTTGAATGAAAAGCCAAAAAGGAGTTTTTTAAGTTGAAAAGGGTAAAATATCCCCATTATGGATCCTATCAGGATATCGACACAACAGCAAGACAAACAAGGTTAGTAATCAAACCCAACAGGTCTAGGATAGAGAAAGACCATCACCAAACCACATTTGGAAGGACAAGAATCCATTGACATTAATTGCCCATTCCACTGATATATTTGGCTCACTAATTCAGGACTCCAACCCAACTTGTTTTTTCTATCAAGCCCAAAAATTTACATTTACGATAGCACATTGATCTATTTAAGTTCCAAAACCAATGTTCATAGCAATATCCCCACGAGCTACTGCAAATGAGGATTTTATTAGTCCCACAAGTTTCTTCTTACTAAGAAATAAATCACGTCGCCATATCAAAGACCCACAAACAACCTCGGTGGAGCCTTAATGATATATAATCCTCAAAAGTTATTTTGAATGAGAATTTTAACCAGATCTTATCCCCACAAGTTATGTCGACTGTGTATTCAACCATATCTCATCCCCACAAGTTACCTCAACTGAGGATTTAGAAAAACAAGTGTAGAATATTTATGGTAAAATAGCAACATTTAAGATAGTCAAATAGAATTATATTCAGACAACGAATTATTTTCTTGGCCAAACATATACGGCAGTCAACATGATATTCAACTTCCAATAAAATAAAATACATAAATCAACAAAAATAAATGGCACCAATTCTTTGGTCAAACCTTAGTACATCAACGATATATCAAACAAGTAGAACACTGTTCACACCAATGACAATGAAGTATATAAGAAGGTTAACCATCACTATTGTAATGTCACTTTTCCCTCTAAAGTTGTTTTAAGTATTAGCAGCGGACTTAATAGACTAAGTTTTAGAGTTAAGGTAATTTACAAGATGTAATGTTACTAAAATTATGTGAATAACTAATATAAATTAACCAAGGTAACTATAATATGTAATAATTAGAGAAGGATTCTTAAGTAAATAATGAGCATAGCAAACTGAATGCACATCCATATAATTCAATCAGATTAACATCAAAATAATTGTAAGAACCCCTGTTCTCCTTGATATTAAATTCTTTGCAACTGCTGGTTTTTTTTTTGAGTTTTTGTAGTTTTCTTGTTTTAAGATTGATTTTGCAAGTTTGTGCCAAGTTGTGCAAGAAGATTCAAGTATAAACATAACCAAACACAAGGCAACAACTATGAAGGAAAAGTAATAGACTTGAATCTGATTATGATATCCTTGACAATGTTCAATACACCCTTCAATGCAGAATCAAAATTCTTAAATCTGATTTATCACAGTTGTAAATACAAGTATTTATATACATATTAAAATCTGACTTCTATTCCTTTGCAAATTCAATACAAATCATACCCGAAGATTGATAATGCCAACACAAGCAAATCTGGAAATGACTATGTGCTGTGGCTGAATTCCTTAATGCAATTGATCAGCTTCAAATATTGGTTTCTCCAACTTAAAACTCACAGCAAATGAATTTATTAACCTGTACGCCCAATGTTGGGTTGATAGCAGCTCAAAAAGAGAGGAATTTCAGCCTGAAGTTCAAACGCCCAGCCTAAGATGATGTGTACGGCCTGTCTAGGGCAGAAAGGTACGGCCAGCAATTGAATAGCCTTCAGTTTTCACAAACAGCTTCAAATTATCTTTAATTCCTCAATACTAATCTTTCAAACCTTTGCTAACTTCAATAATATGCACAAATATGACTGCTGATTACAGTCACCTGAATGAGCAACCTTCAGTTGATATTTCACAACCTCAGATAGTTGATACAATGAAGATACTTCTTTCTCCAATGCCTAGAAATTGCAGAAAACCCCATGTTTCTTCTTCTCACAACGCCAAACTCACAAAAAGCCAAGTGTAAAATCATCAAAGAATCAATCGATTGCTTTTTGGATGCTTTTTATGTCTCCTTGAAGGCACAATTCCCAAGAATCATTAAAATCATTATAAATATATTTTAAATGTGCTTTTGTCGTGCTTTTCACTTTCTCATTAAATGAGGCGCTCAAAACCATATCTTATAATTGACCTTTTTAATATTATAATGACCCCCTTTATAATATAAAGTCAATAAGCTATTAAATCATGTACTTTAAATAATTAATTATTATTAAAGCTAACTTTAATAATAATTAAAAATGATATATCTTCCTCAATAAACATTATTTTGCCATCCCATCTGAACTCGGGGGTCAAACACTGCATCCACAACATGTTCAAGTGCCTTACCATAAATAGCAATATTGGACTTCAATGACCAGGTGACTTACTATAAATAGTAAGTGTGCATAACTGAGTCCCGAAACATCAACGAAGGCCAATCCTGAACAATACCATGCTTTGGAGAAGAACAACTCGATAACTACCAAACAGGGCCCTCTAACCATGAGTATTAGCCTACGAGGGTCAAATGATAGGCTAATCAATGAAATGCTAAGGTGAGCGAAAATGGGGACATTACAATCATATAGACAATATTCCCAATATATTGTAGAATCAATGGTTTTTAATACTTATCTGAATAACAACACTTGGAAAAGCCACTCTCACCCTAGGAAGATGTCAGTGGTATTGGCTCTTGCTATGGAACAATCTAAGAGAAACTAGTTCCTTTCTAAACACGGTGCACTATTGCACTCTACACAAGTGTTGATTCAACAAAGCAATGCTCAACACAAGTGCACACCAAGCCCTCGCTAGGACTGTCTCGGGTGTATGATGTACCCCGAGTTGGACACACGATGTGTGCCCCCTTCTCCAATGCCCATTGCTCACCAACCACTTTCTTCTTCCTTGAATGTTCTCCATGCCTTTTCCAAGTCTCACATGAATTCCTTATATATCCTTTTAAGGGATGTTTTCCAAACCATCACACCCTTTCACAAGAGTTTCCTTTAAATAATTATTCCTCGCCCTTTTAAAAGAGTTTTTATTATATTCTTTATTAATCTCTGTTTTAACCAAAGGATCATAATATCCTTTATTTTTCTATCCCTCTTTTAATTCTAAAGGGTTATTTCATAACTTTCTCTTCTCTGGGGAAAAAAGTCACATAACATTTCTCCCCTTGTAAATTAGTTGTTGTCCTCAGTAGCATGAGATGCATCTACATCATAACTCAAAAATACACAATCAATAATTTAAGAAACTGATATTGAATATATTTATCTTTCATAATGTTTCTATATTTTATTTATTTTTTACTTCATCTACATCCTTTTCTTCTTTTAATTCATAGATCTCTCCCCTTTTTAATTTTCTTTCAAATTAACAAGTAATTTCAAGAGAATCATTTTTTTCAATTAAAATTATGACAAGAACTATACATACATACATATCAGGAATTTACAATCAAAGGAACTAATGCTATTCTATATATTTAGTCGCATATATTTTAACTTTATCAATTTTCTCTCATGTAACCCATTTTCTTTAATATAGATGTTTTAATCACTTACGTGTAACTTCAACATTAAATTTACAAAATTATTATCATGTATTGACATAACATTTAGCTAGTGAATGACATGCATATCTCATACTATGTAGTCACTTATCGTTGAACTATATACAACTCTATATACTCAAAATATATTCTAAGATGATGATCATGCATTTTGGAGTACTTGAGTATCCCTTTTTCCTATACGTCAAATATAATTGAATTGAAACAAGTACAAAGTTACTTTAAAAGAGTTCAAATCTTTTCACATAGTCTTTGAAACAAAGTTTTATGACAAGTTAAATTCAAACAAGAATTGAAATATAAATTGGTTTATTGCTATCAACATGGTGTTGGATAAACCAAAAATATCTTTCAGCATATATAACACCTTGTTGTAGACTCATGGGTAATTAATGACTTGATATAATATACTAAAGAGACCTTTTCTATAAAATACTTTACAAAACACATGTACAAAGTTATTGGGTTGATCAAGTCCAATAACAAAGTACAATAGAATAAAACATGGTAATCTTTCTAGGCATCTTAACATGAATATAACAATTGTAAATTATTAACATGCATATAGCACTTCATAGAGAAACATTAGAACTAACCTTCATTTAATTTAGCTAGACTGCACCCACCTAGAAAAAAAACTACTTTAACTAGAATGCACCTAGTATCTATAGCTAACCCATCCCTTATTATTTCTTGATCTTGTTGACACATAAGACCTATGTTCCATGAGATGAGACTCATTCAAAAATTCCCTTCTTTATATCTTTCTTCATTTAAGGAGGTTCACCATAGGAAAGTTTTACGTATTGATCCCAAGAGACCATATAGAATTTTGTGTTGGGCTTCCCATTTTAATTCACAAATGTAGTCCAATATTTGTCAATTTGACTATGACACCATTATCTACCAAAATGTAATTAGGCTTGAATTCTAATTTGTGAAGATAAGCCAAGGCCTTCTGTAAATGCAATCAAATCTTCTATCAAATTGAGAGCCTAAGGGTTCTAGAGAAATTCTAAGTGTAAGAATTCTACTCAAAATTCTAAGTCAGGTTTCTATTTCCAGATTTTACTTATACTGAATGTGCTGATTGCAGAACATTTATTGATTTCTATATCTGCATATCAATTAAAGAGTCGCCATAAATATGATTGGAGACCCACCTCCAAGAGATGCGTCTCATGAGAGGACGTGTCTCCATAAGTGGAGACATGTCCGCTCATGGGACGTGTCCCTTAGAGCGTGCGGGCTCTTGCTGAAACCGATTAACATTCGGTTAATGTCTAACACACATAAACCTTTATACTATGGCGGATAAAAGAATTTTGATTATATTAAATGTGAATTTCAATATCTTTTATTATTACGAATTTATATATGCTCATAAATTCGATTTCCAGTAATATGTATATGAAGGATAATCTTTGATCACATATAAATAACGAAGATGCTTTCAGCATTCGTTATTTATATCTGACCGAAGCTACCATCCATTAACACCTTCACTATGTCTTTTAATATTGTTGCAACTATAGGCTCTTCAAATGGACATCATCAAATGAAAATTTTAATATAATTGGTCAATCTAACCCATATATATGGCATAACTATACATAACCATTTTTGCACCATGAAAGAGCAATGAGTATTTTTTTTAAATTAGAGGTGTTTTCTCCCCTTGTAAAAATTTGACATGTCCCCATGTCTCATCCTAAGAAAATTTATGTTGTGTATTTGATAAAGCATATTTTATTCCAGTCAATGCATTTAAGCAACACAAGGTTTAAGATATGGAAATGATCCTTGAACCTGTGGTTTATGAGCCCACCAATGCTAATGCATATACTAGCTTGACCAACTAGAGAGTGACATATGACACCATGAAAATTCTTATACTACTAGCCACTCCAAAATCAATTATAGAATTCCTATGTAAGTGAACACTTGTGGATCAAAGGTCATATGTAATGATTACTCAACCTAGTAATTCCATGCAACTTGTGGGTTGTCTATCACCTCAATGAAGAGAAAACACAACATAAGTTACTCATAAAGAGCTAAATTAAGTCAACCATTAATTAGGTTATAAATTCCATAGTTTATATAAAAGCATAGACATGGTAATAGCCTACCATGAAGTAGGCCTTGAATCTAAGATCATATGCAAGGAAAATAGCCACACTTTTCAATCTAGATTCTTTGTTTTTAACCGCCTTAAGAATTTCAAGATTGCAATTAATCTATCATATTTGAGGAAAATGGGGAACCTTACCACCTTAACCTATTGAGGGTTGTTTAATGGTGGAGTGGTCATCCCCCCAACTCTATCTCCAAATTTAGCTTCAAATTCAGCAATTTCCAAAACCCTTTCAATATATTCTGCATTCCACACATCTCTATATGATTTCTTTCCACCCTCACCATTTCTAATCTCTAGATCCTCCGACTTATATGCAATATTCTCCATAATTAATGCTCACTTAAATGAAACACTATTCAATAGCTTAACTATAACACCCATGAGTCCAAAACCAGCCAAATCAATATCAAAAGATTTAACAAATCAAACCACCTATATATGAAGAGAACAACAATAATTATAGTCGAAACATTGACAAAGCATAACCAAACGTGACAAAGAGCACTAATTAGAGTCGACTCAAGCAAGAAAGGAGCTTCCAAAGACAACAATGGAGGATGATTTTGTCTTCTTGACCACGCCTTGAAGGTCCCTCACTTCTTTTTTTTCTTTTCTTTTAGTTAATTTCCTTTTTTGGGGGAACTATTAGTAAAATCTTGGCTTTTGATAGAAAGAAAATGAAAAATATTTTAGACAAAAAAATCTATTATTGAGAAAGGCTCCTTCAAAACGATCCCAGTAATGAGTTTGAGTAACTCATTGGTCACTAAATATAAACTAAATGTATTTGATGCCACAAATCCAAAGGAGCTAAAATTAAAATTAAGATGAATAGGTCGAAAGAGAGTGACAAAGTGACAATTTTTTTTAATATCATGAAATCAAAAATCTAAAAGAGTTTATTACACTAATTTGAATCAATGATTTGTATTGCAAATTGTTCACTATAGAAGATGGTAATAACAAAAAAAAGAAATTACAAAGTTATGCTCTAAAATTCTTCTAGAAAAATCTCAATGAGGACATTGAACATTTTCTCTAGAATTTCATCATACAATAGAACTAATATAAATAATTATGTCATCAAGTTATGAAATTCAAATAAAACAATGTCCATATATCTCAATTTTACCAAGCTTATTGTCAAATAATCTACCATAAGACTATTGAGGAAAACTACAAACTTCTATCGCTAAGATGTTCATTTACCCCTACTCACTGATCAACCAAAAATAGAGAAATAATACAATATTTGTCCTTATCTATAAGGGTAGTCTTGGGTGAAGACACCCATCCATACACATTTTCCTTTATCCAAATCGGTAATAAATTGATTGGCTCTTTGCGTATTTAAATATAAGTGTAAGTCAGGATTCATAATAAAACATATCATAATGGCATTGGCATCGGTATAACTCTCCGACCTCTTCAATTTGAAGTGTAATCCAACTCTATATTTGACCACGTTAGAGTAGTAATGTACAGATACATTTGAATAACAATGCATTCAAAACTTCCATATTTATTTTAGTTAGATGAGATTGGCAAAGAAGGTGAAATATCTCAACAAATGGCAAACCCAAAGGGAATTCAATACACAAAATCAGCAAAGAAAGAAGAGAGATAAGTGTAATTAATTGTCGAATCCATTGCAAAGAGAACAAATGTTTAAATTAAGCTATCATTTATTTGGTTTTCTGGTTTATGGGTGTCTCAAGAAAGGCAGCTTTTAGTGAATGAGAGTGGTATGGGTCAGTCCTCTCAATTACCAACTTGCCATTTTATTTTTGTGTAGATGTGTTTCTTTGATGCCACTGTGCACTAAATTCACATGCATGCACTTGAATGTTCCTACTCCAAAGGTTTCAATGGATGCGAAAAAACATTATAAGCTAGAACTTACTATGGATTGTGATCCATAATAATGATATGATAATTTGACTCTACAATCTACGAAATGAATGTGCACGACTTGTTTAGAAATACCTAATCGGATGTCACCGTATAAAGATATGACCCTTAATACAAGAGGTCTCAACCTTTAGAAATTGTTCTTTCAATGAGGATCCCTATTCTATATACAAATGTTCAAAGATTTGGAGATTAAGCATTATGAATATGAATCTAAAGTCTACGGTGATCTATGTATAACTTATTGTCAAGCTTTAAAAAATTGAAGCATACAAAATTATTATAATCTGTTATAAAAATATATTGAAGCAATTTTTCAACCATACCTATCTAAGAATGGCTGAACATATAAGCTATAACAAATGAAAATAAGTTTTTTTGTTGTTCTTTTACAAGGTGGGATGCATAAATAATATTAAAGTTGATCATTGATGTTGTTAAATATATTATATTATAATAGATAGGAACTAGGATGAAAAAGTGTTTTATGTGATCTTTTATCATTAAAATGTAAACAAAATGACTTACCACTATTGAAAAATAACCACTAAGATTTAAAACATATGAAACTATGATATAGAGTGAAACTCTCTTAGGATTTTGATAATGTATCTAACCCTCAAGTAGGGTGCAATAATAACTCAGTAGATTGATATCTTACTTAAAAATACATAGAGAAAGCATGTTCATTGGCTATGGACATGGTGCCTTAAGATGAACCTAAATGTAAATAGGGAGTTGCTCAAGGAAATGTTAACTTTGGACAAGATTTTGAATATGGATATGAACACATATATATGGTCTAGAATTTTCAATAATACCAAAATTATGCTAATGAACAAATGTAGAAAAAACATAAGCATATGGACAAAGTGTCAAAAGCCCAACTAATTTCGAATGAAGAAATCGCTCAAATGTGACAAATGAGTAACCACAAAAGATCTGAAACTGATTAATTTAGTTAGATTATCCAAGTCTGAAGATTCAAGACAGTATAATGACGTTGGATGGTATAAATTGCTCCCCTAAATCTGATGATTAACCTTGCAGTATCAATCTCAGTTCATGAGATCCTATTTTCTTAATTTAAGTGTTCGGTGCCTTCAAGTCCTTTGAAGTTCGCTGCCTTGTATGCTTGATCTTCGGATTCGTTACTCCTGTATCGAACTCCTAATGAGTTCTTCTCTTAATTCATCTTGATGTGGTTCTGAAAGATACCACCGATCTGCTCCTTGTTCCCTTTATTACCTGCTTGACCATTGGATCTCTTTGTTGATCACGTCCCTCCCAACTAGTCGCTTTCTTGATGAAACTTCGAAGTCTCCTGCCTCTTTACTGCGCTATTCTTTACCCGTCCAATTTTCTGTAACCCCTACTCTTTACCGTCTTCATCTAGATATATGCGGGTCTTGTTAACAGGCGTGTTCCTTCAGACATCCCTTCAAAGGACACATCTGGTCTTTCACTAATCGCGTCCCTTCATTATTTGTTTATACTCTTATTTGTCTTCATCTGATCGGCTGTATTAGAATTTGATTAGCATATAATATATAAGAAATGGGTTTGTCTATATAATTAAATATATGCCTATATATGTATATATATAATTAATTTTATATATATGTAGATCTTTCATCTATTAAAAAATGCAAATGTATTAGATCAAAATTAGATCATATACTTAACTTGATTGCTTCTGGAGGATGGGGACATCACAAGTCTCCCCCACTTGACATTGCTTGTCCTCAAGCAATCCTTATAATTCTTTTCTTCCTTGATCTCTTGATGTTCTTTGCCGTTACAGTGGTCTTCATCCTAGAAAAAGATTGTAACATTTTGTTACAACTAATCTCTTTCCAAGCCCTCTAGGTACCTCACTATGGAGTGTACCCAGCCCTCCTAGGAAAAGATTTGGAACATCTCTTCCCAGGCCCTCTGGATACCTTATTTAAGGGTATCCAACCTTGGAATCCTACGAAAAGAGTTGTAACACCTCTTCCCAAGCCCTCTGGGTACCTCACTATGGAGTGTACCCAACCCTCCTGGGAAAATATTTGGAACATCTCTTCCCAGGCCCTCTAGATACCTTATTTAAGGGTATCCAGCCTTGGAATCCTAGGAAAAGGGTTGTAACACCTCTTCCCAGGCCCTCTGGATACCTCGCTATGGAGTGTATCTAACCCTCCTAGGCAAAGATTTGGAACATCTCTCCCCAATCCCTCTGAATACCTTATTTAAGGATATCCAGCCTTAGAATCCTAGGTAAAGGTTGTAACACCTCTTCCCAAGCCCTCTGGATACCTTATTCTTAAGTGTATCCAGCCTTGTAATCCTGAAAAAGATTGTAACATCTCTTTCAGGCCCTCTAAATACCTTATTTTTAAGTGTACCCAACCTTAGAATCTTGGAAAAGATTGAAACATCTCTTACAAGCCCTCTGGATACTTGATTCCTCAAATGTATCCAGCCCTATAATCCTAGAAGCGAGCTTTCCACTTCTCAGGCCTTAGGGATACCCAATATTTTGGTGTATCTATCCTTAAGCTTTTACATGTATTATAATGTAATATTGCATATTATCCTCAAAAAAATGTCTTATTAACTTATTTTGAAGATATTACATCCAAGAGTTCATTTCTTGTTTTAGTCAAGGGCCATCATGTTTTGCCCTTCCGGAGTTTTATTCTTAAATGCCTTAATAGTTTCTTCTCTCTCCCATGTAGCATCATCTTCAGGAAATCCCCTCCATTTGATTAAAAACTCGGTAATGATCCTGTTCCTTAATTTCCTTTCTCTGGTGTCTATGATCAATTCTGGTTCTAAGGTGAGTTGCCCTTCCTCATCTAGTGGAGGTAACTCAGTGCAAGGAAGGACTTGTTGCCCAAGGACCTTTTTAAGTCGGGATACATGGAAGACATTGTGGATCTTGTTGTGCTCTGGTAGCTCTATCTCGTAAGCGACCTCACCTACTCTTATAACTTTGTAAGGATCATATAAACGTGGTTTAAGCTTTTCGGCCCCACTCTTTTTGATCGATGTTTGCTTATATGGTTGTAACCGCAGAAAGACTAGATCTCCAACTTCAAATGTCCTTTCTATGGTGTCAACCAACCTAGATTTTCTATGCGGTGTTGATCAACCTAGATTTTCTACTAGTTCTGGGCTTGCTGCAAATTTTCCTTAAGGGTCTTCATGAGATCAATATTTTTCTGTATGAAGTCCTGTGCACTTTGCACCTTGCTTTCTTGGGTGACCAAATGTCCAAAGGAAGGGACTTCATATCCATATAGGGCCTTGAAGGGGCTCATTCCAATTGACATATGGTGGGTGGTATTATAACAATACTCACCCAAGTGTAACCATTTTATCCATGCGGCTTGTCGACCTGTTACATAATTCCTTAAGTAACCCTCTATCCATTTGTTAACTACCTCTGTTTGCCCATCCGTTTGGGAGTGGTAACTTGTACTTGGGGTTAGATTTGTCCCTACTAGCCGGAAAACTTCTTGCCAAAATTGGCTAAGGAACTTACTATCCCTGTCACTGACGATTGTTCTAGGTATTCCATGAAGGCGAAAGACTTCCTTAAAGAATAATTTTGCTACCTGAGATGCTTTGTATTCCGATGAAATTGCAAAGAAGTGGGCATACTTAGTAAGTTTGTCCACTATCACATAAATACTATCTTTCCCATGTATCTTGGGCAATCCGATTATGAAATCCATCGAGCTACTTTCCCATTTCTAGTTGGGAATGGGTAGCGGTTGTAATAGACCTGCAAGATGACTTTGTTCCACTTTATTTTGTTGACAAGTCATACATTCTTGTACATGTTTGAGCACATCACTTTTTAATCCCTTCCACGAATACTTCTCTCTAATTTGTTTATACGTTTTGTAGTATCCTTGGTGGCCCGCCAAAGGGCTATCATGGAATTCCTTAATAATTTTGTTCTTTATCTTTGAGTAGGGAACAAGAAATATCCTTCCCTTATATAAGATGAGATCATCCCATATCTTGTATTCTTCATTTGGCATCCTTCCTTCTAAGATCTCGGAGGCTTGTGCATCTTTGGCATACTCGGTAATGATATCATTTTTCCAGTCCTTTGAGATGCTTGTGATGGTGTTGAGGTGGGGGCACCTGGATAACGCATCTACCACTTCATTGTTGGCTCCTTTAACATACTCTATGTCAAAATCATAGGCGTGTACTCAACTCACCCACTTTTGTTGACGATCATTAAGATCCTTTTGATGCATGAAGAATCTTAGACTATTGTGGTCTATTCTGATGATGAATTTTCCACAGACTAGGTATTGTCTAAATTTGGCTAGGGAGTGCATAATAGCCAACATCTCTTTATCATATATGGAGTAATGCTTCTCGGCCGCAATCAGCTTGCGGCTTTCGAAGGCTATTGGATGTTTCCTTTGCATGAAAACTGCGTCAATTCCTTCTCCGGAGGCATCACATTGTAGCTCAAATGGTAGTGTGAAATCGGGAATGGCAAGGACAGGGCAAGTGCTCATGGTTTCCTTGAGTTTCTCAAAGGCTTGTTGTGCTTGGTCATTCCATATAAAGGCCCCCTTTTTTGTCAAGTCTGTGAGGGGAGCGGCTAATTTGGAGAAGCCCTTAACAAAACACCTATAATAGTTGCATAATCCCACAAAGCCTCTAAGTTGAGTCAAAGTCCTTGGCTTGGGCCATTCTTTGATGGCTTTAACCTTCTCCTCATCCACGCTTACCCCTTCTACATTGATCTTGTGTCCCAAGTAGAGTATCTCTTCTAGCCCAAATTCACATTT
Organism: Sequoiadendron giganteum; assembly: GCA_007115665.2. Lineage (NCBI taxonomy): Eukaryota > Viridiplantae > Streptophyta > Pinopsida > Cupressales > Cupressaceae > Sequoiadendron > Sequoiadendron giganteum. The sequence continues at coordinate 17,851,463 of CM021110.1, read as the reverse complement.
TGACATTTTTGCATGAAGTGATTTTGATTCCAAAATGCTTAAAATTTCTTCAATATGGCAGAGATGATCTTCCCATGTTTTGCTATAGATCAAGATGTCATCAAAGAAGATTAGTATGAACTTCCTTAATTGTTGTCAAAAAATGTGGTTCATGCACGATTGGAATGTGGTTGGAGTGTTGGTGAGGCCAAAGGGTAAGACTAGAAATTCAAAATGCCCATAATGACATCGGAATGTTGTCTTTGGTACATCTTCCTTCATTTGAATTTGATGATATCCCTAGAGTAAATCAATTTTGGAGAAGTATCTTGCCCCATGGAGTTCATCCAATAATACATCTATTCTTGGGATTGGGTACCGATTTTAGATATTTTTTTGGTTTAAGGCCCTGTAGTCTATACACATTTGCATAGTGTCGTCTTTCTTCTTGACTAACACGACGAATGATGCAAAGGGACTATTAATTGGTTGAATGTGTCCCATTTCCAGCAACTCTTTAATAGTTTTTTCAATCTCTTCTTTGCACTTCTGAGGATGCCTATAGGGGGTGGTTATCACCGGCTTTGCTCCTTCTTCCAATTCTATGAAATGCTCAAATCCTCTTTTTGGAGGTAGAGCGAGGGGAATATCTCCAAAAATCTTCTTGTGTCTCCTTAGAATGGGTTGGACGTCGATGTGAATCACTTGCTCATGAGAGGGTGATTTATCTAGCACCATGCATTGTACCATCCATTCTCCTTGGCTGTGCCATACAATCCTCTCCATCCTTTTGCATGATACCACTTTGGGGGACCCATTCAGTAGTCCTCTTAAGTGTAACTTCTTGCCCATTGTGCTTGAAGCAGATTTCTAGGTTCGGGTTATCCATGGTAAAGCACCCTAGGGAGTTTATCCAAGGCATCCCTAGAATCACATCCTTTTGTAGGTTCACCACATAAAAATCCCCTCTTATGGTATGTCCATCCAAGGTGATTTCTAATTGGGGAATGATCTTTAAGCATTGATTTGTGGCTCCATTTGCAAGTGCTACCTTGAAACCATTGAAATTTTGAGCCTCTAATCTTCACCTTGCCACTAAACTTTTGCTGATAAAATTGTGGGAAGCCCCGCTATCCACCAAGGCAATAATTTTTTGCCCTTTTAGTGTACCTTTGATTCGAAAGGGTATATGCTCACTTGCTTGAGAGATGACCGCTAATGTCCCTTGTTGATCCGGGTCCCATCTTGCCTTTTTGGTAGGAATTTCTCTTGATTCTTCATCCGATGCTTCTTCTATCTTATGTATTTATCCCTTCTTGCATTTGTGGTCTTGTCCCCAAGGTTCCTTGCATCTGAAACATAAGCCTCTATCCATTAATTTTTTCCTTTGTTTGTTTGCTTCCTTGTTAAGGCATTGATGGCCTACGACCCAAGGTTCATTGCAAAAGTGGCATGCTCTTCTTCTATTATCTCCCCTTCATTGGTCTTGTTTGGGCTGTGACTTGAGCAAAGGGTTCTTAGCCTTTTCCTTTGGAGAGCTGGATTCTACTTTTATGGCCCTTTGAATTGCCTCCCCCATGGTTTGGGGCTCCAATGGGTTTACTATGTTCTTGATTGGCTCCTTGAGTCCTTCAATGAATAGATAGGTGAGCCTTCTTTGAGATAGGTCGAGGACCATGACAGCTATCCTTTGGAAGTCATTTGCATATTCCTCCACCGTTCCTTGTTGCCTAAGTTGGGTGAGTTCCTTGAAATACCACTCAAGATGCCTTTGGTTGAATCTGTTAATGAGTTTTTGAGTGAACTCACTATAGGTGGTTATATTCCGGTGACCTTGCGTGATGAGTCCATGGTGCCACCAATCGTGAGCTATCCCTGATAGGTGTAGGACAGCAAATTTGATGGCATCTTCTTCGGTCATGGGGCTGAGGGAGAGATAAGTATCAAGCTTTTGAACCCATGATTGTGTGGTGGTCTTCCCGGAGCCATCAAAAGAAGGCAATGTCATCTTATTAACTCGAGATCTAAGGTTTTTGCTGGTCTGATTCTTTCTTTTACTTGAGTTGGCTTGAGCTTTGACTTCATAATATTCCTTGAAGGGTACGAGTTTCTGAAATGCCGGGTCTAATTCAGCATACATAAGCGTGATATCTTCTGCACTATATGAATTTTGCTCTGCCATTTCTTCTATGACATTTTTGTTTGGAAGGAAAGGAGGCATGGTTGGTCTTAGTGAGGAGCTTTGGGTTGAATGTTCATTTTCGGAGTTGTTTGATTGCATTTCTTTCCTTGGATTGGTTCTTTCTTGAGAGTAGTGGCTATTTATGCTTTGAAGAGCTTGGAGAATTAGCTGATTGGTCTTCTCAAATTTCTCATTGGTTTGCTCCATAAAGGTTTTCAATTCTTGAGCCAATCTATCAGCCATAGTTCCTTTCCTGTGGTAGGTTCGCATTCACTTCTTCCTTACAGGTTGGCAAGATCGATGCTCTGATACCACTGTCAAAAGCCCAACTAATTTCAAATGAAGAAATCACTCAAATGTGACAAATGAGTAACCACAAAAGATCTGAAACTGATTAATTTAGTTAGATTATCCAAGTCTGAAGATTCAAGACAGTATAATGATGTTGGATGGTATAAATTGCTCCCCTAAATCTGATGATTACTGCAACAAAACCTTGCAGTATCAATCTCAGCTCATGAGATCCTATTTTCTTAATTTCAGTGTTCAGTGCCTTCAAGTCCTCTGAAGTTCGTTGCCTTGTATGCTTGATCTTCGGATTTGTTACTCCTGTATCGAACTCCTTATGAGTTCTTCTCTTAATTCGTCTTGATATGGTTCTGAAAGATACCACCAATCTGCTCCTTGTTCCCTTTACTACCTGCTTGACCGTTGGATCTCTTTGCTGATTGCGTCCCTCCCAACCAGTCGCTTTCTTGATGAAACTTCGAAGTGTCTCCTGCCTCTTTACTGCGCTATTCTTTACCCATCCAATTTTCTGTAACCCCTACTCCTTACCGTCTTCATCTAGATATATGTGGGTCTTGTTAACAGGCATGTTCCTTCAGACATCCCTTCAAAGGACGCATCTGGTCTTTCACTAATCACGTCCCTTCATTATTTGTTTATACTCTTATTTGTCTTCATCTGATCCGCTGTATTAGAATTTGATTAGCATATAATATATAAGAAATGGGTTTGTCTATATAATTAAATATATGCCTATATATGTATATATATAATTAATTTTATATATATGTAGATCTTTCATCTATTAAAAAATGCAAATGTATTAGATCAAAATTAGATCATATACTTATTTTGATTGCTTCTGGAGGATGGGGACATCACACAAAGGTTATAAGTTACATCTTAGAACATCGAATCTAATGACTTAAAGGTTAATGCAAATGTATAATGCTCAATATACACTAGAAGCATTCAAAAGAGTAGAGTTAGCCTAAAATTTAAAAGCATAAAGAAAATTTAAGATAGGAAGAACTGATCATTAGGCTCTGATATCAAATGTAATGTCACTTTTCCCTCTAAAGTTGTTTAAGTATTAGCAGCGACTTCATAGATTAAATTTTAGAGTTAAGGTAATTTACAAGATGTAATGCTACTAAAATGATGTGAATAACTAATATAAATTAACAAAGGTAAATATAATATGTAATAATTAGAAAAGGATTCTTAAGTAAATAATTAACATAGCGGACTGAATACACATACATATAATTCAATCAAATTAACATCAAAATCATGCAGACAATATTTTCAATATATTGTAGAATCAATGGTTTTCAATACTTATCTGAATAACATCACTTGGAAAAGCCACTCTCACCCTAGGAAGATATCAATGGTACTGGCTCTTGCTATGGAACAATCTAGGAGAGACCAATTCCTTTCAGAACACAGTGCACTATTGCACTCTACACAAGTGTTGGTTCAATAGAACAATGTTCAACACAAGTGCACACCAAACCCTAGCCAGGACGGTCTCAAGTGTACATTGTACCCTGAGTTGGACACACATTGTGTGCCCCCTTCTCCAATGCCCATCGCTCACCAACCACTTTCTTCTTCCTTGAATGTTCTCCATGCCTTTTCCAAGTCTCGCACGAATTCCTTTATATCCTTTTAAGGAATGTTTTCCAAACCATCACACCTTTTCACAAGAGTTTCCTTTAAATAATTATTCCTCCCCCTTATAAAAAGAGTTTTTATATATATTCTTTATTAATCTCTCTTTTAATCAAAGGATCATAATATCCTTTATTTTTCATCTCCCTTTTAATTCTAAAGGGTTATTTTATAACTTTCTCTTCTCTTGGGGAAAAAGTCACATAACAACTATTCCAATCAACATGGCAATTTATATGGAAACTAAAATTAGAAATTAATCCTTTGTCAAAGCAAGTACAATAATCAAATGATATTAAGTTTCTAACTAAATTGAGTACAGTAATCAATCTGGGGCAGTAGTCAAGTTACCTCTTGAATGAGATCAAATGTGAACCTTGTTTAAAAGTCAAGAGCACACAGTTCTAATCAATAAAATGAAAACAACTAGTGACAGTGGCAATTTGACAGCATAAATTCATCACTGTTCTCTACATTTAACCATCTTTATACCACTAATTATTCTATGTTTGCTATGCATATGATGATTAAATGTCCGCAAGGAAACCATGTTTGAATGGTAAATAGGACCTTATTTTTCCAAGGAGTCCAAGCTTATTAACCACTTTTTCAGATTTTCCAGCTATATAATGACATGGACAAAGTATCATGGTTAATATATCCCTTTTCTATCTAATTTGACCAAAGTTGATCCTAATGATTACTTCATCTGGCTGATAAATTTATCTTGATCTTGAAATTTCCATTGTGTTCTTAGGGAATATGTGGATCAATGATGTTCAGTATGGCTTATTATACTGAACCCTTAACATTTTTTGGTTTTCCAAACAATCTCATATCACTACTCATGTTTTCTGTTGCAGGAAAAAATTCAGATTTTTTCTCTGTTTTCCCATAGATTTCACTTGAGACTATTTTTCCAGATTTCTGTTCTCTTTAGAACAAAATAGCAATTCTGTTATTTACAACTATAATTTAAGATCATTATACAGATGTAATTCCATGAGATTTAAATTTCATTTTAGTTGCTCGTGGCCTATTTTACTGATCATTCCTACTCTAGCATTCATGAAATATACAATGTCAACAATAAATCGGTTATATAAAATTTGATATTATTGATCAATCCCATAGATTGCGCGCCATTTAGACCAACACAAAAAACTATCCATGACATTGAATTTCCATTTTTGAACTTTTTTTGCTGACTCGTATCTGCATTACTTCCCTGTTTAACGCTAAATAAAGAGCAGCAGTGTGCAACAATCAAGAAAAGACATAACTGATGGCTTTTAAAACTCAAACCCATGAATTAATTTCTGCAGAAACAGTGGGGACCAGATCAAACACCATTCTACAATACTACAATATTTTTAATTTACCATCAACTTTTAAGAGCAGCTTTCCGCATACCTATTTACTTTAAGGCCTGACTCTGATTATCTGAAAGACACCCGAAGAGTTTGTTGGAACGAAGGGAGCAACTTGAGTTCCTCTTTTGAATAGGATTTATTTTCATTTCATTGTACTTGGATGATAGAGTTGCAAACTAAAATATTGGCTGAGGAATACACTAATTTTGGACGCAAAAAAGGTTGTTCTTATGGATGTCGATTGACATATGCTAATGAGAACAGTAGAACGGGGATTGATTCAAAGCTCAAACACAATTAAAGTAATTTGTCATGTGGCAGATCCAATTTGGACGTCAAAATGGGCACACAGTCTGAAAGCAAATTAAATCAATTGAAATGCTCTGTACGTATTGAACCAAATTTTAACGTGGTTTTTGTGATAATAAAATGCTATGTAGAATCCAAATTCGCAACCATGACGGGAAAGTAAAATGAAAATACAATAAAAACAAAGGATGGCATTCCGACTATTCGTTATAAGAGTATGCATAATCAAGGTCTGTTACAACAATTGGTCTTTAATAAGTTAGTGGAAAGATGTTAACATTGATTTCATTATTGAATTACCCAAATCTGATAGAGAAAACAAAAAATTTATGATAGTGTTTATGGGAGCTAATTTTTCCCTCTCTGCCCCCAAGAAAAAGAAGTGGGTGACTTAAACTATGAGTAAGGAAAGCATACCTGACTGCAAGATTCGTAATATAAACAGCTGATGGAGTACTATCTTTGAAGAGATTAACTGTACTTAATTCGTCAGTCTGCAGTTTTCTGGGAGAGGCTACCACATAGGCATTGGCGTCATCTATATTGACTGTTGCCGCGGAAAATATTAATGCCAGAGAAATGCACCACACCCAAATGTTCCCGAAAGTATTATTCTCCTCTGGGTAATTGAATAATTTCTGAACAATAGAGAAGTATTTATCTACCAATAGGGCTCGCAGATTTGGTGACAGAATAATTTTGGCAATAGATTGACTCTGATTGGATGACAATCTGCTGTTTAAGAGAACATTTGGAGCGGTCATGGCCGAAAAGGGTCTGATGGAAATTTGATTATTAACAAGAATTTGGCATTGTGAATGCTGAAAAAATTTGGAGGGAAATTGTAAGTGGGCAACCACAGCCATTTGCATATAGATGAATAGGCTTGTACCCACTGTATAATAAAAAGTAAGCAGACGGATTTCAATTGATACAGGGATGGGAGGCCGGCCTTCAAGTTTTTGTATAATAGACAGGCATTATTGGATCTCCTTGTGGGGTTGAAAAGTTAATGAAGATCCCTCGACATTTGTCCCTTCAATAGGTAGTGGGAGAATTGATACAAAGATGGTAATAATACAAAGATACCAAGCGTCACGAGGGCCGTTGTAGATTATGTCACGCAACTCGCAACTTACAATATCTTAGGGAGATTATGTTATGCAATTTAGAGTTAGAAAACAACAAGAATTGATGAGGTCTTGATGTTTTGGTTTGGCAAAGGCAGTTTCAGTATCATTTCGTGAGTTTTATAGACCGATTAGTCTCATTCATTCATTTAACAATAGGTATCTTAGGGAAGGAGATAGTGCATCTTAATTTTTAGTTTTGGTATTTGCATGGTTTCAATTTTGTAAGAGAAAAAATCATATTCTCGCATAAAAATCTAAAGACAAATTAAACGAATAAACTAGTTAATAGTTACCTTAGATAAAGGAGTGATGAAATGAAATGAAAGATTTTAATGACGTCCACAAGACTAAACAGTCTAAGGGACCAAGACAAAATCAAGCCTAATATGTCTTCATGCTCTTTTCCAAGTCGAATCACCTACTATTAATTTTGACTAGAAGGCTAGTCGTCTGATTAATCTTGTCTTCCCCAAAGAGTTGGTGCATATTATCAACTTTCAAACTATTTTCGTGTTGAGTACGAATATCCTCATAAGTGGTGCATTCCATGATGAAGTGCCATTCCGTTTCCACAGTCCCCTTATTGCAAAAAATACAAGTTCTTTCTTCCCAAGTTTCTTTGGGTATCTTCCACCTACCGGTCTCACACCTAAGGTGATGTGATCCCATCCTCAATTGCGCAACTAACAACCTTGCTTTTCCTTTAATAGTTGCACCTAGATAAGTTTTTTCACCATGATTCTTTTCTGGGTTAAACTCTTTGATGTAGTCAGCTTTCTTACGCTCAATTTGATTTGCCCACATGGCAGTTCTAAATTTTTCATTCACATAGCTTTTTATTTCACTATTGGTGCTAGGACACTCTTGCAAATTGATGTCCCACTTGTTCATCCACTTCTTGTTCTACTTCATCCAAGTTTTTTTCCTACGATCTAGCGTCTCCTTCATAACCATTTTAGGCCAACTATGGTCATCCACGTTTTCAACCTTCTTTAAATAGCTTATCAACCGAGTTAATGCTAATGCTTCCAATGGAAAAGTCCTTGCTTCAGCTAAAAGAATTTCATATGGGATTGTGGTTTAACTTTGAGACTGCTTGTTATTAGATGTTTGTCAATTCTTTCTAGTTGCCTCCAACTACACTTTGACATACTGCTTCCCCACACTTCGCACCCATAAAGAACAACCAGCACAACAAGCAAACCAAAAAGGGTTTTCTTGGTTTTCCAATCCCAAAGCTCGGCCTTTCTACACCTGTTATGCAGAAGGTAGGAGGCTTTCCAACCTCCTAGCATCCTTTTCGTACGACAAGTCTCCCAACTAAGCTTATAATGAAAATCTATCCCAAGATACTTGTATTCTTTCACAATTTCAAGCAGGCTACCTTCAAAAAGAAAGGTATTTTGTTTATCTTTTCTGTTCAATGAGAAAATCATGATTTTGGTCTTGGTGATATTCACTTACATCCCAACCTCCTGACAAAAGAGTTCAAGAGCTTTCAAGTGTTCTCTTAACCCATGAGTTGTTTTTGAAATTAGGATAAGATCATCAGCATATAATAGAAGTTTCACCACATAGCCTGCTAGCTGAATACCGTCCCCATTTGTATTGCTTAACCAAGCTCCAACTTATCAATGTATAACCCAAAAAGCGTGGGGGATAGAGGGCAGCCCTGTTTAACTCCAATGTCACTACCAAAACACTCTGACATACCATCACTAGTTCTGATTTTAGCTCTAACCTTCTCATACAATCTGTGAACAACTGCTCTATACTCATTTGGGATCCCTAATTCCTCCATTCTATTCCATAGTTTGTCTCTAGGTACCGTGTCAAAAGCTTTCTTAAAGTCTACAAAATAGCAGTAAGCCTCCTCACCCTAGATGTTCCAATTTTTTTCAATCAAATGTCTAAGGGTGATATAGTGATCAATGGTAGAGTGTCTCGACCTAAAGCCTACCTGCCCCTTTGCCCTTTTGCCCTCATTTTCTACCCAACTATTGATCCTTCGTTCAACCATGCTCCCAAAGAGCTTGCCAAAGATAGGATTGACCATAATCGTGCGATAGTTAGATGGAGTTGAGATTGGAAATATATATTTAATTAGATTGAAAATAGAATAAAATAATGATAAATATGAATTTTGAAGTTTTTCGATTTAAGAGTCAATAGGTAGTTTCTAAGAATATTAAAAGATATGAAAAAAGGGAGGTTTTGATGAGAAAGGGAAAGTTAAATTTTGATGGTGCTTCATGTGGTGATCTTATAAGATCAGAGTTGGTTATGTGTTGAAAAATGTCTTGGGTGACTTTGTGATGGGGGTTCTCATAGTCTTAACATTAAAACAAATAATGAAGTGAAGTGGGAGGAACTTCTTGTTGGTTCATTTTTGCATATTTTCATCATCTACAATGAAAAGTGACTCTTTAATCGTTATTAATGTCTTAAGAAATAGCATTGCCCAAATTGAAAACTGTGTACCATTCTAGAAGAAATCCTTATTTAGATTAGGAAATTTGATTATGTAGAAATTTGCCACTATTTCAAAGCGCAAAATAGAGTTGTCATTCTTTTTGAAAATCATGGAATTGATCTAGCTAATGTTTCATCTCAAGAAAGATGTGGCATGTTTGATTAGGTAGGGCTAGATAAACACGTTGAAGAGAACCAACCTCCATGATTTGTGAGTGCTTACTTTGATACATTAGGCATTCACTTATATCTCATTATGCCTCATTAATGATGTCTAGTTTGAGCAATCTTGTAATATATCTAGTCATTATGTTTAATTAAGGATGATGCATTGTGTATTTTATGGTGTTTTGATGGTGGTCTCTATCCATTGGTTGGATTGACTATGTGGTGTGTTGGCATGTTATACACTAGGTCTCGAGTGGTGTTGTATTGAATTATGTGGCTATTAGAAGGGGTTATTTTCATGGTGGGATATGACATTAGATCTTCCCATGATTCTCTTCAAAAGGGAGCATTTTTTTACCACCATTTGAAGTATATTTTTGTTGCTCCACTACGACTCAATTTAAGGTGGTGAAAGTAATATTGGGTTAGGATAGATTGCAGTTAATGGCATGTTCCATTCGACATCATCTATTTTGGTGGTATAAATAAATTGGAGGTTGTAGTATATTATGAGGAGGTGAGAATGTGGAGGCACTTTAGTTTAAATGGGAGAAAAAGTAATGAAGAGTCTAGATTTAGAGTTCTAAGGTATGGTATTCTAGGGTGCATTAAATGCTAAAGAGGTTAAAGCAGTGCAAGAAGAAATCTCAGGCATTAACCATGAGATGTACAACTTAATAGAGTTTTTATAATATTTAAGACTAATGATTAAAAATTTTAATTATATCTCACAACAAAGGTGTTCTGGAGGTGGTTGGTGGTCACACAGTTTCCTAGAAAATAAATCTTGCTTCGCTTAGTGTGTCATGTAGAAATTATTAAAGGCCTGCAATTAGATGGTTTAGAGGATTTTGTAGTCTTATTGTCAATGAATGTCAAGTTAGTTGTATTGTTTAATAATGACATCTTATAATAGTCTTTGGCATATAGAAGTCAACTCCCAATCTCTCTAATGTGTCAATGGGGTGTCTAAAAACCCATGATTTGACAAAATAAGTTGGTGGGCACAATGTTGGATCAATTATCTTTTGTGGCTTCATGTTATTTTATTACATGTGGTGATTTTATTCTTTCCTTATGTTGCACCCTTTAGGATTGTTAAAGAAAGTTTTTTTTTTCTTATGCTCTCATTGGTGATTCAATGATAGAGCCTTTTGTTATGTTTATAATTTTTCCCATTATGCCCTTACATGGGTTGTTAACACTAGCCTATTATATGTTTTTTGTATGTTTCTCTTGTTAGCATTTTGGGTTAGGGCCCCATAATAGACCCCCAAAATATTAATTAAAAAAGTATCTTATAGCTCTCATTCTATGGTAATATTCTCTAAGAATGTTGAAAGATAAGATAAATGGAAAGTCCTGGTGTAGGAGGCAAACTTAAACTAGAAGATGTTTCTCAAGGTAACCCAAGTATGGTGAGAGTTGGTTATTTGTTTAGAAATAGCTTGGATGTTTTTTGATAAGGGGATAACACAATCTTGGTATCAAAATTAATTATAAAGTAGAGTGGTGATATAGCTAGTTTAATGTTATTATACTTTGAATGTTATCATAATGTTACGACAGAAGGTGATATATTGATTATTATCAATGTCATAAAAAGTAGCATTGTTGGAACTAGAAGCTTCTCTCCATTCTACAGGAAATCCTTATTAGATTGGTAAATGATGGAAAGGGAGACTCTCCCTTTCAAATTAGATCACAAACACACATAAAACACTATGCAAGAAGAAAATAAATTAACTTGAAACACATAAAATGGAAGACAAATCTGCAACATGCATTAACTTAAAAATCTGAAAATGAAATACATAAACATGGATCTCACATGCTCCCTTACAACATGGGCTTCAAAGCATACAAAAATCTACAAATTAGCATTCTAGCTTCATTCTGGCAGCATCTAGGTATGCAACCACCAACTCTCAAAAACCCCCCCTTCACCAAATAAGCAAGCATCATTATATAGAAATTGTGTGAGAAGAAACTACCATTGGTTTTCCAACACAACATCCAATAACCACCTTGAAATCCAACACCTAACTTGAGGAGAGATAATAATATAAAATATAAAATAATTCCTTGCATTCATAACCTTCACATGGGTGCCTAACTTTTGGCCAATCATCTTGGTCAATCAAGACACCTTCTTTGACTCCCAGTGGCCCTGACAGCTCCAAATATGGTCATGCAACAACATGCAAAGATTATGGTGCAAGCATGCAATTGAACATGCAAGCACATGCAAGTCCCAAATGGTCCCCAACAAGACTTTGGATTCCTAAGACGGGTATTTCCCAACTTTGTCTTAGAAGATATTTATAAATGTATAATTCCCACCAAAATTACAATTACAATTTTGTCCCAAGGGAAATTACAAAGTTGCAAATCAAAATATTTATTCACCTAGCCTCTAAGACCTTATTTAAAATAAACCAATTAAAAGAACAATATTTTTGGTGATACAAGATTGTCATTTCACCTTGGATGCTCCTGCATCAGACATCCCAAGTAGAAAGAAATGTTTCATGAGTTGCACTCAGAAACATTTGCAGACCCTATGTCTATCTTGGATCCACCTCTTTTCCTTGTCCACTAGAATCTTTACATGCACGAATTTTTGCAAACTTACAACATTACCACGTTTCATCCTTCCTCTACTACTCATCATGTAATTCAAGGCATCAAATTTGTTTTCCAACCAATATACTTCATCAAAATCAAAACTAACAATTAAACTTATACCTCCTCCTTCATCAAAACAAATGTAAATTTATTTGCCTCATTTGTTGTTCTACCTTTTCCATCTCTTTCCACTATGTCCCCTTCATGAAATTCCACTTTTTCAATGCCTTCTGAAAGATACAACACTATTGCAACCCGGTTTCCTTCACTCAAAACAACATAAGTACTACAATCAAGACTCAATTTCCACATTACTTGACAAGGAATCATGATCACTAATCAAAACATTTTCACCTCCACTATTCTCAAGCAAGGATTCTTCAGAAAACTCTTCATGACCTTCACACTCCACTCTTCCAATTCAACTTTATCAATAATAATTTCTGCTACAACAAACTTATCTATTCCTTCACTCTCTTTCTCATCAAAGGAAACAATAAAATCATATTTTACCTTACCCTTTGTTGATACCTTCATTCCACTTAAGATCTCTATTTCAATCTGAGTCAACAAATCACCATTCTAATCTTCATCATGGTTAGTATTAACAAATCCAACATATTCATGCATCATACCATCTAAAGGTTTGATTTCATCAACCAACCAAGACCTTTCATTGTTACAAACCTTACCCATTTCTTCTTTCAATGGCTTCAATTTGTGTTTCACTCCATCCTTCGTCAATGTGTATGTGTTGGCATAACCATCGTGCATCGCCTTCCTGTCAAATTGCTAAGGCCTTCCTAACTGTTATCCTTGAATCTAGCAGCGCTCTATTCACGGGATAACCCCCTATGAAACTTGTATGTTTCATAGTTTTGTGTACTTCAAGCACACCAAACGAGGCAAATTTCAATTCACCTCGATGCGTAGTCCAAAACCTCAAACAGTCTGTTTGAGCATTCCCCCCCCCCCCCCGTTCGTCTTTCGAAGAGCTTTGAAACGAGTATTTTCGTTAATCCCCAATCCTTGGGAGTTAATCAATTTTTTACTCATGTCGAAGCGCTGATTTTCAACGCTCCTACATGAGCCTTATGTTAGCAAAATAAACTCCAAGTGTTGGAGCGGTGATTTTCACCGCTCCTACACTTTTACTCAGTCTCTTAAATGCACAAGCAGTGAAAATCATCGCTAGTGCATTTTTCCTTCTGATGAGTCTTTTACATGCACAAGTGGTGATTTTCACCGCTAGTGCATTTTCCCTCCATGATGTACTCCGTAATTAATGCAACTAAAGTTGCATTAATGATCTTTTCTAATGACTTAATAAAGTTGTTTTAGGTTATATTATCCTCATTAATCCACCTTTCTCTCTTCCTCCTCACGTTGGTCATCCTCCAAAATCCAAGCAAGATTACGTTTGAAGATTTCTCGTGCATCTCAGCTAGGGCTTTGGTCACTTTTATTAGGTACATCTTTGTATCTTTCTTCTTCGTCAATTTTTGATGTTATCTTTTCCTCATGCCTTTTTCTTGCTAGGGATTTGTTTCTTTTGTCTTAAAATCTTTTACCTTCTTTTTTGTCGCCCTTCCATGATACATTTTTCATCGCTCGATCACCTATCTTCATTGCTGGTGAGTTTGAGTGATCTTTCATCGATCCTCATCAATTTTCACCAAGTCCCATACTTGTTCGAGTGAGATTTTTCACCGCTTTAAAATTGTAAGGTCTTTCCACCCACTTGTCAAAGTGATGAAAATACCCACTATTACATCATCCAAGATTTCCACCAGCTCTTGCATGGGTCTTTTCTCTCAAATGATGAAGTGGTGAAAAAGTGTGCCCTTACACATTGACCTACACTCAAGACATGCTCGAGCAGTGTTTTTCAATGCTCGAGCATGAAATAGACCTTCCCAAAAATGCACTAGCGTTAATTTTTAGCACCCTGACACTTGACTTTCCAAAATGCTAAACACATGTAGGAGTGTTGAAAATCAACGCCCCTACATGCAAACTAACTTCTCAAGATGTAGGAGCATTGATTTTCAACGCTCCTACACAAAAAATAGTTTTCTACTATAACACTTAGAAATTACTTTGTTTGCGCTCTGAACCTCATTTCTTCGCCAATACTCTGATTTCCATGCCTTATAGCTCATTTGCACTTCCTCCAAATTGCTTGCTCGCTTCATGCTTTTCAACACTACATTTTCTCCTAACATTTGTTGATTCATTATTCTTGCAATTCCTCTCAAGCTCTCATTAGGTGATCTTTGAAGGTGACATTCCTTGATCTTTGGCACTCTAAAATGACATCAGAAAAGCCTCCATCACCCTCTAAAAAGGAAGGCAAGATGAAGTACAAATACCAAGGTTTCTTCCCACCTACTATTGTACTCTCAAAGGTGGATGAAATCAAAGACATCAAAGTTGGTCATCAAGATTTGGAAGATTTTATAAAAAGAACTGAGATAAAACCATTAGAGGAAAATTTGAGATCTATTGTTCATAGCAACTTGCACTTGGTATCTACATTCCCAACTATTTCTCATAGCACAGAGTTTTTTCTCCAAGTTGCATCTCATTGCATTCAAGATGACAGAAGTGTGAGAGATTCCTCGGGACAAGTGATGATGAGATTGGATCCTAAATTCTTTGATATTGTTTTATGTGTTCCCCATATGGAACAATATACAAATATCTCAATCCAACAAGCACAAGAGGTCTATAATAAGGATCCCAATAAAGCTAAGACATTGATTAACACTCAATGGTTGAAATCTCCAAGGCCTACTATCTCAAGATGGCCTAAAGGGCTTCCTCGAAGTGATTTCAAAGAGGATCTTAGGGATATGATCACTCTCCTAAGAAGGGTTAAAGGATTGTCTATTTCATGTAATTTTCAAGATTGGATGTATGAGTACATTCGCATCATCAGGAGAAGGAAAGCACATATTGATTGGGGAACCGAGATAAGTGATGAAATCCATGAACAATTGATCAATGTGCCTACTACTTTGAAATTTTACATGACTTCCTATTTGGTATATGTTGTTGCAGTAATGAAGCAATTTCCAAGGTTGTCTACTAAAGGAAATAGACATATTGTACCTGTGTATGAGTTCTATTATTTTTTGAAATTAAGAGAAAGTCTTCAGCATTTCAGAAGAGTCACAAATGACTTTTGTGCACCCCTATTGTTCACTTTTGATCCGACTCTTAAAAATAAAAGAGTAACGGATGAATTCTACAAAGTGGTTAGTAAGGTCGGATGTATCTTTTTGTAGTTTCCAACTTTCACCTATATGAGAGTCGGTTACTATACTGGGTGTCCATACATGTTGCCCAAATATCCCTCATATAAGTGGATACTAATGGAGCTATGCAGACAGTTGATCTTGGTTCACAAGGAACGCCAAAGAATTCACAAGCCAGGTTTCAGGTTTCCACTGATAATTGGGAGAAATACCATTCACAGTGTACAAAAAGCAAAGTCAGTTGCTGCAGAAATGCAAATCATGACTATAAGAACATATAAATATAGATTTGACTTTGACTACAGAGATGTGAAAAGGAAACTAAAGAAATATCATCGACATGTCTACTGCTTTGAAGACATATGGGCGGACTGTAGAGATGAAGAAGACATCCACATAATGGACTTTTGCAGGCTGACAGTAGAGCAGATCAGAGATCTTGGTGTAGCTAATCTACCAGAGGATTTCAAAGATCCTGGTGACATCATAAACTCTGCTTATGAAGAAGATGAAGTTGCTAGGAGACCCTTACCTCCAATACAATGGTCTAAAAAGGAAAGTGTCTCTATCAGATAAAGGCTTGCTCCCATCTTACACAACACAACAAAATGGTTGCATAAACATGGCTTCCAAATGAAATCTTTCAAGACAAAATCAGAAGGAGAAATATCGGGAGTAGAAACTAGTCAACATCAAGAGCTCTGTACTAAACATAAGCATGTGGTTGCTCCCTCTTCTTCTCAGAGAGGTCTCAGGATCAAATTTACTGTTGGTAAAATTCCTACACAAATAGTTGAAGATGAGGAATCTGCTGAATCAGAACAACCATCTATAGAGGGAAAAGAGCTTGCATCTAAAGAGAAATCATTTAATGAAGAGGAAGAGAATGAAAGTGAAGAAGTAGAAGAATCTTCTAGAGATGAAGATTTTGTAGATGAAGAGTTTATTGAAGAAGGAGAAGAAGATAAAGAGGGGGAAGAAAGGCATGATGATGAACAACAACTATCTCCTCACAAGAACATGGTTGATAATCTTCCCCTTACATCATCGCCCATTACTTCCAATGTTCCTTGCACTACTCCCAATTGTACTACTCCTCCACCTCCTCTTCCTACCTCACCTCTTCCTACATCAACTTTACATGTGGTGAAGGTTTCTATCCTTCCATCAACATCATCAGTTCTTTCTACCCCTCCTATAAGTTCCACCTTGCAAACTGTTGATGTTTCTTCAAGTTCTTCATCATCCATCCCGAGTCTATCTTCTCTACCATATGAGATCACTTCTCAGGGAGAGTTCAATAGATTCATGAATGAGTCTTTGTAGGATCCACTTGGTTTGCAGTCTAATGGGGCTATCATGACTGATACTATCCCAATTGTTACAATAGCATCCATTTCTATAGAAGCACTTGCTACACAAGATTTGATAGTAAGTCAAGAAGAAAATACATAATTCCTCCCCCCTTGGCTAATCTCACAAGTGTTAAAGCGCAAGAAACAAATGATTTCCCCATATGAGCTTGACCTTCAAGAGATAGTTCCACCAAAAGCCAAGGGAAAGAAAAAGGCTAAAATTCATTCATGACTTCATATAGACAAATCAGGTCACAAGTATGTGGATATTGTATCTCACACAACTATGGCTGAAATCAAGTTTTGTAATCTGTTAAAAGGGATTACATAATTTTCACCCAACACTAACAAAATATGATATGCATTCATAGGAATAATATCACATAAATTTTTATCTCTATAACCTCCTATATTAATATTTATCAAAATTTGTTAGCTAATCAAAACTTTCCTATCATCTTGTAGTCATGCTATCCTATACGGATGTGGATGTCTTCTTCTCTCTAGTTGCAATTTTCTCACCATCTCTTTGGAAACAATATTTTCTATGCTACCTCCATCTATGATGACATTGCATACCTTGTTCTAGCACTTGCATCTTGTTCTAAACAAACATTTGCTTTGAATGGATTTATCATCTTCATTCAAGAGAGTTCTCCTTACCATTAAAGTTTCATCATCTTCTGCTTCTTCAGAATGTGATGATCCTACATCTTCCTTATTCACATTTGCTACTCTATTTTGATTTTTTGATCTTCTTCTCGGTATTTCACCTACATGAGGATATTCATATGCTCTGTGACCCTCTTCTCCACACTTAAAATAGGTTCCTCTAAAGGTTTATCTTCCAAAACCTCTACCCGATCTTCCTCTACCTCTTGGATTTTGATCTCTAGGACCATATGAATCATCATATTTCTGATTTTTGTTGTTGCCTTGGTCTTCTTTTTTCTGATTTTTCTGATTATTATTTTCTCCATACGTTCTTCCTTCAACCTCCTCATCACGACCTCTTCCTCTTTGCTTACTTTCATATCTTTTGTTCATTATTTCCTCAATTTTTAAGGCAATTTGCTATGCATCTTCCATTGTGTAAACTCTCACTAAAGTCATCTCCTCTTGTATGCTTGGTATCAAACCATTAATATATCTTGCAACCTTCTCCTTATTTTCTTTAGCATGTCCTGTTCTAATCAGGATCCTATGAAACTCCTTTGTATATTCTTTTACTGTTCTTGATCCTTGCCTCACACTTTGCATCTTTTTGAGCAGCTCCAACTCATAATCTACTGGAATAAATTGTCTTTTCATATTTTCTACCATTCTATCCAATCTATAAATTGTGTCTTTCCCTCTTCTTCCTCTTTCAAGCTGAATTTACTTCCACCAAATATTGGCATGCCCTTTTAGTTTTATTTTTGCAAATCTCACCTTATGAGGGTCTTCAATCTCTTCTAACTCAAAGAATTCCTCCATGTCATTAATCCAATCTATCAAATCTTCTAGATTCAATCTTCCACTAAAATTTGAAATATCCATCTTAGGCTTCTTTCCAATTTGAGCAATAGCTCTCAACAATCTGATTTCTCTAGGATCCATTTGATCATGTTCATCCTCTTCAAATTCCTCTTTAGCTTCATCTTCACTATCATCTCCTCTACACACATCTCTTCTATGAATCTTTTATTGCAAAACCTTAAATTTCCTTCTTAGAGCTCTAAATTCATCTCTTGGAGGATCTCTTCCTCCTCCTATACCTCTACCTCTACCATGGTTGACAACTCTTAGAGGCATTTTAATCTTCACCCACAACTCATGGGTCCTACTGCAAACTGCCTCTCTTCAACGCTCTATTTACAAACTCAAAATAACCTAATCTGATACCATTGATGGAAAGGGAGACTCTCCCTTTCAAATCTGATCACAAACACACATAAAACACTATTTAATAAGACACCAAATTAACTTGAAACACATAAAATGAAAGAGAAATCTACAACATGTATTAACTTCAAAATCTGAAAATGAAATACATAAACATGGAGCTCACATGTTCCCTTACGACATGGGCTTCACATCATACAAAAATATACAACTTAACATTTTGGCTTCATTCTGGCAACATCTAGGTATGCAACCACCAACTCTCAAAAATCCCCCTTTCACCAAATGAGCAAGCATCATTATATAGAAATTGTGTGAGAAGAAACCACCATTGGTTTTCCAAAACAAAATCCAATAACCACCTTGAAATCCAACACCCAACTTGAGGAGAGATAATAATATAAAATATAAAATAATTCCTTGTATTCATAACCTTCACATGGGTGCCTAAATTTTGACCAATCATCTTGGTCAATCAAGACACCTTCTTTGACTCCCGGTGGCCCCTATAGCTCCAAATATTGTCATGCAAGAACATGCAAAAATTGTGGTACAGACATGCAATTACATGCAAGCATGCAATTGAACATGCAAACACATGTACCCTAAATGGTCCCCACCAAGAATTTAGACACCCAAGAGGGGTATTTTCCCAAATTTTCCTTAGAATATATTCATAAATGCATAATTCCCACCAAAATTACAATTACAGTTTCATCCCAAGGGAAATTAAAAAGTTGCAAATCAAAATATTTATTCAGCTAGCCTCTAAGCCCTTATATAAAATAAACCAATTAAAATAACAATATTTTTGGTGATACGATATTTTCATTTCACCTTGGATGCTCTTGCATCAAGAAATTTGATTCTATGGTTGTCATTGATATAAAGAACATAACAAACCTATTGATCTATTTGCTAACCATGGGATGAATTGTACTAATGTTTCTTCTTTGGAAAGTTGTGAAAAAATAAATTGGGAAGGGGTAGATAACCTCAATTAAGAGGACCACCCCCCATGATTTGAGGGTCATCACATTATATTTCATAGGATTTCAAATATTTGTATTATTAAATTAAGAGTGATAGGTTGAATTTTATAAGATGGCTTCACATGTGTTATGTCTCTTTTCATTATGATTTATTTGGATAATGGGATATTAGAATTTAGCTACTTTAAATATAATGGCTTCTCATTGGATATTTCTCATTGCACAATGTGCTAGCATTTTATTCAAGTAGTGATTCATGGTAAGGCAAGACATTAGTTCTTCCCATGATCCTCTCTACAAGGGGAGAGTGTCTAACCACAGATGGAATTGGATCTTCCTCTATCCTAATGCATCATCACTAAAAGTGGTAAAATTCATTATATGGAAAGATGGAATTGTTGATAATGAAAACTTCACCCTAGAGCTACAATATTAATGAATTTTACATAAAAGATGAGGGTTACAATATTGATCCAAATGGATTTTGATATGATTAATCAATCAGTAAAATCATGAAAAAAAAGAGAAATAATTGTGAATGAATAAAGCAATAAAAAGTACATTGGACACTAATTTAGGTACATGAACATCCATGTAATCATGGTTTCCTTCACGACAAGTACAATTTATAAATATGGAATATGAAGCGAGCCAATATTGTTTAGAATCTTGTGTGACTGCAAGACTTCTTGGGGGATTTTGAAGACTTTATTATGTAGAAGAATTTATAAGGAATGAAAAAGTTGAAAGGTCATGTATCTTCATTTCTTCTTTGGAAGTCAATATATGGAATGTGAGATTGGGTTTCAATAAGATAGGAGAGGATAATTATAAGTAGTACCTTGTCCAAGACAAGGAGAGATAAATTGTGTGTTGTACCATTCTTCGCCATTAAGGGGAAAAATCATGTGTCATATCATCCTTTTTCATGAGTAATATACTTGAGTACAAAAGTAATTACCTCTGCCAAGTAGAATTTTTTACCCACATTGCGATTTTTTAAGCTCAAATATGGTGTTACATTGCAAAAATTTGTTTTATAAGTAGCATAGTATAATAAACAATCAACAATTAACTATCATTTAATTAAGAATTATTATCACTATATTCTTGAGCTAGTGAATATTATATTATAGAATGACATTATATAAGCTAAAGAATAGAGAAACCAATCCTATTATTTAGGAACAAACTCCCAATAGCCTAAAATCTATGTTAAATATATTACAATGATGTGCTAATGATATCACAATAAGAACAAATATAAAATTAACCCCATAATGCTAAGATATATTATATAATGCTAATACCTATATCTTTCATGGATGGCTTATTAGATTATAATCAGATCTGTATTAGCCTGGAGGATCAGTATAAGACAACCTTCACTACCCCTTGGGGTACCTTCTATTATGTGGTCATGCTCTTTGGGTTAAAGAATGCAGGAGCGACTTACCAATGGGAAATGAAATTAATATTTCATGATTTCATTCATAAAATTCTAGAAGACTACATTGATGATATCTTGGCAAAATCTATAACCCGTCAGGATCATGTGGGGAACCTTCATCTTATCTTTGAAAGGCTTTGACTCTATAAGATGAAGCTTAATCCTCTTAAGTGTGTCTTCAACGTAGATACGGGAAAACTTTTGGGATTCATAGTCTCTCATAGTGGAATTGAAGTCTACATAAATAAGATCGATGCAATCATTAACATTCCTCCACCTAGGAACATTACCGAGTTGCAAATTTTACAAGGGAAAATTCAAGCAATTCATAGATTTATATCTCAATTGGTTGATCACACCCTTCCTTTCACTCATTTGTTAAAAAGGACGTTCGCTTTATATGGGATGAAGAGTGCCAGAAAGCTTTCGAGTCAATAAAAACTTATTTGGCCAATCCTCCCATATTAATGTCGGTTATGCAAGATAGACCCTTTCTGCTTTACCTTGCTACATCACCATATGCTTTGTCAACTTTTCTTGCTCAGTATGATGATTCCAAAAAAGAGAGAGCATTCTACTACATTAGTCGCATCTTGGTTGATTATGAAACTTGTTATTCATCCATGGAGAAGCATTGTCTTTCTCTCATCTTTCCAATGAAGAAGCTAAGGCACTACCTTCTTCATGTTGAAATACATGTCATTGTAAAACCTAATCTTCTAAAGCATATGTTCTCTAGTGCCGACCTTGCTGGGAGGTTAGCGAAGTGGGTAATATTGCATTCTAAGTTTGACATAAAGTTTGTTACTTCAAAATCGATAAAGGGTCAAGCAGTTGTTGACCAATTAGAAAACACTCCTTCATCTTGCTCTTTCTCGGGTTTAGATTTATTCCCTGATGAGAGGATTCTTATGCTCAATCATGATCTTATGTGGAAGATGTATTTTGATGGGTCGAGATGTCAGACTGGCTTTGGAGTAGGTGTGGTTTTAATCTTGCTTGAGGGTAAGTCGATCCCTCTCTCCTTTCAATTGGACTTTCATTGTACCAATAGCATTATCGAGTACAAAGCCCTCATTGTTGGCTTTAGTTTCGCAATCACGCTAAAGATAAAACATCTCTATATACATCGTGGCTCTGAGCTTATTGTGAATCAGATTACAGGAACCTATTAGGCTAAGCAAAGTAAGTTTTCTCGGTATTGAGACCTTTCTTTGTCTTTTCTTAATCGATTCTCCTCCTTCACAATAGATAGTGTTCCTAGGAGAGAAAATTGACATGCAGATGTCGTGGTGATTGTCGCCTCCCTAGTACCTTCGGATGAGGATATGAAAGAATACCACTTTCTGGTTCAAGTCCTTCAATCTCCTACTATTTTCGACCAACCTGAATCTGATGCTCTTGTGTTTTCTCACGTAGATTCGGGAGAATGGTTTTCTAGCATCTACAACTATTTGAAGACTAGAAACTTTCTCAATGATGCAATGAAAAATGACCTCACTTGCATACAAAAGCTTTGAGTTCGTCATGTTGTCTTGTCAGACGTTCTCTATTGAAAATTTTACATCTTGCTTCTTCGATCTCACTAAAGCGAAAATACCCCTTTCCCTTAAGGAAGCCCAGTCGGGTTCCAAGGGTGGACACTTCAGTGGTAAATCCCTAGTGCGAAAATTGATCCACATGGGGTACTTTTGGAAAACGATGGAACAAGATTCCTTTGATTTTGTTAAAAATTGCCCGCAATGTCAACAACATAGTCATCTTATTCATGCTCCTACGCAAGAGTTACAAAATTAGACCTCTCCTTGGCCTTTCATGAAATGGGGGTTGGATATTATAGGAAAAATATCACCTCCTTCTTCTAAAGGACGCACCTTTATCATTACTGCTACAGATTACTTCATGAAGTGGGTCGAAGCCATCCCACTTTGATCTATGAATGTTGAAGCTATTTGTAGCTTTCTTCTAAACAATATCATTGATCGCTTCGTGTTGCCTTCTACACTTGTTTCTAACAATGGTACACCATTCAAGAATAAGGAAATAAAGGAATTCTTGGAGAAGTTCCACATTCAAATAGATTTTCTACACTGTATTATCCTCAATCTAATGGCCAAGCGAAAGTATCTAATAAGATTCTTGAGCTCATTCTTCGTAAAACAATAAATAAACATGGTAAGGATTGGCATGTTCAATTAACATACGCTTGATGGGCCTATCGCACAAGTGTTTGTATGATAATAGGAACAATTCCCTACAACCTTGTGTATGGTGCTAAAGCAATCATGCCTTTAGACTTGGAAATTTCATCTTTGAGGGTTTTCCTTAAAGGGTTAATTGATGACGAGACTTATCGAGCTAATCGTTTACATTAGCTAGAGATGCTCAATGAATGTTGATTACAAACCTCAACCATCTTAAAGCTTATCAATGATTGATATCTAGATAATATAATCAAAGTGTACTCCCTAGAAATTTCAAGGTAAGTGACCTGGTTCTCTATGAGAATCAGAGAAATGTAAATGCACCGCCTAACCAAAGGGGAAAATTTAGTTGTAATTGGTTAGGCCCTTACATTGTCATCTCCGTGTATGGTTCGGGTGCTTATGAGTTATCATCTATGGATGGTATGCCTCTAAAAGAACCTGTTAATGCAATGCATCTTTTTCGATACTATGCGTAGTGTCTAATGTGTCATATGTGCAATGTTCGCTCTTTAAGGGTTGTAGCATTGCGTATATTGACATTCCTTCATTAACACATTATGAATTTTTTTGTGTTATGATGAAACCATGTGTGTGTATGTGTGAAAGACATACATACGTGTGTTTTACTATGATGTGTATCCATGCATTTGATTACAAAATTTTAGGCAATTAGATCATCATTGTATTTAATTAAGATACATCTATACATATAAAATCCATAGCATCAACATACATGAAAGTAAGGAACATACACATCAAATAGAGAATTCCATAATATCAAAATCAGTACCTCATGTATGTATATAAATATCAAGTGCCATGTACATGTATCGTGTTATTTTCATCAAAAAATGAGTGGTTGTTGTATATATGTATTAGTGTTTATACATAAAAAATGATCTACAAAAATATGTGTCAAGACTACAAAAATGATGTACACAAAAGGATCTCTACGCCCCAGGCATATGACTCCTGGATCCCTCTAGCTCTAGCTATGGCTATGGATGGGATCAAGGCTGCATGGTGGAGATGGATCGGGTGTGGTAGAAACATGAGATGGACATCAATGTGCGCATCCCCCTAATCTCTCCCTGGAGGGAGGCTATCTACATGCAAGCCTGGATGAGCTCCTGCTATAGCTGTTGGTCAGTGCATGTTGAGATCATTGTTGCTGACTGCCCTACGAGGTCATCGAGATGACTCTATAGGGCATCATGTGCTTTCTCAACAACATCAGCCCTCATCACAACCGCATCTCGCTATGTAAGGGCCATCCACAACTCCCCCGATAGCTAATCCCATTGCCCTCAGGATGTGGTAGCGTTTGCTATCCTCTCCATGATCTCCACCTACCCCTCCTCATAGGCAGTCCTTAGGCGAGCTACCAACTTGAAGAGATGGACACGAAATCCCGTTGAAGTTGGCCGATAGGAATCTAGCACTGCCCCCTAGATGGGCACGATAGGGGCCACCTTTGAGATGCATTGGGCAAACAACCTAGTCCATCCCTATGTATCCACTACAAACACAAAAAGAAAATGTATATCAATACCACGTGATGTATAAATACAAAAAAATAAAGCATAATATACATATACATGAGATGAAAGAACTAAAATAAAATAGCATGATCAACCGTCATACCTGGATCCCCTAGTTGCCAAAATGGATCAGGGGGAAGGGACACTAGGTCCCATGCCACCAGTGTCAAGATCTACTTCGGATGCTACCAGAGCTACTACTGGGATGAGGGGTGGTGCAGGTGGTGCCAATGAGACTAGCGTGGATCGTGGAGGAGAGGACATCCTTTGTCACCACCTTGGCCTCGGTGACACCGCTCTGACCTCCTCAGCCTGCGCCTGCTGATCCTATTGGGCCTCCTCTTGTTGTTCCTCATGTTGCTCTCCTCCACTACCTTGAACCTTCTACCTTGATGAATGTGATGACACATCCCCTTGTAGATCAAGATCCACAATGGGGGCATCCATTGAGAACATTGGTGCAAGACGATGAGCTGCCCACCATGCCAAAAAGTCTCTAGCCACTCCAACATTATCCACCATGCCAATCATCGGTAGATCCTCATCGTTGACCTCATCATCTGACAAGTGGACATCTATTATGGTAGGACACAGACGGTCCCCCAGCCACACAACACTCCAAACAACTCGAGTGTATGTGGGGACGGTAGGGGGAATGGTCTGAATTCTCCCATGCTACCGCATAACCCAACTCCAGTAGTATGACATGATCACAAAATTAGTACAATCGAGAATAAAACGATTGCACTACAGGTTCCAAAGGAACCTACCATCAAGAACCCACTAGAATAATCAATGGGTTCTCCATCTAATTTGGTCTAGCGTCAATGTATCATACTACATCGGCTAGAACTGCAAGTCACCATGTCTCCACTACTGTGTGAGCTCGTACCAATGAGCCATGGGCATGATATAATCCTACACTCGGGGATAGCCCTCTGGTGTCATGTAGGTGATGTGTGTGAAATCCCAAACCTATAGGAGTGTACATGTAGTGAGGCTCTGGTAATTATAGTGGATGTACCTCCCGATCTCCTAATACAGATGCGCAAGCATGTTGCACCCCCATACGAACATTGTTCAGTGCTCCACCATCTCATGAATAGTGTTGATGAGGCCCACATGCAAGTGAGAGCTTCACCCATCTATAGTGACCCGTGTGGCCATGGTAACCACCATGATACAATGCAATAGGGGTGCAGTGTTATGGGCCTAATCAAACCATCGGGTGTAGATATTCTCAGTCCCATCCTCGTCACCCATCTGACTGGAGCAGTATCAGATGCCCTTTGATCGCTCTCGGGGTGAGCGCATCTCATCTAGCTCCACCCAGTGACTGTAAATGGGAAGACCAAGGATGTAGTAGACATCCTCCAATGTAACAGTCATCTCTCTAGTTGATAATTGGAAGCTAGATGTGTTTGCATCCCACCTCTCCATCAGGTCCATCAACATCCCGTCATGGTACAATATCTCTAGGATGGTGTACATGTGCCAAAGACTGACATGCTCTAGGTGTGTGACCTCGCCATCAGATAAAAAATCCCTCTACCCTCTGGGTAGGTGAAGCACCCGCCCACCGGGATGCTCCCTAATCTTGGGGTAGTCTTGTGGAAAAGGAAAAAGGTTTAAATTAGTACATAGCCAACTGAGAAAAAATTAAGTTAAAAATACTAAGGGACATATGTGCACCACACATACGTCTGCGCTTCACACAAGTGTCTCAATCTTCCATTAATGGCACTTGGATGGTAGCGTTGATCCTAGACAGAAATGCGTATGAAAGACTCATGCATGCATTGAGGACACCTGCACTGCTTGAAGGTCTAAAACTAGCTAAAAATCATCAAAAATGTGTAAATCAAGAGGTTTTTAGGCCTACCTAGTCCACCTCACCCTCAACTATGTCTGCACGCAGTTGGTCCAACTTGGGTGCCTCATACTCTCATCTGCTCGACATTTTAATGGATTTTCTCTCACAAAAGTCAACAAAATCCTCATGATGAATAGTGAAAATGACCCTTCTAGGAGCCCACCTAGTTATATATAAGCCTTTGGGGGCCCATTTTTCCTAGAGTTTGTGGCTCTCCAGTTTCTCTTGATTTTTCCCCACCTAGCTAGGGGAAAAATTAGGAGGGGGCACATAGTCACCTCTTTAGCATATTTTTCTTATGAATCACCGAACTTATTCTTGATCATTCTTCTCGTCGTTGTAGCTTCTTCTGATTTTTGGACTGATCTAAAATTGAGTTTTCTAGAATAAAATCTTGTGCAATTTTTCACGGCAAATGTTGTACTTTTCGTTAAGTTCGATCACTAGGGGAATCTTCAGTACTGGTTGGCTCAACCTCTATGACCTCTATAGTACCTTCTCTAACATGTAAATCAGTAAAACTTCAAGTTCTGGGTGGAATTTTTCTTTTCTACTTTAGTGTGGCCGATTTTTTTAAAATCAAGCCCACTAAAGTGGGGGCAAAATATAATGTCACAAAATTGCACCTGGGGAAATTTTACATTTTAACACTTTGTTTAGCATTTATGACACCTAAACGCATTTATGACAAAAACCCCATGAGTCACAATTTCATGATTCCAACTCTGTGTGGTCCAATGGCAAAGCAACAACACCCCGTCGACTTGTTTCTTGAAAACTAGTGTTTTGGACGCTTGCGCGGCGTGCGAACATTAGTGTTGTGCGCTAGTGTCTTGGTGGAACCTTTTCGAGTTTGAAATGGGGAATCTTGAATCCCGAATCTTGACACGTGTCTTTGCAGTCAGGCCCTCGGGTGTAACAACTCTTTTCGCCCTTGCATGCAACAAAACCCCTCATTTGCTCTCATTTTAGGGGTTCTGTCATTCATTCAAGGCTCTCTCCTCAACTTCACTTCACTTCTCAACTTCTACTCTTGGAAATAACACTTCTACAAGCGAAGCTTTGTCAAACCGAGGTCCCTCCAACAACCAAAGCTCTCTAGCAAGCATTCAACAGTGTGTTCATGTGTTCAAGAGGGGGCCGATGCCTATTGGTATCACTCTCTCGCTCTTTTCTATTTGTGAATAGATTAGATCTCTTTATTCATTTACTACTTAGTGGTGTGGGTTCTCCTCTTGAAGTGGGGATTGTTTTCACCACTTATTTTTGTTCATTTCGATTATCCTCTCTATCTATCTGGCTATCTGTGGAGGTGGGAACACCAAAATGGGGGTTTGATTGTGGCAAACCCCGAAACAACCCCAACATTTTTCCTCGTTCGTCTTGTGTGTAGGTTGCTAAATATGAGCTCGAAGGAAGGAATCGAACGATTGGTTGTTGGTAAGCTCCCTTTTAGCTCTCTTTGTCCTTTCTTTCAAGTTTTGTCTTTTATCTTGTAATTTTGTTGAACAGACCTCAGATCTGTGTTAGACAATAAAGTTCTAGTTTTCCTGTTTGGGTTTTGAGTTCTTTGTTGATTAGGACGCCAATGTGTCTTTCAGACTCTAGTGCGTCGTGTTGGTGTGTTGATTCTGTGCTCTATTCTTTTGGCCAAGAGCTCTCCCTTTGGAAGCAAGAATCTTGAAGCTTTTCTCTCTTAGGTTCTGAAGCAGTCTTTCATGATAGTTAGTCTGGATATAGTTTCTTTGCAATTTCTTCATTCAGCTTGTATTGAGGTGGTTAAGGGAATTTCACTCTCTATGATTCTCTTGAAAATGAAGAGACTCATGAGAAAAGAATCCCCCTTATCTCACACCTTCCAAGAACTAATATACCCATAGTTTAATCTCATAAACCAATGTATAGTAGAGTATTTTAGTGTGAAGGGAAATAGTTAAGTTTCTGGTTATCCATACTATAGTCATAGGTCTAATAGGAGACCTTGAATTTAAAGAGAAATTAGTTTAGATCCTCTATATCCATACCTCCAAAGGATGGTTGGATGGAAGGAGAGATATTATTCATTGGGGACTCCTCATAGGGGCTAAAATTGATAGAAGTGATTTTTCTTTTCACTCTTCTTTCATCATGACCATTGTTGTCATCCATTGTTCTTGTTAAAATCTTGTCTATTGGTTACTCAATGTCTGGGTTTCTTTGTGAAGTGTTAGGTTGGTCATAATTGAACGATTATTGATAATACAGTTATTCGACAAAGGATTAGATCCATAAATATTCTTTGATTTGTTTTTTAGGTTGGGGATTTTTTGTAATAATTTTTTGTGGGGGTCCCTTTTTGTGACCATGTAAAAGAAAGGATTGATTTTTTTTTGAACTAATATTTGTTATATTAAGTTATATATCTGCAACCTTATTGACAACTTCGAATGATTAACATGAGTGTGTTATACCAATACTTCCTACTTAGCTAGTACTTAGAAAGAAATTTCTTTGCTCCAATTAGAAAACAAGGCTATAGTATTGGAATATTCTTATGCAAAAATGAAATTTAAACTACACATCACTAGAAAACTAGGTTATAGTATTGTTCAAAGCACAAAAATAATCTCACACGTTTCCCCAGCTATGAAATTTGGAAAATAACTTGTCTATTATTTTAAAACAAACTTGTGATAATCATTCATGCTTTTCATTTTCACAAAACTAAATTTAAAGTTTTCTTTTTTGAGTAACTTTTCTAGTTTCTAATTTTAGAGAAGGGGGATTCACTATTCAGGAGTTCTCTTCATTTAGAGAGCCTCACGGGGCGAACTTCCCTAAACTACCTCAAGGAACAACGCGAAAGTTCTAGAATCGAAAAGAGTAGGTCACACAGATTCTCTGGACAAACTAACAAGCTCTCGGCCAAAGAACGATAGCGCAAAATACGAATGACAGCACGACGCATTGGCGTCCTCGAGGCATGCAGACATCTCATACGAACTAGAAAGAAAGAATGTCACAGAAAATGGCAAAGAGACTACTTCTAATTTGATTGCTAAGAACTTCTAGAAAGTGATAAAGATGAAATAGACTGAAATAGAAATGATAAAGAGAGTAAGAGATTGGAAGAAAATACTCACAACCACAGAAGTGGTGAAGCCTCCTGCATGAGAATGTCTTCAATACCTGCACACAAGAGAGATAAATTCTTGCGGTTGTATAGGGTTTTTCCTCAATCAAAGCCCCATTTTGGTGTTCCCACCTCCACGGACAACCAAATAGATAGAGAGAAAAGTAGGAAATAAAGTAAAGAACACAAAAGCACTACAAAACAGTGTTATGCTACTCAACCAAATAATAGAGGAGAGGAGTGGAAATCTTACCACCTCCGCCCAAAGCGCTCAAGGCTAGTGGGGGAGAAAATGAGAGGAACTCAAGCCTCTGTTGCAATGGTGTTTTATTCCACACTTGCTTTACTGAGTAGATGGAGTGTTGATGTTGCTGTTATGGAGTGCAAAGTGCTGCTTGAGAGCTGGACTAAATGCTTGTAGAAGCTATAGAATTTGTATAAGGGATTGTGGAGAAACTGATGAAGAGCTAAGAGAGGGCTTAAAGAGAGCTATAGATCCTGAAATGGATCAATGAATGGTGAATTTTAAGAAGGAGATGAAGGAAATTACCATATTCGGGTCGGTCGATCAAAGAGGGCGTTACAAATCGACCCCCAATGGGAAGTGTAACGCCTCTGTAGGCTCTAACCACAGGAATCTGCTAGGGACATAAGCGTGTCGTGCAGACATCTGCGCACCGTGTGAGCATCCTCAATAGTTATTCCTCTATCGATGCTCAAAACAGGTGCCAAGTGGAACGAAGGCAACGGGCTTATGTGGAATTTTTCCTTCAAGTTTGGTTTTCTAAAGTGAAGAGAGGTAAAAGGGGAATTTTCCCAAGGGGTGAAAATTCGCTCCTATACATTTTTCCCCCACTTTAGCGAGAATGAATACTGATGAGTGCTTCGATAAAATAGATCGAAGAAGTAGTAGAGTTAGAAATGTATACCTGAACCATCGAGGAAGCAAACCGTGATCTGGCGAATCCGAGAATGCAAGAAAAGCAAAGGACTTCATAGCTCCGCATAACTATGAAGATGAAGAAAGGAAATTCATATAATCAGGATGAAGAAGATGTAGATATTTGATCTGGTATATACAATTGAGAAGAGAAAGATAGAAATGAATGCAAGAGTGATAAAAGCAATCCCCACTCGAGGAGGAAAACTCGTATCATAGAGTAAAAGTGATAAAAGAAATCCCCGCTCGAGGAGGAACACCCTTATCATAGAGTAAAAGTGATAAAAGAAATCCTCGCTTGAGGAGGAAAACCCGTATCATAGAGTAAAAGTGATAAAAGCAATCCCCGCTTGAGGAGGAAAACCCATATCACAGAGTAAAAGTGATAAAAGTAATCCCCGCTCGAGGAGGAAAATCTGTATCACAAAATAAGGTTATAAAGGAGCTCTAGAAGTTCTCGGTTCTGTAGAGCAAGAAAAATTAGAGAGGCATGTGGCTACTACAAGCTACATTGCAAGATAGTCATAGAAAAGATAGGTCTAGTCAGGTTGCCCCCAAGCTAAACGTGAAATAATCCATTTGAGATAAAAAAATTTCAAAGGAGATCCCTTGGGAACCCGGTGTGAAAAGAGAGGGTCCACTCAAGGGACGCGTTGTTTGAAAGGTGAGGTCTAGTCAGGCTACCCCCAAGCTAGATGCCAAGATATGAAATAGGTCTAGTCGGGCTACCCCCAAGCTAGACACCATAGAATTCATTTTGAGATAGAAAAGCTTTCAAAGAGGTCCCTTGGGAACCTTTCAAAAGAAAAGGGGGTCCACTCAAGGGAGGTTTCATTCAAAAAACATAGAGAGAGAGGGGGTCCTTAAGAAGGACGCAAATCTCCAAAACATGTTATCACTGCCCCCAACATACAGGGGAGGAGAACCATGCAAGATACTTTAGAGAAGGATAGAGGTAAACCTCAATATCACTTGTCATTTGAAGAAGAAGCAGGTGCACCAGCAAACAAATGAGTGATGGCACTTGAATCACGAATTTTTTGTATTTTATCCTTCAAGGCCTTACATTCACTAGTGGAATGGCCTAGTGGAATGGCCAAGCACTCGATGGTATGCACAAAAAGAATATTTTGATTTATCATGTTTATGAGATTTCTTGTGTGTAGGAGGAGGAAGAGTAATGAAGTGAGCTTTTAGAAGCCGCAACAAAATATGCTCTTTCTTAGATAAAGGATGAGGAGCAGGAAGCAACCCTTTCTCTTGCGGAGAAAAGTTTGACTGCTCGCAAGAAGAAGGTAAAAAGGTGGAAGAAAAAGGAGGAGGATCTCCATAGAGAGTGTTATTCTGGAAACGGGGATTACACTCTTCTACGGGATCACTATCATCCTTCTTAACAGGCTTACCAACATTAACCTCTTTAGTAGAAGTGTGATCATCTTCCTTAGAAGGAGGATCAACACTAAGAACATTACAATTCACATTCACATTATCCCGTGATACAAAAGACCAATCATCTTTGATAGCAGGTACAAATGATGTTGTTGAAAGGTCTAAGTGGATTGGGTCAACTTTATATTCCTGAATGAAGGAATCTGTAAAGTCTAAAGAACCCCAATCATCACCAAGACATGCATTTTCTCGAGAAGTAGGAGCAGACTTATAATTTCTTGCTTCAGAAGGATCTTCTTCAGGGACATCTACCTCAAGAGTATCCTTTGTAGTAGATATTGTTGGAGTAAACATCGACACATTGGAAGAAACTGAAGGAATAAGAGTAGACACAACCAAAACCTAACCAACAACTATCACATCACATAAGTGCATAGCCTCAGAGTCAACCTTAACTGTGACTACTTTATTATTAGCAATGAACTTAATAGATTTATGCAAGGTAGACAGGATTGCACTCATAGTGTGAATCCACGGTCTACTAAGAAGAAGGTTATAAGGTAATTTTTCTGACATAACATATATGAGGGTAGGTACGGTAATGGGTCCCAACCTCAAAGGCAAGACTATCATGCCTAAAGGTTTCCAACCGACATTATCGAACCCACAAATGTCAACAAAAGAAGTATTAATAGAAGATGGCTCAATATTAATCTTAGGCAATAGATCAATGTTGCATACATTGAGTGCCAAACCGGTGTCAACGAGAGTACATCTAATACCAATCTTATTAATGTTAACTATAATCATTAGAGGATTTGCTTGCTTCTATACTTCCAGAGGTGGGAGTTCTTGCAGATAGAACATAATATTCGACGAATCCACACGAATATAAGCCATCAATGCATCAAAATCTACCGGCCTATCTAAAGAAGTCAAGAGGATCTTTTGCAAGGCTTCCTGAAGCATATCTTGATAAACCGAAGAAAACTGAAGCAAGTCCCATAGTGAGATCTTGGTCAGAGTAACATGGAGTTTCTCGACAAGATCGTAATCACTAGGTGCTTTAGTTGTAGGTTCAAGTGCTTGAGGATGTTTTAGTTGTTTATTCATTCTAGTATCATAGGTACGGGATACCACTCCATAAGAGGGAGCCTTAGAAAGATTAGGAGAGTCACTATCAAATGAGACAACATCAATAGAACAAATCCTTTTAGGAGAAGGACTAGTTGGAGTCATGTAAATGACTGGTCTCTTAGGCTTTTGAGGGGCATCAAAGACATAGATTACATTTACAGAGTCATCACAACAAGTAGAACAATTGTTAGAAGACATATTCTCAACATCAATCTAAACAGGATCAAATGTGGAAGGAGGTTCATCATGCACTACTGCATCATCTCTAGAGGAGAGTGCATTAGAATAGATAAGAAATTCATCAAATGCAACATCCCTAGAAGAGAGTGCATTGGAATGAGTTGGAGATTTGTCATTCACAAATGCAACATCTTTAGAAGAGAGTGCATTGGAATGAATAGAAGGTAGAGTAACATTTAGAAAGGTATCAATGATTTCATCTTCTTGCAACAATATATCTTCCAAAGCAAGAGGACTCTCATGAGAAGGATCAAAGACACTGAGTGATATAGGAAAATCCAAGTCACTGTCACATTCATGCAATGAAACATCATTAATATTTTGAATAAAATTAGATATTGAGCTAATAAAAGAAGATAAATTATATTCATTATGATTTTTTCAGTATTTTCTATGTTATAGTAATTTGCATTTTCGGAGGTCTTCAGAGCAGAATTTGAGGTCGGAACTTGTGTTGGTCCTTAAAATTTGATTACCTAAGGCATAGTATTTTAGGGACTGAACTAGTTCTCTATAAGACCTTTCCAACGGTGCAAACGATTCCAAATTCTGAGCACCGAGTCAAAAGTTATGACCCCACCAAGTAGGGGTAAATAAATTCCTAGTTTTTTGATTCATGTGGGGTTCACCAAAATGTAGAGAAGGGGGATTCACTACTCGTGAGTTCTCTTCATTCAGAGAGCCTCATGGGGCAAATTTCCCTAAACTACCTCAAGGAACAACGTGAAAGTTCTAGAATCGAAAAGAGTAGGTCACAGAGATTCTCTGGACAAATTGACGAGCTCTTGGCCAAAGGATGACAACGTGGCACGCTGGCATCTCATACAGACCAAAAAGAAAGAATGTTGTAGAAAATGGAAAAGCAACTACTTCTAATCTGATTGCTAAGAACTTCTAGAAAGTGATAAAGATGAAATAGCCTGAAATAGAAATGATAAAGAGACTAAGAGATAGGAAGAAAATACTCACAACTACGCAAGTGATGAAGCCTCCCACACGAGAATTCCATCAATACCTACACACGAGAGAGAGAAATTATTGGGGCTGTATAGGGGTTTTCCTTAGTCAAACCCCCATTTTGGTGTTCCCACCTCCATGGACAACTAGATAGATAGAGAGAAAAGTAGGAAATGAAGTAAAGAACACAAAAGCACTACAAAACAGTGATGTTACTCAACCAAATAATAGAGGAGAGGAGTGGAAAGCTTACCACCTCCGCCCAAAGCGCTCAAGGCTAGTGGGGGAGAAGATGAGAGGAATTCAAGCCTCTACTACAATGGTGTTTTATTCCACACTCGCTCTATTGAGTTGATGGAGTGTTGATGTTGCTGCTATGGAGTGTTGATGTTGCTGCTATGGAGTGTAAAGTGTTGCTTGGGAGCTAGACTGAATGCTTAGAATGCTTGTAGAAGCTATAGAAGTTGTAGAAGAGATTATGGAGAAGCTAATGAAGAGCTAAGAGAGGCCTCAAAGAGAGCTAGAGATCTTGAAATGGATCAATGAATGGTGAATTTTAAGAAGGAGATGAAGGAAATGACCATATTCAGGTCGATCGTCTGAAGAGGGCATTACAAATTGACCCCCAATGGGAAGTGTAATGCCTTTGTAGGCTCCAGCGGAAGGAATCTGCTAGGGATGTAAGCGTGTTGTGTGAATGTCCGTGTGTTGTGCGGGCGTCCTCTACAGTTATTCCTTTGTCAACGCTCAAAATAGGTGCCAAGTGGAATGAAGGTAGCGGGCTTATGTGGAATTTCGCCTTCAATTTTGGTTTTCTAAAGTGAGGAGAGGTAAAAGGGGAATTTTCCCAAGGGGTACAAATTCGCTCCTAGACACTAATTTTTTTATTTTAACTTTATTATTATTTTTAGGTTTCGGGTCCCTCCAAATCTGTTTTTCCCCATTAATCAAAACATAGTACTTCTGAAATTTGAATGACTAACCTGCAAACACACTTGATTAGTTTTTAATCTAACAAATACATGAAAATTTATAATGGTGAATAATACTTAACAAAGATACTCAGATCTATGAAAATATCGACCCTCCTCCTTGATTGAGTGGCCACCTCTTAGGAGATTACAACTTGAGCTCAAGAAATCACATGCACAACTTCAATATTTTTAGAAAGTAATAACTAGATTATATTCATGGATTTATTATCAAAATAGCATGATAAAAGATACTTAATTGCATTTTCATAAAAATAATAAAACTAAAATTGAAGTCATTTGGTAGTTGAAACCACTAATTTTAAAAAAAATAGATGTACAAAGTTTCTTGGGCCATGTTGGTTACTATAGAAGGTTCATTAAAAAATTAATAAAATTGTAGCCCCACTATTTTTGTTACTTTAAAAAGACATTGATTTACTTTTACTTCGTAATATCAAAAGTATTTTGAAAATACTAAAGAAAATTTAAACATTTCTCCATTATTGTGTGGTCATAATTGGAGACTAACATTTTACATCTATGCCGATGCTTCAAATAATGTCATAGGTGTGAGATTAGGACAAGAAAATGAGGATGGAGGAAAGTATGCAATCTATTTTACTAGTAAGAAGTTGACTCCTATAGACAAAAACTATACCACAACCAAACAAGAATTTATGGTAGTAGTACATTGCCATCAATAAGTTTTTCTAATACATCATAGGTTATAAGGTGACTATTTATATAGATTACTCTATTTTCTAGTATCTAATAAAGAAACCTACAATAAGTGAATAAATAATTAAATGCTTGATCTTGCTACAAGAGTTCAATGTAACTAATTTTAATAAACTTGGAAAATATAATTTGGTTGAGCTAATCAGGGATGAATTTCTAGATGAACAACTATTTTCCATATCCATTCACAAACCTTGGCTCATAGAAATAACCAATTACTTGACCATAGGGGAGTTTCCACCACACCTTTTTTAGAATAAAAAATAAATTAGTTAAGGAAAGTGTGACTTTTGAATGGATTAATGGTTTTCTATTCAAATATGGACTTGATTTGGTGTTTTGCAAGTGTTAAAGAATGGATGAATCTTATAGTATCTTGATGGCTTTCTACGATGATCCCATCTAAGGTTATTATTTAGCAAAATGAACCACTCACAAAATCTTAGGTGTTGGATATTATTATCCCTCCATGCATAAGGATGTTAAAAGGTATGTTTTCTATCATGATGAATTTTAGAGGATGGGAAGGCCAACACCGTCCAATGAAATGCCTCTCCAACCTCAAGTGGTTCTAAACCCATTTAAGAAATGATGGCTAAATTTTATTAGACCTATCAATCTACCATCTCAAGGGAAATAATACATACTATTATGCACAAACTATTCACAAAGTGAGTAGAAGTATAAGCACTCAATGTGGCTATAGAGGAGCAAGTAGCTAACATCTTCTATATTAGAATATTCCTTCTATTTGGAGAACCAAGACCCATCATAATTTATTAAGGACCCAAATTCATGTATAAGGTCATCTTTACTTCCATGAACTATTTTTAGGTGAGCCATAAGAAGTCAATGTCATACCACCCTCAAGAAAATGGTCAATGGAGGTAACCAATTGAGAGTTAGAGAATATCCTCACCAAAATAGTCTCAATGAGTATAAAAGATTGGGATAAAAAACAACATGAGGTGATTTTGGCCTACAACACCACTTGGAAATCAATCATTGATTTGACACCCTATGAGTTGGTCTTTGGCAAGAAACCTATCTTTCCCATTGGGTTTAAACTTTAGACAATCCAAACAACCATGGTAGTGGGTTTGGACTTCAACACAATTCAACAAGAATGTGTTCTAAAACTTAATGAGTTGTATGAAATTTGATTGGAGATTGTACATCAAATAAAACTAGTACAACAACAAAGGAAGGCATGACATGACCGTCCTATGAAAGAAAGAAAATTTTAGAGTGGATATTGGGTATCACTGTTCAATTCTAGATATAAGGACCTAAAATAAAACTTTTCACATGTTAGATGGGTATGTACAAGGTGGTAGAGATATTCAACAATGGAGATGTATGATTGAAACCAATAGATGGAGATATATGAACACTACTAGTAAATACACACAGGTTGCATTCGTACCAAAAAATAACAAACAATGAGGAGTTCATCAAGATGATTGAAGAGAAAGTGGATATTTGTTGTCTGAAGGGGATATAATAATGTGTATTATTTGGAAACATATTTTTAACGATGCTACAAATTTTTTAGTGTTTTCTATAGAAACATATTTTCAATAATGTTTTGGAGTTGTTCTAGTGTTCTTCAAAAACATATTTTAAATGATGTTAAGGACTTATTCATGTTTTCTTCAAAAATATCCTTTCAATGATGTTCTAAATTTGTTCATGTTTTCTCTATAAGCATCCTTTCAATGATGTTCCTAACTTTTTTATGTTTTCTTTGGAATCATCCTTTCAATGATGTTTGGTATTTGATCATGTTTTCTCTAAAAACATCCTTTCAAATATGTTATGGAATTTATGTTTTTATCAAAAGAATCCTTTCAGTGATATTCTAAAGTTGTTTATGTTTATTGATTTTCTCTTTGGAATATTTTCCCAATGATGTTTCAAAGTTCTTTGCTACCTCTTTTGAAGAATCCTTGTAGTGATGTTCTAGAGTGGTATCCATTTCCTCAGAAGCATCTTTTCAATATTTTTTTTGAGTAATCTATTCTAATTTTTAAGAGTGTTTCCTTAATGATGCCTCTAGAGTTCTTTTTCTTCATGAAATCACCATCAAATAAATTTGAATCCACCATATATTGTATAGGGTATAGAGGATTTTCCACCAAAGACAATCAAAATAAATCTTCATCATAACGCACAACAAATCAAAACCACTTTGCAATGTGATGGCTTCTACTAACAATCATTGATAGTTATAGGTATGTACCTCTATTCCAAATCGAGTAAATAATAATAATTTTATATAAATCAATTAATTTGCATGAATTTTCTAAAATTATGACAACTAGAAACTATCCCATCATTATGTCACCTTAACCCTATTCTTATTATAAAAAAATTATAGGAGATTGTGAAATCATGAATAAAGAGAAATGGTGATCATAACCAAACACACATCATTTAATATAAAATTTCAAAATTTTAACCATCACATACCACCACACTATCATACTTCCCATTTTCCTTTGCAACCTTTCCTTCTTTTCACATGTAAATAGCCTTTCTGACACCATAAATATCTAAGTTGAAAAATAACCAAGCTTCATAGCCTATCTCCCATCCTCAAGCCATGTTTTCACTGTGAAATAGAAACACAATTGTTACACAATTAACTAAATAGAATTATGGAAGTTAAAAGGAAGGTAGAACTTTATTCCATGAAAAAATTATTAGAACACTAGGAGGTGATATATATTTTTGAGGTGGCAAGATAGTTAGAATTTTGCAAAAAATTGAAGGGTACAATACAAACATTGTTGATGAATTTGTGCAATTTTCTTGGAGGATCATTTTAAGAATTAAGGTAAGAATCAAAGCTATATCCAAATTATATTGAATTCTTATATTTTCAATTGAAAACAAAATTCATATTATGAAATAGTTATAAATTTTTCAAGGGATAATGGAACTCTTCCCTAACTATTATTAGGAAAGAAATGAGATAATAAGGGCATCCTTAGGGATATCATTCTTGAGCCTTGGAGGTTAGTTGTGGTATGAATAGTGAAATTATTCACTTGTGAGGGCCAAATTGGCAGTTTTGTGCGAATAGAATTTCAAATGCTTACTCACCTTTGACATGGCTCTAAAAATATAGAATTGAAAGCTAATGTTCTAACTTATTTATTTGAATCTTTAAAAATCATGATGGAAGAATATAACAAGGGAACTAGGCCCTTAAATATCACAATTTTATTACATTATTGTATAAATATTAAATCTTAAAAAAAATTAAAATTGATAGGAAATGGTTAATATTCCTAGGAAAAATTATTACCAAAAGGAAAAGAAAAGGAACAAAGTTGGATGAAACATCTAGGGTTGTTGAGAAAGTTAAATACAAGCATTGCTCAACTAGTAGCTACCACTTCCAAAAATAAATAACCACCTCCACTTGAGAAAAGAGACCCTTTTGATATAATCTAACCTTTAATTACAAATTTCCCATTTGAACAAATTTTATGTTAACAAGTAGAGAATTTCAGTGGTTAGCCCCCAAAATCTATTTTTGAGAAAGAAAAACCTTTCGGTCCCCAATAAAAAAATTAAAAAGACTTTGCTTAGAAGAGGAAATGGAATCAATAACACCAAACAAAAATAGGGAAAAAACAAAGTGGGTGTTACAAGAACCTTCTTCATTTAGAGGAGAAAAAGGTGAGTAGCTCAAATAGCTCCAATGGTCATAAAAACCACTACAAAATAAATTGCTGCTACAAAGGCCATTTAAGAAATGGTACAATTACCTTCTCCTAATTTTACTGATTAGTTGGAAAAAATAAATAGATGAAGAATATATACCACATGTAGAGCCATTTCATTCTTCTCCTTTTAATTACATTTAGAAGAGGTACATGATAAAACGATCCTAAGGGATGAAGATCTAACTCCTCTTCTAAAGGATCACCTCCAAAGTAGTCCAACCTCTTCTAGAGGATATGCCCACCAAGATTCCCTTGAAAGTAAAATAATTTTCTCTTTTGAAGATAGGAATACCCACACAAGAATCTAAGTTGCCTCCTCCAAATAACACAATAACAAGGCATGCCAAAATTCTATTTTCACCAATACAAAGAACCCAACATTCCTTTGTATTAGAGTTGAACAAGAGGAATTTAACCTGTCACCCTTAGAGGTAAATCAAGAAAAATAATCTTTGACTGAAACTTAGCAAATGCAACATGCAATTGAATTGTATAAAGCTAACACATAATTTAAATTAAACAACAAGAAATAAAAATGTCGAAAATTTCTCGCAAAAAAAATGCAATTTTTTTACATCTTTAGGAACAAATAAAAACACCATTTGAAATGTCAACACAAACAAAGGAACATACCCCCAAGATTTAAAATCTACAAGATACTCTAGCTATAAAACATGCAAAGATTAAAGCCCTCACAAAAAATCTTGGAAGTTCCCTCACAACCTTCATTGAAAGGAATTAAGATAAAAAAATAGAGTTGACAACTAATACAAGAAAGAAAAAAGTTAGAGGAATAATTATAGGAAATTCAAACAACACCCCCAATGGAGGATAAACATATTCAAATTGAACTAGTCTCTTTGAGATGGTTCATAATACAAGTTCTTTAAGTACTCTTAACTTGGATAGCTCATTTCCAACTTTTAAAGAATGTAGAGTCTAAAATTGATAAAGTGAAGGCTTATATAACCATTCCTACAATAGAAGAATGAAAATTTACATGAACTGATAATAGGATCCTCTAAGATTGGTGAGACCTTATTAGCTCGTTGAAAACCTATGAGATTCTAAAACCTATTTTCAAATAAATTATTATTAAGATATAAATTGTTGAGAATCTCTTGCAAATTGGATGTATTAAAAAAATTATCCTAAAAAATAGTAGAATTTGTTGTGTGAATTATTCACGCATAATTTTTTGATAGAAAAAATACATACTTATTTGTAAATATTTTTTGCATAAGTTCCAAATAAGATCTTTTATATCTACCTTGTAAAACTAGGCGACCTATCATTAGATGACTGAAGAACATTTTTAGGCTAAGAAAACTAGTTTATTATTAATGAAACATCAAAGTAATAAACCTTAAGTATTCTTGAAGATATTTAAGAGAATAATTCAATACAATCTCATAAGAGAAAGGTACATTACAAGTTTGAGGATTTCATATTACACTCTGTAGATTGACATTCTAGATCATTAAAATACAACTAGTCTCTCTCCATCTCAAATTTGATAATAATGAAGAGAAGAAAACTCAATGATAATAGATTCCTAGTAGGAGTCTTTTCCCCTTGTTTAATATTTACAACATGCTTTGTAGAGCTACTACATTTATTATGTCTCAAAGATTTCTATTAAAATAATTTGAAAAGGTAGGCATGCATGATTGGCACAATATTAATAGTTAGGCCTTTCTATATAATTTCATTTAGAACTATATGTATACATGAAGATAAATATTAGAAAATATAGAATGCAATGGTAAATTCAGTTTTAGTTTCATCATATTTTTGAAAATATAATCAACTATTTTTTATCTTGTTATTCTAAAGAGAAGTCCATGAAAATAATATAGTTATTGCTTTCTAAGAATCTTGAAATTGTGCATATGATTTCTTGAGCTAGAGTTCCAATCTCCTAAGAGTTAACCACTTAATCGGGAAGGAAGAATCATATTT
The DNA here is from genome assembly GCA_007115665.2 of Sequoiadendron giganteum. NCBI lineage: Eukaryota > Viridiplantae > Streptophyta > Pinopsida > Cupressales > Cupressaceae > Sequoiadendron > Sequoiadendron giganteum. The sequence continues at coordinate 17,809,506 of CM021110.1, read as the reverse complement.
TTAAAGATGAGTATCTTTGTTAAGTGTTATTCACTATTATACATGTTCACACATTTGTTAGAGTAAAAAATTTGTAAGTGTGCATATAGACTAGTTGTTTAAGTTTTAGTAGTATTTTGTTAGTTGTTTCTTTACAAATTTCTTAAAAGTGAAAAGTCAAAAAAATTAGAAACTAGAAAAGTTCCTTAAAAAAAAATAAAGTCTTACATTTACTTTATTTAATTGAAAAGATTGAATGATTATCATAGGTTTATTTTAGCATATTAGAAAAATTATTTTCTAAATTTCATAGTTGAATAAATGTGTGTTTATTTTTGTGCATTGAATAGTTTTCTTTCCGAGTGATTAGTTTAAATTTTTTATTTAAATAGCATAATCATATTTCCATTCCATAGCCTAGTTTATTAATTACAACAAATCCATTTCTTTCCAAGAACTAGTTAAGTAGGCTAATTAGAAATAGAGAACTACTAGGATAAGATATTTATCCACCTATCCAAGATAGCCTTTAACATCATCTTGGTTGACAAGATAATATTTTATTAAATTGTGAGGTTTGATGATGCCTTGTCACTATGGTGGTTGCCTAATGACTAAAATGTGAATGAAAACATACAAACCAAACAAACAAGTAAAATAAATATTTTTGGATGATGCAAGATTGATCTTACACCCTAAGATGCTCAAAATTAGTATTTATTGATGATGATGTTACCAATCATATATCATGAAGGTGCAACAACTGATGATTAAAGTACATAGGATTTTTCTTCTTCTCTCTTGAGACAACATTTCTTACATAAAAAGAAACACATATTTGTAAGTGATCAAAGTTTAGTGTCACATATTAAGAAGTTGTAGTGATGGATCTTATGTCTAAATATGCTTATAATATTTCTCCTTACTATGCTTCTCCTCATGGTTTTGGACCTTATACCTAGATGAATATGATACATTATTATAGTGATACCTCATAATATTGTTCTTGTAGCTAGGTTCTATCTCCAAATCTTTCTAAAATCCTACAAGCATCCATACACATAAACTTAAAATATAATAAAAGGAACTTCAAAACCAAATAAGAATGTTGAGTCTAGGTTGTAGCCCAAGTCCCAACCTACTAGCACAAGGAATCAAAGGACCAAGTTTCCTAGCATCCCTCTTTCTAATTAATACATATAGTTAGACTTATCTCGGGTAACCAATCACTTTGGTTTCATGCCTAATGAGGTCTATAGTTACATACAAAGGTTTGACAGAAGGATAATTCACAACAGGGGAAGCACATGTGCAGGCATTTTCTAACTTTATGGAAAAATTCAATGTGATATGGGGAGGCATGAGGGAGAACTTTCAACTTGATAAATTTATTTATAAAATTGATGATACTAATATAATGCATAAAAATGATCATCTTGTAAAGTAATAAATTGATCTCCCCTTAATGTTGTTCCTTTTTGCGTTTTTGGAAATCATGATGTGAGTGAACCCATTGCTAATTTATAGGTGCACATGAAGAATATGATATTCAACATAAGAAAGTTGGGGCTACATTTAAATATAAATTTACTGATATAAATGATAGTATGGACATGGATTTCTAGCTTGAGAGACTTTCCTTTTGGGATAGTGAAGATGGTGATCATGTGGATACATACAAAAGCCTATTTCTTTAGTATAAGGAATGCATTCTTCTCCACATTTATTGTGATTCAAGGAGTCAACAAGAAGGAGTTATCCAAATGAGTGAAGAAGAAGAGTGTTACAAGTTTGATTATACTAGTTATGTTACTATAAAGTATAATAATGATCCCAAAATAGAGAGAACTAGAAGGATTAGGTCTTTTACTTGAGATGTATTCTAATGCTAACATTCTTGTTTATGATTTGAATTGAGGTTGAATCATTATTATGATTTAGATGAGGAAAATTATACCAATAAGTGTGGTTAGTTGTATGATGTGCACCAAATATAGGCAAGTTTGACATGCACAAATAAATTAGAGATCTTCCATCTTAGTAAAGTTCATGTTTATCACCTTGAGGATGTATGTGCTACTCCTGAATTTGAGGCCTACATGAAGGATATGCTCGGATACATTATTTACATGAGTTTGAGGATCAACATAGTGTGAATCAACTTGATTATACACTTGAATTAGAAGCATTTTAGTTTGAACAACATGGATAAGTATTAGACATTGATCAAGGGTTTGGCGTGGTGCTTCCTTTTTATCATGTGAGCTCGAGACATTATATTTTGATTTTAATGCAAGTAGAGAGCTAATAGGTATATAAATAATGCATCTATGAATGCTTCTAATCTTTCCAATATACATGCTTTGACATTGTTAATAATTTTGTTCCTCAAAATTCATGTTTACCATGGAAGTGAATGGATTACATGATGATTGTTGGAAATCGACTCATCCTTTTATTGGCTTAAGTTAGTTGGAGTTGATGGAATCAATCACAAACAATTTTTTGATAACTCATCCAATAGATGCATTTAACTCATGTCTGCATGTAAGGAATATCTTATATTTTTGTTATACAAGCAATACATTATTAACTTAAGGGAGATCAACTCCTTCATTATGGTGGCATTTGACAAAGAAAAAAGGTATCTCTAAATTTTCCTATGGCCCTGTACCATAAGGTCTCTTTGCAAGGCTTGAATTGTAATATGGTTTTAAGGTGTTTCTTATAACTTGACATTTGGTTTCATTTTATGCTTACATGTTAGGGGCTTCAAGTTATGGGATTAATTTTTTAGGTTTTTGAGTTCTATTTTTAGTTCCCTTTTGTGTCCTTTGTTGGAGTTGATTGTTGAACCCCATAGCTCCCAAAAATCACTTGCAACCAAAACACCTATCACAAAGGGAGAATAAACAACGAATTTTCTATGTAAACTCATGAATTGTATTGATCCAAAAAATCATTTGGATGATTACAATATACAATAAATAATCCTTATAAAATGAAAAAGTAAAAAGAAAATTTAGATGAAACCCTAGGTGAGGATTCAACTAGATCATGACATGTGTCCTCATCTTATGCTATGAGACAAAAAATCACATGCCTAATTTTAGCTTAAGTACATGCTAAAGTAAAAGGGGACCTAATTAATTAGGTTATTTTTCTATTTTAATCTAATACCCCCTTAAGTACAACTTAGGGAGAAGCTAAAAATATAATGAGGAATGCATGGATGGGTCTCGTCTACAAGGCCTAACGAGTTACCTATCTACAAACAAATAAATCTCTCATTATTAGAGAAAAGGAGAAAACCACACGAGAAAAACTCCTCTCCAAAAGAGAAAATACAATAATGTGTACTAATGAAAGAAGGAAAGGAGGACTCCATATGCCCCCAAGTAATGATTCTATCACATAAGTAAAATGAATTTCCCCCCAATAGGAGAGAGCATATGAGAATATGAATCCCCCACAAAGAAGCAACTCATGTGCCAATGATGATAGCTTAAAGATAGAATATGATCCACTACCTAAAAATATTATGTATCCCCTTAGGAAGAAATAGATCCACTGGTGATTGAAGAAGCTATTCCATATGTTTGATGAATGGGGAATCTAAATCCAAAATTGTGTCTCTTACAACTATTGAAATGTCCACATGATCAAGTGATTCCAATCTAGAATCCTATGGAGATTGATGTAGAAAAATATCTAAATACAATAATGATGGGCTAACAATGATTATGGGATTTTCATGGAAGAGGAGATGCATGTCCTTAAATGAATTCATTAAATCTAAAATATGAGGCTCCACAAATAAGGATGATCTGTTTGATAGATATGAATCCCAAGTAGCTATGGCTAGAAGAAGATGAGTGTCCTATTGCATTGAATTAATAGGGGATATAGATGTAGCAATACTAATCTCATCAAGAACAAAATAATATGAAGATGTGACCTTGATAGGAGGAGTAGGAGCAAGAAGATAAATCTTTGTACCATACAAACATGCAAGACTTGTGATATATTCAAGTTTCTTTGAAGTAGCATCAGAAAAGTGTATGCTATCTACATCATCGAGGAGAATGAGATAATATACAATATGATCATCTTGGAATGGAGAGATATGATGATCTCCATATATCTCCCAAAGTCTTGTCCAATGTATGTGGGGAAAATCAAAGTTCAATACAAAAAAGATGGTGTCAAGATCAACACTAGAACAAATCAATTCGACAACATGATCAATTATATTAACCTATATTGATCTACTCCCTAGTGTGTTTGGTTCAAGTATAGGGCCATAAAGATAGGTCAAAAGATTAAGCCACTTGAGATGTGTCAAGATGTCACTTTGCCAAGACCCATAATTATCCTTTTTCAAGATTATCATAGAAGGATGAACATAAAAAATCAGTATACCACCTCAAATGATAAAATAATAGACAAATGACCTCAATTCATATAGAAAAGTTGAAATTAACTCATCTCATGTAAAAAAAAGTTCTAGGTACTATGATGTCCATTTAATTGACCATAATGTAAAATAATAATAAACTAAATATAAATTCTTGGGGTAGATTCTATAAAATATGCACAAATAGATATGAATAGCTCAAAAATAGTTTTCCAACACTATAAGAATTATGAAAATCAAAGATCTAGGCAAAAATATATGAGCTCTAAAGAGCCAAAAATGAAGATCTAACTTTGACAGGTGATAAAATGTATTGACAATTGAATTTGACAATGAGACTTGCACCAATGGAAAGTACTTAAAACTAAATTTTTAATGATATCTTGTTTGTGAAAAATTGAAACCGTTTAACCAAGTTATGGAAGAAAAGAAAAAATCCATACTTTAAGTATGATTGGAGAGGGTATGGTGGTTTGTTGGTTGCAAATAATGGGTGATAGGGAAACTCCACTCATATTGGTGGCAAGTGGACCATGGGATGGTGGTGATTGGGTGAACTAATAGTGAAAAATGGGTTGAGTGGTGGTGATAGGGCCAGGTGGAGGTAGAGATGGTTTCCACCAATGGAGGTGGGTCAAACTAAAGGCCCTGCCTATAGGTGGGTGACACTAGAGGTTTTAGAGATATTAAATATGTGGGTGATATTCCTTGCTACCGTAGGTGAAAAGATGTCTACCAAGAAAATTTAATGGTTTTGGGGAATTTAAACAATGCCAAAGGATAGCACTAATTCTTGTTGGCATAGGTAGTTCCTCAACTATAAATTCATATGCCAAAAATTGAAATTATATGTCGCTTTTTTATATTCACTAAAAAAATTTGGTCACCACTATAGATCCTCATGTCGAATGCTTGCCTAGAGGTCATATAGACTATATGACATTGTATGACATGTGAAAATCCATGTAGTCATACAAATTTCAATGCTTTGATTTTGATGGCTTAAAAAATGGCTCAATTTTTCCCAACTCAAATTTCAATGATTTGATAGTTGATATTAGAGTTTTTATCCATTTTGGATGCAATAGTGAGATCCATTTGGCTCTAGGATACACCTTTTTTTTCTCAAGATTAATCTCTCAAAAATATAGAAATTCATAGATTTGGTACTCTGATACCATGTTGGAGTTGATTGTTGAACCCCAGAGTTGCTAGAAATCACCTACAACCTAAACACATATCACAAAGAGAGGAAAAATAAATTGATTTGTTATACAACCTTGAGAATTGTATTGATCCAAAAAAGTATATGAATGATTGCAATATACAACAATGAATCCTTATAAAAGGAAAATCCAAAAAAAAAACCCTAGATGAAAGCCTAGGTGAGGATTAAATTAAATAATCACATATGTCTTCATCCTACACTACGAGACAAATAAGGAACATGCCTAAGTGTAGCTTAAGTATGCTAAAGTAAAAGAGTCCTAATAATTAATTAATTAGGTGATTTTCCTATTTTAATCTAACATCCTTTGGGTCAATTTTATGTCTATACACATGTATGCATCTCTTTTTTGTTTTCCTTTTGTTATTTTCTTCTTACTCTATTTGTTTTTCTCTTAGTCTACATGCTATAGTTTTGATTTGTTGCAATAACCACCAACAATATTAATCTCTAATCATAGCCAATTTTTGTCCCCCCTTTAATTTTTACAAAATTATCTTTATTTGACTCCAATGTGGGATGGGATGGTCGATATGGGACTTTGGGATGAGACTCCAAGATAGAATTTCCAAGACAAGACATGTTATCAGGAATAGATTAGATGGGACTCCAAGATGGGATGGTACTACCGACATAGGATGGGACTCTTGGATGAGACAAGATGGTCGAGGTAGAACTATGAGATGAGATGGTATGGGATTGTCAAGCTAGGATGGGGCACCGTGATGGGACTATCGTGAGGTGACATAATAGATGACACTTTGAGATGGGATGAAATTGTTAGGATGAAATGGGAGGGGACAATACTGTAGATGCAGGACATGATGGGTGGTACATGACTACACAGATGGTAATTGTACCATCAACATTTACCCCAAGATAGTGTGGCGATAAGCTCATCACGGGTGCAATCATACCAACATTTGGTAACATGGTCGAGTCCCAAAAATCACTCCAAAAATGGGGTCACCAAATGGGGGCCCCAAGAGTGGGCCTAAGTTGGGTCCCAAAAAACAAGCTCCAAAATTGGGCCCTTGAAGCACCAAAAATGGGACCCCCAAGAGTGGCCTAAGTTGGGTCCCAAAAATTAGGCTCCAAAAATGGGCCCTTGGAGTGCCAAAAAAAGGGGCACAAAAATAGGCCCCAAGAGTGGGCCTAAGTCAAGTCCCAAAAATCAATCTCTAAAACTGGGGCCTTAGATTGCCAGAAATGGGGGCCCCAAAAGTGGGCCTAAGTCGGGTCCTAGAGATTGTGCTTCAAAAATGGGTCCTCGGAGTGCCATAAATGGGAGCCCCAAGAGTGGGCCTAAGTTGGGTCCCAAAAATTGGCCTCCAAAAATGGGGGCCCTAAAAGTGGGCCAAAAATGGGAATGGACCCGAAAAGTGGGGTTGAGTCCTAAAATTTAAGCTCCAAAAATGGGCCTAAGTTGGGTCATAAAAAATGGGACCGGGTCTTGCAAAGCTCATAGGACTCAAAATCAGGGCAGTACAATGTTCGAGAGCTAGAAGCTTGCCCATGCCAAACATTGTGGTTGTTTCTCGTAGAGAAAACATCGCACAAAGGTATTTGAATGGATGCCAAAATTTGGGGTCATTACCAATATTAAGCGCTAGCCTACCAATGTTTGGGAATTAGACAAATAGATTATATAGGGGGTGGTGGGTTTTTAAGAAGATCAAGATTTGGGGTTGTTGCCAACTTTGAATGCCGACCCACCAATATGTTGGAAACTGAAATTTGGGGTTGCTGCCAACTTATATAGGGGGTTGGGTGGTATGGGTGGAAACTAAAATTTGTTGTTGTTACCAACTTTGAGCGTCAACCTATTGATGTGTGGGATTCAAAAAAATAGCTTATATAGGGGGAGTGTCTCATTTGAAAGCCTCCCTCAACCATGTGCCTCTCTAGTGTGACCCGTGTTGTTGGGAAAGCATATTTTAGCATGTCTCAAAACAATGTGGGCTACATATACACATTAGGAAGGGGGATCCACAACTTGGGCATTGTTCACCCATTCTAGGCTCATCTCACCTTGTCCAATCCTAACCCAAGGGAGTGCTTAGGCTCCATCATGGAGAAACATGAATCACACTTGAGAGGAACACTAGTTTCTATTTATAAAATTCTAATATTAGGGATTTATATTTCTATGTGGTTAGGTTGCACCACTTGGTCTACGTTGTTTGCATGTATTTGTGTGGCAACTTATATTCTTTAGTTGGAGATTCCTCTATGTTTTATGGTTTAGGGGGTATGTTTGCATTAAAAGGTATTTGTGTGGTGTTTGGATATCATTTCTTACAATCCTAGTTCAAATATCTAATAGTGCATCCACAGTAGTTTGCATGTATGGGTCCTCAATCACTTTATCCTTTAAGGCTCTAGATTCTTTTTATTGCCAAATTTATATGTTCTTCACACCTTTAATCATAATCCAAGCTCACCCACATTAGCCATTGGTCGTACACATATCTTACCACAATGTCACTCTCTTCTAGCCCCTATGTTTAACTCTCGGTCATGGGTATCCCACCACTATGAATATGCACTTAAACTAATGTTATCATGTGTCATTACCTTATAGGTAGTGCAGAGTAGACCAATGCTTTATGCATATTTATGCATACCCTTGAATATTGCCTTCTCTTATGCTAGCCACTATATCTACCACAACTTGTTCACTTTTTACCATTCATTAGTATTCAATCCCTATTCATGTGGTTGTTGCATCATGCATGGAATTTTCACATTTTCCTATGTGGGCTTCAACAACAACTAGAATATAAATAATGATGTGTATATTCCAATCACATAGTACCATGTGGTATTTACAAATTATTTTTGAGGGGGCCTAGTTGATATTGGTCGTAGGTGTTCAAATCCTTATATGTGTTAGCATGAAATTGGATATAGTTTATGGCATGCCATAGGTCACCTTATTGGAAATGGTGGGCCACATATATTATATTGATCTATCAGTGGTCACCAAGTTTCTCCACATTGATTGGTGGGTCCCTCTCAACTTACATGATGTTTATGTCATGTAGCAGTGACTTTTCAATGAAGATTGACGCTCTAATGTGTGGTTACTACATGAGATCACCTTATTAGCTAGAAACCAAAATCTCTCAACTATCCAATTTTATGAGCTTTCAACTTTAGTTGTGCACTATGTGTTAAGCCATGAGATGTATGTACATGGGGTGCATGGATAACTAGAATTCATCCAATCTTTAAAGGATTTAACAAAACTACATGTGACCATTCATTACACTCCAAATTTCATTTCTCAAGGCTTCTTGCTTACAATAAGACATAATAACTCTAGAGGTTGTGCAAACTATTGGTTATCATTATTAGTGGTATGATGGCACTCCTTGAATATTTAGGCTAGCATTACAAATATAATATTTAGTGGTTGGTCCTTTCATGTCTTGAAATAATTGTGCCCTAGGAGCCCTCAAATTGGGGTTTTCCCACCAAACTGAGGTAGTGATAAGAATCTTGACTATCAGTGCATTATTTTAATATTTGACATCATGGGTGAGCCCATTGGTGGTGTATGGGACTACTTCTAATGTATAGATATTGATGTGGTAATGCACTTGGATTTGATAGAGATTTCTCCAAAAAAGGATAGTTTCCTCCTTACTGAGGTAGCATTTATTTCATGTATATGGGCATGATATGGGATACTAACTTGAACTAGTCCTTATCATTGTGAGAAGGTTCTTCCCTATTAAAGAAGGTGAACACAACTTGAATTAAATGTAAAAAGGGATGTCCATGCTACTACAGGTCTACATAAACAATTGAGGCGACTCACATAAATCGAGAAAACCTTGTCCTATTGTTTGTAATGTTCTATAGTTCATCCATGGCATATCTTCTCTCTTGCAAGTATATTTATCATGCCTATAATTATTCCTTTGTATGGACTTGGCTTGAATGTTAGGATTAATCATTGGAACACTTTTCTCCCATTCCCTTGAGGTATGAATTTTATCTAATTTCTTGCCTTAGCCTAAAATCTACTCTATGAGATCAATTGAAGTGTATTGGGAGGGATTGATATTATTTATATGGGCTATAGGAAGATGTAGTCAAGCTCGATAATTACACAATGAGATGTCTCCATTGATGTTAAGAGTCTTTAAGAGGGTCTTATTCTATAGGATTTCATGCCACATTTTCTGGTGTATATGCTTTGAGAGTTAGTTAGTCTATAAAAATTGTAAGACAATTATGAAGGCTTCATAGCAACCTTTCTCTTAATGGATGCGGATGTCTCTTGATTAGAGATGGATTATTAAGAATGTCTAATGTTGCAATGTTTTCTTGTTGTTATATGTGAAAATGCATGTTTAAAGTTCTAGTTTAATTCCACACGGTTATCTTTCTTTCTTATATGTTGTGTGTGACTTTGTTTCCCAATGGATTAGGTGTTGGTCTAGTTTTCTAAGAGATAAAAATCTTCCTAAAAACTTACTCATTTTTTGTTACTTTTAGCCTAGTATTAGTCTTTAATTTTCTTGTTAGTATTGAATAGTTTTAGAACCCTTGTCAAATCTAAAGAGAGTTTGTGTCAAATCATTAATTTATATAGTTATGCTTACAAGAGGCCTACTCATCTTTTCAACTTGTTGCTTTAGCAATAAATGGTGCATGTATGCTTGAAATGTTTAATGGGATTAATTCATAGTGATGAAAACTTGTTTCTATCTTAAGTGGTAGGTACATGATTATTTGAATCTACTATTTGTGGGGTCTAATAGGTATTCCCATGACTATAATCAGGGCATGGAAGGATAGGGATTGAATTTAATTTCTTCATTTCTCTTTAATTATCCCATCAAAAAGGCCTCAAGGATCACCTACCTTATTTTTATAGATCTTGAAGTAGAAGAGGAGAAGCCCTACTCCTATGGCTTGGACCAAATTTATCCTCCCCTTGTTGATGACCCTCTACCTAAAATATCTTGTTCCACTTGTCTTAAAGTGATTAATTGTTTTAGAAGAGACAACCTATAATTTTGAGAACCATTAGGCTCTTTAAGAATAATAAAACTTTCTATTCTACTAGCTTAAAAATATACTCAAACATGTGGTTCCATTGACATTATTATCAAGTAAATATTTTGGTGGCTGAGTTCCTTTATGTGAATTTAAATGCTCATGTGTTAAAAGGTAAAATATATATAGATGTTGTAGATAACTAGTTAGATTATTCAGAGTCATATTTATCTACAATTGAATTTTCTAGTGAGAAAAATATCAAGATTATGCTTGTGAAAGTATCTTCACCCATTCAGAAGTAATGGCAAGGCCATATGCTTTAGGAGGAAGACTAGGTGACAAGAAAATATGAGTACTTAGGAAAATTTCTTATAAGCCTTCAAGGATGAATACTATCCCAAAGATGTCTATGATGATGACTAATTTCATTGGCAACAACTATGCCAGGCACACAAGCTAGTTTGTACCTACATAGTTACCTTGTATTGACCTCTATGTGAAGCTGTGCACATTCAAGATAGAGTAGAATAGATTCCTCAAGTATCATAGTGGCTTGTGCCCATTCATTCAGTCTAAAGTAAATATGACCAAGGTCAAAATAATGGGAGAAGCCTATCACTATATGACTATCATTGAGGAAGTTATCCCCAAATTAAAGAAAACACATTTTAAAAAGAAGATCAAACTATTTAAGATAGGTAAATCGCGTGAAAAAAATAAATCCAACACACTCTAATACAAAGTTTCATATGTAAAAGGATTTGTGCATGTGCATAAAAGTAGAGGGTTCCAACAAACTAGAGGTGGAGAACACATATAATAAATTTGTTTGTCTTCTTGCAAAAATAACCACTACATCCATGCTAGTTGTAGAATAAGAACCTATTTTACTCACATATGAGCACAAGGGAAACCATTATTTTTTTGGTTAATGGAAATAGCATGAAGAATCTCATCTCTAAGAATATTATCACACACCTAAATTTTCCAACTATGCCCCATCTATAGCCTTACAATTTAGGATGGACCAATTCCTATTGCACTAGAGGTACACACATGTCATGCATCAATATCACTTCTCATATGCTATTTATGCTTTTTATTAATGCGGAAATAAAATAAAATTAAATGTACATTCTAAAAAACTAATGATGGAGAAATATTGTGATATATGTTAGAAGTTGATTCACTAATACCATGGAATTTTTGGATTGACTCATAAAAGGATCTCAAATATTAATTTTTTTATAGTATATTGGTTTAGATCACCTAAACGAGTGTAGACCTGATCATGTGTGCATATTTGAACTTGAAAGTGGTGGATCTAATTTGGAATATTGAAAAATACTATATTTCACTCAGCCTAATTGTAGATGTATAAATATGCACAAGGATTAGCAATATTTACAAATACCCTTGGAGGATCTACTAGATTATGAGGGTCATGTTCTCCTTGGTCAAACTCCTAGAAAACTAGCTTTAAGACTATGAAAAAAAGATCAAAGGCAACAAGAAAATGTGTAATGGCCCTAGGATGATACCACAAGAAAATTGTGAGGGTTCCTTAGTAAAACCCATGTGGAACTCCTTTATGAATCTAAGTGAAAGATAAAAGTTAACAAGAAAATGTCTAATCGACCTAAGATGTGTTGTTGGCAAAAAATTATAGATTTGATTCTCCTTTTATCTTTTAGATCTAGATTTTCTCATATTTTAGCATCATTTCAAATTAGTGAATGAATATACTTAAATTCAACGACCAAGCACATGAATCAACATAAGAATGTGCTAGGTCAGCTCACAATGTCTAGTAAGGTAGGGAAGCATATGCCCTTTTTATGAAATTTGAATATAAAAGTACAAGGGTCAAGTGTAACAAATCTAATCTAGGGTGGTGAATCGTAGACATACAAATATAGAGATCAATGATAAAGGGGATTGCGATGTGTGTTGTCATGCACTAAGTTTTGCATGAATCTACCACTTGTAAGCTAATTATTATGTTTATGATAACCTATTCAAAGTGAACCCAAACATAAAGGAAAAGGGTATCGAAATAAAATTTTCACCATTGCAATAAGAAAGAGCACTAAATAACCATAAGCTTACTACAATGGACCCAACCACTAGTATAGGTTGACAAGTCTTTATTGTGAAATCTAAAGTTATCCTATCCAAAAGAATACCATAGTTACCTTGAGCTCACCTTTAGTCCAAAAGATGATTATCACCGCTCATCAATATTCACATTTGTATTAAAGGAGATTTATTGTTATGGATCCATTCTTTAATTGGCATGGCTTTTTTGAAGAGTGTTATGGTGAAAATTGCATACCTTGCACTTTTTCCCTTCACTTTGGATTCACTTTGACCCATTTGTCTCTAATACAATAACTAGCATATAAAAATAATTATATTTGTATGGGATTTGGTAAATAATTTGAATTTGGTAAGCAATCATTCCCAATGTTCAATCTTGATCCTTAATTTATCCATTTATTTCCTAGATCAAATATGTAATTGTGAAAGTGGTTCTCTTAAAAAATTAAAACTCAAAATTGAGACTACTTGTTTTTCTCCAATTAACTATTATGAGTTGAATTGCATTTTAGGATATATTTAAAGAAAAACCATAATTCATGTAAAACATCTAATGTACATATGATTCGAGCACCTTCTAGTACACATCATGGGCCTTACAAGAATTATCTACTAATATCAACATTGTATCAATATTCTAGGTCATATTGCACAATTGCTTGTTGTCCTCAATCTTGTTTAAAAGTGATCCAATCTATGTAGGAGTCTAACTAAAGATAATCTAACCTAGTAGCCTAAAAACCTAACATAGAATCACATGTCAAGTGAAAGCCAAAGAATGCTACCTCCATTAAAAAATTAAAATATATCATAATATACTACTAGAAGCCTAAACTCGTTACATACACAAAAATTGACACAAAGTCTAATCTATGCCCATGATAATTAGATCCTTCCTCAATCTAGGTCTTCCCCTATCTCTTCCCTATTTAATACACTTGGCCTCAACTTAACTTCCTATAGTGTCAAAAATTGTATACCCTTGCAATTTCACCTACCCTTTTGTATTCACTTTAGTGTCCACCCCCTTAATATTTGTGTAGGCTCATTTTAACCCTTGCATTGACATTTTTCCCTCTCAATATTCTTAGCATCTTTGTTAGCAGCTACCTTTGTACATCATTTTTGTGTTAACCTTTTATTTTCCTCATTTCCCACCATTTTTGGCATGATTTGTCTGGACACTAGCACTTCATGCGGATGTTCACACGTCATGCAGTGTCCTATGACATTTTAACGTTCAAAGGCCATTTTTAAGCATTTTTCCACTTTTCACCTACCTTGGTCGATGGAAACGACTCAAGACGGTTTGCAATAGCTTGACAACCTCCTTTTCTCTCCTATTCTCTCTTTTAAATCCATCTTTTCACTCTATCTTTCTCTCTTGGATATTCTCTCTTTTCCTTCTCTAAAAATAACTTTCTCTCAAGCTTGCACGACTCTCTACATCTTGCTACAACAATTTCAAGCTCTCACAATTGTTTTTACAACTCTCTAGGCTGTCATAGCCCTCTCTCTCTCTCTCTTTGGATTCTTCAAGCCTTGCAAGTAATATCTATTTGTTTAGTATCTTTGAGCATCTTGGGATTTATCACATCCCTTGTCTATTCATTTTCCATCTCATCTATTTATCTTTTGATCTATCTATCTGGTTGTCCATGGAGGTGGAAACACCAAAGCGGGGGTTTGACTAAGGCAAGCCCCTAAATAACCTCAACAATTTTTTTGTTCTTATGTGTGCAAGTATCGAAGGTGTTGTTTTGCTAGAGGCTTCATTTGTGGGCCTCTCGTGAGTATCTCCTTTCTTCTTTTTTGTTCTATCATTTCCTTTCTATTTCATTTAGTTTATGTTCATTATTTATTTTGTTATTTTAGTATATTTTGAGTATTTAATTAGTCGAACAATCAGTGGGTTTGTAGTTGTTTTTTGTGGTAAACTCGATTTTCATCTGTACGAGACTACAACGTACCGCAAGGATGTCCATGTGCTACATTGTTGTCCCTGGCCGAGAGCTTTCCAACTTTCTCATAAGACCTCTATAACCTACTCTTTTGATCTTTCAAACTCTCATCATTTTATCCTACATAAAACAAAAATAAAAATTCTTTCAATGTCACATCTCATCACCTGATCTTTGATCCTTGAGTTAGTTGAGAGACATTCATCCCTTGAGATCGCATCATTTTGAGGGTGTCGAATCTCATCCTCTACACTTCCCTATCTTGAACAAATAATTTGAGGGTCTATTCCTAAAGCATATTATATGCCCCTCTCTCATTTTTTATTTCTACAAAATGAAATCAAGGGGTTTCATTTTCAAAACATTGATGTAGTAATTGATCTAGCTATTCCATCCCTTTCTTGATTGATTATGCTTCCACTCTACATGGATAAAAATTATCTAACAACCTAAAACTCAATGACATATATGGCCACTAACAAACAAAACCATCAACAAAACACCTACCTACACAAATATGAACAACCACCACTCAAAATAAGGTAAAAATTTATAACCCAAAGGAGGTGTACAATCATTTTAGGAAGAAAGAATAATTTCCAATAGATAGCCATAGGCCCCATGATTTTCGTTGCACCAAAAGATCAGCATGTTAATGCCCTATACAACCGCCAGAGTTAATGGATCTACGAGAGGCAGTTAGTCCATGTCACGAATCCCAAGGGGAGCATTGACCAGCTGCCAACAATATCCCCCTGAGCATTACCCAAGGGGATTTAAACGTGGCACCTTTGGCTTTGATACCAATTGTTGGCCCCACGGTTGTTGTTGCACCAAAAGATCGACCTGTTAATGCCCGATAGAACTGCAAGAGTTAATGGATCTATGAGAGGCAATTAGTCCATGTCACAAATCTCAAGGGGAGTGTTGACCAACTACCAAAAATTGTTGGAAATGGGATGCCATTTAATTGCAATCCTAAATATTATTTATTTCACCATATATCCTAAGTCCTTAGAATGTGTTCAACAACACTAGGATTAGGAAGAGATTAATATTTGATGAAATAATCATGTTAATTGACATTTGTAATTAATTCTAAATGTTAAAAGCATGTGTGGACACCTTGGAATTAGCTCCTACAAAATAGGAGCACATGGGCTCACATATGGTAGGTGACAACTCACCTTGAGTTTAGTTAACTAGTTGGTAAATTGAGTACACTTCAGAAATGCATCCTAGGTTCCTACAAAATAGGGATTTTGATTTATGCATGTTGAGTACCTATAAAATAGGGTTTGAAGTTTAGTTGAAGTTCAGTTCAGTTCAATTCAATTCAGTTATGGTTCAGTTATCTTTAGTTAGTTTTAGTTGAATGCTAGTTGACTTCAATTAACTTGGAATGCATGGCTAATAACTTGAGTTGCATGATAGATAATAGGGACTACCTTTAGTTAATAGGGGATGACCATTCTTGCATGAATGGTGTTGAGAAATGTTTCAGTTAACAAGAAATATCTCGGACCCACTTTGGGTGCCCAAGTTGGCTTCTTGGAATTAGCTCCTTTGCATGTTGAGATATTTCTGAAGGCTTAGTTAAGTGGAGCCCTCTTTAGGGTGCCAACTTTGAGGATGAAGCCTTAATATATTTACAAAATAAAGGTTGAGTTATGACTTCAATTTGGGATACCCAAATGGATGAAGGAGATGATTTGACATTGTTCTTCATGACACAACTCTACTTGCAAGAGATAGGCGTACCTTTTAGGGATAGGGCTTGAGCATTATTATTGTAACTCATTTTGGAGTTTACAATGAAAAAATTCTATTTATCTCAAGCAAGTTGAAGAGAGTGTGTGTGAGTTTTATTTGCAGGTTGTGAAGAAGTTTGGTGAAGGAAAAAGAGGCATTCTCAAGCAAGAATTGAAGCTATTGTAATCTAATTCAAAGATTGAATAATAGATTAATTCTTGGTGGAGTTTTTTACCCGAAAGGGTTTTCTCCATGGTACATGCTTGTGTAATCTTTCTAATATCTTGTCTACTTCTTCTATCAACTTATGTCTACATTCTACAAATAGTAAAATGGATTAATTAGATAATCACCCACAAAGAATCTGTAACAAAGGAAAAGCATATTTAGATCAGCAATATTAAAGTTTTACAAGGTATAAGCTAAGAAAACACCTCAATCTTCAACATTTGGTATCAGAGTTGAGGTTGGGTAGAGTATTGGGACACCTTTTTCTTACAAGATTGGAGGTTTTTTGGCTTAGTGGGAGCTTTTATTATTTTTGTTATTTGCTGATTTTGGAATTAAGTTTTGTTACAATGAATTCTCGGTTAGATATTGAAAGGTTCAATGGTTCTAACTATGAAATGTGGAAATTAAAAATGGAAGATCTTCTTGAAGAAAGAGATAAGTGGTTAGTGGTTAATAATGAGACAAAGACACCTACAACTATTTTAGATGAGGATTGGGCTAGGTTAGATAAGAAGGCAAGAGGAACAATTAGGTTATGTCTTGTTGATGCGGTTCTCTTGAATGTTTCAGATAAAAAAACTGCATATAAATTGTGGAAGAGAATAGGGGATATTTATCAAACTAAGAGTCTCACCAATAAGTTGTATCTGAAAAGGCAATTATATTCATTAAAAATGAAAGATGGTGAATATGTTGTAGAACATTTAAATACTTTCAATTTAATTCTCAATCAATTAGAATTTGTAGATGTAAAGCTAGAAGATGAGGATAAGTGCATTTTGTTACTTTGTTCTTTACCAGATTCTTGGGAAAATCTAATTGTTGCAATTAGTGGTAATGGTGCAGATCCAAAGATGGACAACATTATTCCTACTCTCCTATCAGAGGAGATGAGGAGGAAGTCTAAGGAGAAAATCCAAGATGTCTTGTTTGTAAAAGGTAGGCCTAAGAAAAAGGAACCTAAGGGAAACAAGGAAGGGAAGGGTAAGTCAGAAGGATAGAGTAAGGTAAAGTGTTGGAACTATGGGAAACTGAGACATGTGAAGAAGGATTGTAAGAACAAGAAATAAAGTTTTGAATCTTCTACAAAGGAGTCCTCGGATGATAGTAATGATGCATTGGTTATTTCAGCTAATATTGTTTGTGATAACTCTTTGCTTCATGTTTCAGAGTAATCTTCATGGAGAGGATGGTAGTCAAGATGCCATGTGTAACTCGGTACCATGGTTCAGTGGGAGTTGTTGGCAGTGACTTGGATGCATCATTGGTAAGGTTATCTCCATGTGATTGGAGATATGGTTTCTTGGTTTAGAGTGTATTTGTTATGATATCATGGTTTACTCTTGATATGCATTTAGAGTTTGGCATATTATATGGTTCTCTCGAGACTAGGATGTATAAGTATGTTATGATGCATGTGATCTCCTAAGATGATATGGTTAGATCATGGATGTCATGTTTATGTTCAAGGTTGGAGCTTTGGCATTGATCTTGTGTAGTTCTCTTAAGTATTGGGTACATTAATCATTTGCTTGATTACTTCATGAAAGTGTTGTGTTGCATTCGGAGTTTGGCATGGTTTGGTTGGTTACAAGTCCTCATGGATACTTGGAGAAATAGGTGAGGCTTGAATTCTCTTTTGGTAAGAGATATTTTTTGGAATGGTTACTTGTAAGAAAAGTTTTTTCAACAGAAAAGATTGGGGAAACTACACCTTTGGTTGAATGCGAGTTCAACACTCTCGGTGGTTTAGCATACCTCCAAAGAGGTGGTTTGGATACAGAGACTTGGGAAAGGTTTTGGTTTGGTTGATAATGAGAAGGTATTAATTGAGAAAGTTAACACTTTAATTAATATTATAGATTATCTTATGAAACCATACAGATAAGTTCTCTTGGTTTTATTCATTTGCTTGGAAGCTTCATGATTATGCAGGTTGCATTTGAAGTTAGCATGGATTGATTAGTTGGTGCAAGAAGGTCATTGGCCTTGAGTCTTGTACTTGTTTTATTATTCCTTATTTAGAATAATTTCAATGTATACTGTCAAGTGGGAGAATTTTAGAAATAGGATGCCATTTAATTGCAATCCTAAACATTATTTATTTCACCATATATCCTAAGTCCTTAGAATGTGTTCAACAACACTAGGATTAGGAAGAGATTAATATTTGATGAAATAATCATGTTAATTGACATTTGTAATTAATTCTAAATGTTAAAAACATGTGTGGACGCCTTGGAATTAGCTCCTACAAAATAGGAGCACATGGGCTCACATATGGTAGGTGACAACTCACCTTGAGTTTAGTTAACTAGTTGGTAAATTGAGTACACTTCATAAATGCATCCTAGGTTCCTACAAAATAGGGATTTTGATTTATGCATGTTGAGTACCTATAAAATAGGGTTTGAAGTTTAGTTGAAGTTCAGTTCAGTTCAATTCAATTCAGTTATGGTTCAGTTATCTTTAGTTAGTTTTAGTTGAATGCTAGTTGACTTCAATTAACTTGGAATGCATGGCTAATAACTTGAGTTGCATGATAGATAATAGGGACTACCTTTAGTTAACAAGAAATATCTTGGACCCACTTTGGGTGCCCAAGTTGGTTTCTTGGAATTAGCTCCTTTGCATGTTGAGATATTTCTGAAGGCTTAGTTAAGTGGATCCCTCTTTTGGGCATCAACTTTGAGGATGAAGCCTTAAGATATTTACATAATAAAGGTTGAGTTATGACTTCAATTTGGGTTGCCCAAATGGACGAAGGAGATGATTTGAAATTTTTCTTCATGACACAACTCTACTTGCAAGAGATAGGTGTACCTTTTAGGGATACAACTTGAGCATTGTTATTGTAACTCATTTTGGAGTTTACAATGTTGAAAAAATCTATTTATCTCAAGCAAGTAGAAGAGAGAGTGTGTGATTTTTATTTGCAGGTTGTGAAGAAGTTTGGTGAGGCAAAAGAGGCATTCTCAAGCAAGAATTGAAGCTATTGCAATCTACTTCAAATATTGAATAATAGATTAATTCTTGGTGGAGTTTTTTACCCGAAAGGGTTTTCTCCACAGTACATTCTTGTGTAATCTTTCTAATATCATGTCTACTTCTTCTATCAACTTCTATCTACATTCTACAAATAGTAAAATGGATTAATCGGATAATCACCCACAAAGAATCTATAACAAAGGAAAAGCATATTTAGATTAGCAATATTAAAGTTTTACAAGGTATTAAGCTAAGAAAACACCTCAATTTTCAACAACAATAACAAGTTGTATCAAACACCATCCAAAACATGAAAAGAGATGCATGGCCTTAATGAATGATTGCCAAAAAGGAAGTAATACTACCATCATCACTCCAAACTAAATCGTAAAACATCCAAATGATTTGCTTTGGTTGAAGTGGCCTGAAGGATTCCAACCATCATTATGTGTGCACTAAGTGTTTGATGAAAATTAAAATGGATAAATTCAACCAAGAATAGTTTCATAACTAAGAATGGTTGTACAACTAGGAATAACTGTCCAACAACCGAGAACAAAGCAAGCATTAAGCAGATAATAAAGCCAATGATTTTTGTTGCATAGTATGAATGATGTAGAGAATAAAACCATTAATTTTTCTTGTGGATTGCATTCAAAATATATGAGGTTATTATCTAGAGTATGTCCATTGAAGGTTCCTGTAAGCACTAGTTCATGTTTAAATCTAGGGAACTGTAGAGGGTTGAGTCATGTCTGTGTGAGGACACGACAAACATTCTAGTTTTGAGATTTGTTGTTGTGAAGCATAGTTGGAAAGGTATGATGGATTAAGTGTGTAATGAGTTAGGCTTCTTATTAGCTTATTATAAGCATGGAAGGACATATTTTATTACTTAATGAAGATATCATTGTTTGGTTTTCATTTGGCATATGAATTTGAGACTGGGGTTGTGGGTTGCTAGGTTTGGGTTGTCTTTTATTGAACCCCCACTTATATATCATCAAAATGTCATTAACTCAACATTTTATAGGGATCTAACATAAAGAAGTAATCATCACTTTTTTGTTAAAAATCCCAAACATGTAAAACATGTTTTTATGTTGAGGATAAGGCTAAGAACATTGAATTGAGCTAAAAGTGAGTCTAAATTTGATATTAGATCTCTGGGAAAAGATCAAATTGATGGATTTGACAATTTAACAATGAGTCTAAATTTGATATTAGATCTATAGGTAGAGATCAAATCGATGGGCTCTAAGATATTTAATGTTAATGATGTTGGTGTAGATTTTTATTTTTCTAGTGGGTTAATTTATTTTCCCTTAGTCCTAGGTTTTCCCTACACTTTTATTAAGCTTGCTTAGGATAATAAAGTGATTATATTACTAGGAGATAAGTGATGTGTTGTCCCCTTCCTGAAAGGGTGGAAAAATTTCCACATTATGTGCTCCATAGCCACTTTTAGTGGTTAATTCCTATTGGTTAGATTTTCCACCTACATCCTCTCCTTAGTTCTATATAAACTTACTACCTAGCTTGTATTTGCATCTTCTCTGCATCTTTTGCATGCATTCATTCATGTATTGATTCATCTTGGAAGCTCTTAATGCGATATTGTCACATCGAAATTGCACAATCTCTTAGAGTCTTGGTTTGCGTTCTTATGTTTTTCCAGTTTATGTAACTTTAATTTTTTCTTAAAAAGTTTCTTGGGTTATTCAATCTATTTCAAATTTCTAACATGGTATCAAAGCTTAGATTTTTTAGAGTTTAGAGTACCTAGATTCCTGATTAAGAGATTGTAGTTTTTTTATAAGGTCTTGTAAATTCTTGTATGCTCTTCTCTTGCATTTCAATACGATCTGAAGATTCAGAAATGAATTATGAAGATCTATTAATCCTATATTTGCATGTGTGTTTTTTGGTGAGATCTGGTGATTGTAGCTATTCTAGCTATAGTGGAAACATTTTCTACTGTCCCATTGCATTTGGGAAGCTCAAGAAAGTTAGATTTAGCTTTTGTTTCACTCAATTTGGCCACCATATGACATAGTAGAAAACAAGGGTTTGAAGCTCAAATCTGGTGAGTTGTGACTTTGATCCCCCATGCAACTATAAATTATTATATTGCGAGTCATCGCAGGGTGGAGCAACCGAGTGAAGTTGAAAAACTTTAGCTTTCAAGGGAGGATGATGTCATTATGTATGTGGATGAGTTGGGTATCACCGATATTCACACCATTTCTCAGACTATGAGTTTGACTAATTGATAAATAATCATTATCACATACGACATCATTGTTGGGAAAATGTGTCTCAACCTTGAAATTATATATGATTTATTGATAGGATGTATGTTGGTATGTGGCGATTGATCATGCAAATACTGTACACTCGTAACAAGACATGGGGTTTGGGAAATGCCTCGATTTTTTCTTTGTTGATACGTCAAGGCTTTTTCCTGCTGACACATCAAGGTTTTTTCCCACTAACGCGTCAAGGATTTTTCCTACTAACACGTCAAGGTTTTTTTGTTAACACATCAAATGAAAAACATGGAAGACTGGAATCACTGAGAGGGGGGGTGAATCAGTGATTCATATGAGTCACAAACTTTTAAAACTCCAAAGATTTAATAGACTTTTGAACCACAAGATCAAAATGACAACCTATTGAATAGATTCATCTTGTGCATGAACAATATTGTGATTTCATTAACCATTAGTCAAATGAATAACATCAACATAGGTTGAAATTAAGGTGTTTCACATTTTCACATGTATTAGAGCCCACATTAATAATAGAACCTTTTATGCATGAAATTTTGACACAAACAACGACAAAAATGAAAGACTGATAATTGACAACCATTCAATGCATTTGATGGAACATTGAGATCAGATAAATAAGACAAATAACACACATAAAAACCACCACATAACACAGTATATGTCTTGAGTGGAAAGCCCTCTTGGGGAATAAAAACCACTCGAAAAATATTTCTCTTTATTCACTTAGAGCACCAACTCTACAAAGTTCAAGAGCACCAACTCCACAAAGTTTAGGAGCACCAACTCCATAAATCCCAGAAGTGCCCACTTCTTAAGATACAGGAGCACCAAATCCTTTACAAAGCATAACAACAACAGTGTACTATCAATACCCTAGAAGTGCAATTTGCAGTCCTAGAATCTCAATAGTAGACTATAAATATTTTCAATAAGCACATTGAAGAATGTTGTATGAGAATGACAACATCTTCCTTAAATACAATAATCTGAGAATCATTGCGATAAAGATTTTCAATGCAATACAAGTTCTGGATAAGTTTGAAGTCTCATATTCTTCTTCCAGATCACACAAAAAAAAAATGTCTGAGAGATATCTTTTAAAGACATTATTTGAAATATCCTCTATAAGCAGTTTCAATAACTGTAGACCAACTCGGGTTAAGAGCTTTTAACAAACTCTTTTAACAATTTTAAGCAAATACATCAATCCCATTATTGGTTGTTTTTTACTGTAACCAAGTTTATCTTCTACTCTACTTATAAAATTTCCAATTCTAATCGAGGGCAGCTCGAAGGACCTGGACCAACTGACGAGGATTTTAACAATAAACCTCCTACACTTTGGGCTCTGCAAGACCGAGGAGGGTGGTCCCTATAATGTGTTTATAATCTCTGCACCGAACTTATAAACAATCATTAACAATTAATAGATAATCCCATTTAATAGCTCAACAGAATAGGATAATACTGAATTGAATTGGCTTTTCATCAGTAATATCAGCTACTTGGAGCATGAGATGATTACAACAATATTTCACCACATAAGATAGTCATTTAATTTTCAATTTGGTAGCAAGCTCTAAGCAGAGGAAAACAAACACATAACCTAAATACACATACAATTTAGACCAGTGCCATATACCATTGGGGAGTCAAGTTCACAAACATTTAAAATTCCATGACAGGTTCAAACACATAGCATATAAGATCTCTGACAACAATTGCCTTACAACATCATCAATTTATATCCTAACCCAATACTTCTTACCAAATCCCTTTATAAACATATCCATCTATAACTCCAATCAAACATTTTAATTAATTCTTTGAATTAAAGCCAAAATGGAAGTCATACACACCACAACAGTGAGATGAACGCAATAACCCTTGATTATATTATTCAAAATTATGATATGCTTATACAAAGGAGAGAGATGAGCTTGAAATGAATCATTATAACTCAAATGCTAGTACTATTATGAAACATCAGACCTTCATAAACCCAAATCCCGACTACAGAATGACACAAAACCTAAATTGCATTTACACTGAAACAATCAGGCTTTACAACTATGCCTAGACTTGACCTCAAAATATCTAATTTTCCAACCCTTATTTCTGGCCTTGAAATCCTTCTTATAGAGAATGGAGGAGCAAACAAGCATCGAGCTAGAAAATACACATGTCACTGGTCAATTGGACCGCCTTGTGACATTTCAAAAATATGATTACAATCGCCAAGTCCCGGAGCATCTTCTTGTTAATTCCACTCATTAGGGAATAGCTGCTGCATTTGCCAAACCTCAAAACCTATGCCAAAAGGCTTCCATGGAAACAAAACCATAATCAGTTATAACCATAACCGCTGAGTTGTTAGTTGCCGGTAGTAGATACCGCTTTACTCCTCCTCGGTTAAGTACTTGTCCACCCATTTTTGATACTCTTCATCCATTGGCCAATCAAATTTCACCACCTCATTCACCTTAGTATTGTAGGGTGTATACTTCACTGCAACTTGATTGGCCTCTCTTTCAAAAGACTCTAAGAATGTGTTCATATTAATTATTTTGTCCATGCTACTTACCAACAAGTCATAATCAGAATCATCACAAATCAATTTGATTTTTGCATTAATAACTTCCTCTGCTCTTTCCTGCCACTGCTACAATGTTTTAACATTTCCTTGTGCATCAGTGATGTCTGGAAAAAATGTGTCACTCCAGTCATCAAAGCTCTTTACCAGCTCCTTAATTCTTCTACTCAAATCATCAGGTAGGGCCTGGATCCCTTCAATGATTTCACAAAATTTTGAGTAGGCTTCAATGACTAGGGCCTATTGTCTGCATCAAACCTAGAAGCCTTATACATAACATCTAGATCATTGGCCCTAGGGATCCACTTCTCAGCCAAAGGCAAAACTATTTCCCGGTCCCTATTTATGTTTTTTATTCCATCCAAAAATAAAGAATACAAAGAATGTACAGATGGTAATCTACCATCCACCTTCTCATTTAAATGCCTCAAAATTGTGTCCACCACCTCATTTTGTCTAGCAGTAGCACCATCCTCACTTTCCTTTAAGGCGGCCTGTAATTCTGTGATCTTATTTAACATTTTTTTCTTGGTGGGATCCACAAAATACTCAACTTCTTCTTCAACTGGCCCTGGTGTAGGACTGAGAATAGGTGCCTGGATGGGAGATCCCGGAGTAGAAACAATTGGAGTAGTAGGGGGTACGAATCCTGAAGTAGAAGGTAATGCTCTAATAGCAGGAGCACTGGAGGATTCTCCTGCCTATCCATATTTCAATCTATCTACTTCAGATTGTAGCTCAACATTCCTTTGCTGCATCCTACTATATTCCCCAATTATTATGTTGTACTTCTCCATCAGACTCTTCTTTTCAGCCTCTTTTCTTTCGGCTGTCTTCTGGGTCAATTTGGCCACATTTACCATCAGGCTTGTAGCTTTTGTTGTTGAAGTTTTAGAAGCTCTCTTGATAATTAGCCCTCCCCTTAGGTTTGGAATGATATCAACTACATTAGGTTTTCTTCCCTGGGGTGCCAATTCCCATATGGCCAGAGTTTCATACTCCTCACTAAAGGCAGAATCATGCAAAGCTGCCTTAACCTCTTCTTCACTGTTTTGCATAGGATGCTTGGACTGTAGGATAGCATTGAATGCTACAACATTGGCTATGTCCCACTTAGGAAAAATTAGGACACCAACTTGAGTCACAAGTCTCCTTTCTTCCTCATGAGTGATGTTCTTGAATTCCTCCATGAGTTCGGCCTTGACCTCATCATCATTCTCTTGCTCAGACCTGTTAGGTCTTGATTTTCTCCTTCTCTTGCATTTATCCTGGTATTCCTCCAGTTTCATCCTCCAAATCAGTTGCAAGAAAATAGGAGTCTTCACAAAGGCATCATCATCTAAGAATGCCTTGCAGGCCTCCATCCTGGTATCTTTTACACACTACCCCTTGACATCCATATCAGATAACACCAGTTGTGTTGATCTAGGAGGGGAAGGGATACCAACCTGCATGTCTTGATCAGTCACAATTATTTCATCCATTAGAGCCTCTTGTGTTTCCTCAATCCTTTGTGTTTCCTCAATCCTTTGCCTCTTAGGGCTTGGCTTTGATGGTAGCACTGCAGGATCACCTCTTGATGGTGAATCTAAATCCACAATCCTTATCCCTCCAGGCACACTGATCCTCAGACCTGGCTATGATGATGCTTGCATTATTTGTTTTCCCTTCTTATCCCCCTCATCCTCTTCACTGCTATCATTCCTCTTTCTCTTGTATATAGGTTTTTCAACTGGGGGCTGATAGGTTGGCCTTGTTTCCTCAGGCCTCACCTCTGGTCTGTGAACTCCAAAATCCATTTCCAAGTTGACCTTCTTGGTCCTCAAGGTTCCCATGATTTCTTTAAAATTGTCCAACAAGAAAGCAATTCTCTTGTAGAATGGAGTAAACTCCATTAATGGATCATATTTTGGATCCATTTTATGCACCATGCCTAGTAGCTTCTCATAGGCAATCCATTTCTCCTTATTCAATTCCTGCCTATTTAAGTCAAATTCATTCCTGATTAGGTCCTTAGGAAAGTTGAATTCATGTATAAATTTGCCACCTTTAATTCGTTGCCTGAATAAGGCAAAGAATCCCTCTGGGTCATGCTGCCTCCTAGATCCACTCTTCAAGTGATAGTTATCAAAAAACCTTCCAAAGTGGACCCATCCTCCCTTGGAAAAGACAAAATCTGAAACAACAGTATAATCAGGGAACAAAGTCCCTTTTCCTCTTCCTGCTAGGTTGTCTTCATGAATAAAACCTAGCTGCCACATGACCTCGAAAAATCCCATCCTTGATGGTACATTATATGGGAGAGTGTGAGGAGCTCCCTCGAAACCAAACACCCTTAGGATAATGCTCACGGGGTACAAGATGATATCACCCCAATTGTGGCAAACCTTTAAATCAAGCTTCCTTACCTTCGGTCGGAGGAAATCATGAAAATCCTCAGGAACTCTTGTCACATTCACCACCAACCAAGCCCTGAGTCTAGAGGAAAAGCAGTTATCAAACTGCACAAAGCTGGCACCTCCCCTGTTGTAAGACAAATCTGCACCACATCTGTACTGGTAACCTCTCTCCATTCACCTCTTGCCTGAACTCCATCTTCTCTGAGAAGAAGTCGGCATTCCTGTATAGGAACATATGCATTAACAGGGAGTACCAAAAGAAAGGAGTGCTGACATCCCCCACAAGCAACTTCAGCAAACCATCATGTATATTTTATGCCAGAAAAGATGCATAGTCATACACCATGGAGTTGGGATGCTGAATTTGAGCCCCCATGAACATATATACAATGGGCATTACTGTATTTGGGCTGAAACCCAAAATCTGACACAATGAATAAAATGTTGCCAAAAAGTGATTGGCAAAACAATCTGAACGGCTCCTGGTCATTTGGGCTGATAATAATTGTTGAACTACCTGCCCTGGTGATCCGGTGGATATTTTCAGTGAAAATTGAAGTGTCTCATTTCTCTCCAGAATCAGCACCATCAGAAAGAGCTCAACGTCCTAATTCCAACGCAACTCGAACGGAGCGAAAAGGAGTCCGTTTTTGCAAGTTATGGCCAGTCAAACCTTGGGTCAAACTGGAATCAGAGGGCGTCCAGGAAGCGAAAAAAATGATGTCATCAAAAGTTGTCAAAGTTGGCATCATTGCGAAGAGCCAGTCGCAAGCTTTCCAACGGTGTTCATTTCGTCGAAATCCGACATCGGAGGCTCAAGATACAGCTGGTCAAAGTTTTAGGTTGACTTGGTGGATTGAAGGTACAGTGATGACGTCAGCATCCGTACATGATGATGTCAGCATCTGTGCAGATTAAAATGGACCAATCCGTGGTTGACACGTGTCATCCATACGATGATGTCAGCATCCACGTGGTAGCATAGTCATCGGTCCAGTCAGCAGTTCGTACCCCAGTCAGCAGGCCACGTCGGCATCTCTGTCAGCGAATCAAACATCACCACGTGGCACCTCCTCGGCATGCCACGTGGCCTCACGGTTTCTCTCCTCCATCCGGCGGTTTGAGTTGATAAGTTTGTTTTAAAAAAATGTGTGTGGACGGGTTTTGAACCCGCGATCTCCGCCCAAACGGCCAGGCCGTTAGCCGTTGCACCAAACGCAGCGGTCAATAATGTATATGGAATTGTTTATTCTTATTGTTTAGATTTGTCGGTGGTGAGTGGTAAAACGTGGCCGGCGGGGTTGGAACCGCCGACCACCATTGTAACAAAATAACTAACCACCGGTAGGCCACGAGATGGTTGTTAATTATATAGTGGCCACGGTTGGTTTTGTTATATGACTGTCAGCCGAACCATAACAAATGGCTTATTAAGTCATAAATATGTAAAACCACCTCTAACAAACTAAACCAGAAGCTAAATGGAGCCATCAGAGGACTTGTACGAGCTGTTAGAGGGGGTTAGGCATTAATTTTTATGGTTAGGCCTAATTAGGCAAATTCCATGTATAAAAAGGGGTGTGAGGTGGGAGTTGAAGCAAGTTTTCTTTCAGGTGACGAAGTCTTGAAGCTGTGGAGATAATCGAAAGAGAGGTCTTGTAGAGATTCCATTCTTGCACGTCAGAGCGTTGTTATGCTGCCGAAGTGCTTGGAGAATGATTGTGGTGCTTTGTAATTGATTTTGGAGTTAATCGGATCGGTCTCTCTATTGGAGTGGACCCGGAGACGTAGTCACGTTTGTGACGAACTCCGTAATCAAACACTGTTTGCACTTCTCTTCTTCTCTCTCTTTCTTTCTCTCATTTCCTTCCTTTCTGTTATAATCACCTTGTTATTACTTGTCATTTTAATTATTTCCATAAGTTAATCTTGATATTATTAACTTGGAATAATCATTGTAAAAGTTAAGCATTTAAATACTGCAATCTAGTCTAGATCCTATACAGATCACCTGGCCAGGTGAGGAGGAAGTAACTTTGACCTAAAAAGAGGCTTTGACCTCGCATATTCCTGCTTCATCTCCTCAAAATCAATTTGGACCAAGAATGAGCTAAGCTCACTCAAGTCAAAAACCTACTGGATCTCAATTGCACTTATGCTCAGCAAAATCCCACCATCATTACCTCTAATTACCCTTGTAACTGGGTCATAATGTGCCGCCACTGCTCTGAGTAGGTCCACGTTAGGAAACACATTCGACACTGCTAGTTTCCCCATGTCGTATCTCTAGCCATTTGAAAAGGGGTGGGGGGGTAGGTTTATTTGTCCATACCAGAGTCTAAACATTTCCAGACCTATAATTGGAACCCTAGCATATGCAATATTATAGTCTTTGCATACCAGTTCCTCGCCTAGGGTTTTTCCATTCATTAAATCCAAACCCCTCCTTTTGTCATTTGTCGATAATGGGAGTTGATCTAGAAAGTCATCATATAAATTCCTCTGTAAGTAATCAACATGGCCAAAGTGCTACTTCGGTGGTGCCATCTCAAACAACTAAGGCTTTCTTAAAATTCAAATTCTTGAACAAACTAGGGCTACCCAGAAAACAAAATTACAACACACTTATGCAATTTCCAACAATTTAAATGAACCAGTAACCCTATAACAATAATTAACAACCCCCTGACCAGCACACTACAACCTTTCATAAGAATCACAGTCAAGTTAAACTAGTGATACAGAAAGTAACTCACAGGATTTCACGCCTTGTAGAAAACCAAACTTTCACTGTGATTGCTTGAAAAAATTTAACTCTGGCTCTGAACCGCCTCGAAAACACTTGAATGATTTTGTGCTGAAGATAGAGTGAAATCAAATACTTTATGTCAATTGAATTTATCCAGTAGACGTCTCATCTACCATTAAAGCCCATTTGCATGTCGCACCAACAACTCTAATCGCATTCGATGCGAATTTGAACTTTAGCCGTCGATCTTTTGTTTTTGTTAGATCATCGAACAACCACCTTCAAAAAGGCTGATGAAAACTCCATGTCAGCGTCGAGGGCCCACCATAATACACAGCTTCAAAGGGATACACGTGGCGTCCCCCCGTGATATCACAATGACTAAACACCCTGCATCTTTGGATCACGCAATGGCGGGCAACTGTTGATTCCCACCATCGACGATCAGGTTCACTCACAGCAGTTAGCAACATTAAACATAACCGTCGAGCAACTTTATCATCAAGATTAAAACACCGTCGTCGATCTCGAGCATGTGCATCTCACAGCTCTTTTAGTAACCCGCCTTTTAACGTATTAAAACCCGATACAAATATTAAAATTTTTATTAATCCTGTTTCAACATCGGCAACTGAGGCACGTGGCGCCCCCCCATGATATTGCAATTAGTTGAAACCTAGCGGTGATGTCATCGAGAGATCGCAGGGAACAGTCAGGATCAACCGTAGGATGATTGACGGTCATTAAAATACTTTCCCTACAAAATAAGATAATTATTAAAAGGGTAAAGGGGACATCACCTAGGCCGACGACAAACGATGGCATAAGGTTGTTCTTAAAGCACGGGGCATGGGCCGACCTAGACTTAGGAAATAATAAAGTTGAGGTGAAATATTTAACACAATTTATTAAAAAGGGCCCGGCCTAAACGAGTTAATGGGACATAAGTCATTTTAAAACCTCCCTCAAAATGACAATGACAAAATAGATCCAACCTAGGGTTTAAGATAGAACATTAGGATTTCATGAAGGCAAAAATAAAACCCCAACACCAGGCTTCTCCAGAATAGCAAGACAGACCAATAATGTGGCAGAAAATTTAATGGAACTCAAAAAATGAAAATTTGAGGCTCCATCACCCATAACAAAAGAGAGTATATTCTGTTGCAACCCGAGAAGAGATACCCAAAAACTCTAATGGGTTTTTAAACCATAATCAACAAGAGTTAATCTCTTAAAATACCCTCAACAAAAATATTCCAAAACCAAGATTTTACTCAAATCCATACAAATTTTGCATTACTTGATCACGGTGGAAGAAAAATAAACAAATACCAGAAAGAACCGTTGAGAAGTTCCATAACTACCTAGTTGAAAGACGCCAACAAATCTTTCCTGTCCAACTTCCAGTGTGTTTGAGCTTTGTCACTTCAAGTCATTGACAACATTCCACCTGATCATTACAAACCCTGGAAATATTCTCCATGTGATTTTTTGCCTATCGTGCCCTAATGAGGGCTTTGAAATAACAAAAGCCTTATACCAAGCTTTGATAATAAGATTTTAACCTTTAGTATAGCCGACAACCTCGAGCTTAGATAAACTTTATCACATATTTTAGCATGCCCTACTTTCCAATAGAAAACTTTTTATGTTACTTTTAGTGCCCGACACCATATGTGGTCATTTCGATGCCTTAATACAAGTAATACTAATGATAAGGTATTCAAATCCTTAAAACATATGAGATGCAAATGGTAAGGTCGACAAACCTTTTAAAAATTTAACATGAATTCCCATCCCAATGTAAGTATAGAACAACCAAGACCATAGTATATGCTCTGCAAGTAACCTTATAACATAGTAAGCTAAACACAAATAGCATCAAAGGATTGGAATGGAGAAAACCACCTGAATACCTATTATGCCTTAGGATATGTCCATGTCCTAGGTCTTCATCAATATCCGACATAGTTCATATCAACAGTTATCACCTTATCACATAAATAATGGAGAATATACATATAAGTGGAAAAACCTAAGACCTGTAATCTGCTTTTTTATGTAAACACAAGATATGTCACCATATACCAAATATGTAGAACCATCTAGTAACACATGGAGACTTCAACACACTTGCACAAACATATCATTTGAACTTTCTGCCTATATGAGAATGCATACATGTATATAATGTATCTTATGTGTCTTGTATACAATGTATACCATTTGCACAAACCATCAAATGTATCCATCAAATGAATCTTCCTTATATATATGTCTTGTATCACCATCAAATCATCATCAACTGAACACACCTATGACTTGTAACCTTAAAGGATCAATCATCCTGTCAAAATGATAAACACTGTCAGCATCATCATATATCAAAATCCTATAACTGCATATCATTCACCAACCATATGTGAACAAACCAATGTAATTGAATATCATATCACCAACCAAGCTAAGAATCCAAATCCAAATCAGAGAACTAGTTTTGTCATCAAGGACAAATCATAAACAACTAAAAACCAACAAACTCCCCCTTTGTCCTTGATGGAAAAACACATATCATCTCTCCCCCTTTTTGCATCAATGACAAAGAATGAAAGAAGAGAATGTGAGATTCCATGAAGATAAACAACTCAGAATCCAACCAATTATCCAACACAATAACCAACTGCAAGTAGAGCAATATAGCAGCAGACTAAATATGCAAGAGAGCTTTGAATGAAAAAAATATAGAAACAAGCTCCCCCTGTCAAGAAATAATCAACACTGAAAGAATATGTGGAAAAGAACAATGGATTGAACAAATTCAAATCATGATATCAATCTATCTTTGTCTGATGTTACTCTACATTAATAGAGTGGACAGATTCCTTCTTACTCCAGTACTTGAAAATCACTTTTGTCATCTGCTACTGGTTTGCATCAAGAACCAATAGAGCTTTGTCACATCTTTGTCCAAGAACACAAATCTCACATCCAGATCCTCTGGCCATGCACACTATGAAGAATGTTGTCACTAGACCAAGTTTTTCTTGAAAAACATTAAATCACTGTCAGCATGAAACAAACATCATCAACACTAAGATACTCATAAATAAGCAAATGCACTGTCAAGTATACTGTCACTTGCATAACATCATGAAGTTGTCACTTGCTCATTTGATATAAGCACCACCACTAGATCATATGACTGTCACAAATCATCAATAATCCTGTCAACTATCCTTGTCCTGTTAGTAGACTTCACTGTCTTTGTACTAGTCAAAGTCTATTTGCCCACACTTCCTTGAAACACTACTCCCTTTTTTGATATAGAATAGATTTGTTTGAGATATATAGATTACTGAGGTGAATGAATGTGAATCACCTTAAACAAATGAAGACCAACTGCCTCATAGTTATTACAGTCACATGTGAATGACACCATGTAAACTGTCACCCTACAACTCACTGTCCACTGTCTTTGAACAGTCACTTTTTTCATACAATGAAAGTCTTATATGGTCTGTCACACCATAAGAATCTGCACCATAAAAAGGTGAAATACCGCACCACACATAATTAAAGGTTTGTTGCTCTGCTTTACATATCAACCGCAACAAACAATCATGGAATCTAATGAAAGTCACTGCTATCCTTGGTGAAAATTACTATTAAGATTCACTATCAAATTCAACACAGAGATATTGCCCCGTCCTCAAAATGCATACAATTCACTTGTCTAAAGAAGGTCTGTCTGAAACAAGAGGTCTACCAGATCATCAACAACAAAAATATGCATCAAACCACAATCACATATGCTGCTTCTCTGCTAAAGGACTGCTACAACAACACTGCAATGCTACTTCGAGTTTGCTACTCAAACATGTACCTTTCTTTTAAAGTGCTAGACTCTCTGATCTTACTTCTTGGAAAATAATAAAAAATTGTGATGTTCAAACAACAATAAGCAGTACTATCATAAAGCACTTCTTACCTCTACCTCATTGTCTGAAGAGGTTAAGGTTACCATTGTCAACAACAAACATACATATGATCACTTGTTCACTGAAGGAACACTACATTACATATTATTCATGCATAACACTACACCCTAATAATTCTGCAAACTTGTTGTCTTTAAGAAGCATCATTCATTTGAATCAAATAGAGTGCATTACCACTATCAAAGCCCCGTAATAGTGTTACTATACACAAGCACTTCTCGAAGGCACTGTCCTTCTCAAATATTTCTCCTATTCACAAAGTGTGAATTTTGACAAACACCTAATCACCAAATTACCAAGATCAATGTACAAGACAAGCTACCACAAAAGATGCATATCGCTTGAGATATCATAACATACGGTCATCTCAAAACAGATCAGACCAAAACAACACTACAAGGGCACTATTTTTAAGATAATGATTTGAATCCTTAAACATTGCCAATTGTAAAGGAAGAATGATCCTTGAAGAAGAATGGTCACTGACCATACACCATAAAATTACTGCACTAAATTGTCAACAAACTCTATCCTATCACTGTCATGAAGGATGTCCTCATTTTCATATGTAATTCAAATTACCACTGATTAGCTGCATTTGCTTACCAGCTTCTACATTCTTATTTCAAACCCATGTTGAATATATAAAAAATATGCTATTTCTTCTTAAATTTCATGTGACTTATCTATGCTTCTACACTTTGCATACATGTTTATCAGGGCACTTGCAACAACAACAACTCTATATACCCTAAGATCCAATTGTGACATGAAAATTTGCATGAAAACCATTAAAGAACATCTGATCATGAAGGATACTAAAATGTATAGACATTTTTCCATAAGGAGACTGTTAGTCATGTACTAAAAATTCATCAAATGACACAGATATACCACTATTCTTGTGTACTGTCTCAACCACGAGAACACATTCTTGATAGAATATGAAGAGAATAAAACAACTTTTGATAATATGGAAGCATACCAAATTCAGACATTAATAAAATGTATTAGGTATTGTCTGCATCTACCATTCATGATATTTAGCAAGAAATATATATATTAGATACATGACAACATATCAACCAGAAATTGCAACCCCCCAAAAAAACTGAGATCTTGTCTCTTGTACCATCTTCTTTGATACCAAAGAATATAAGGAAGATACCAAACTGTTTCACCTGAACCACGAAGCAGACAAACTACACCAAAACTTACTAAAAACTTGTTCCAATACATCCTAAGACTCCTTGGGGATAGAAAATAAAACATTGGATTACTCCCCCTAAAACTGAGTAGCCATTTAGATGCTAAGAGAAGATCCTTGTGCATCATGCACAAGACTAATTCCTTCCTTCTCCTTTCCTTGCTTTCTTCTCCAGACCCTTAGAGATCCATTTCCAGATGATTTCTCCTTGCAAAACCTTGCTTTATGACCAAATCCATTACAACTATAGCAAACAAATGGATATTTTCACTCTCCTATATCATCTTTTTGAAATAATGTATCGCAATTTCTTGCAATATGACCTGATTGACTACACCTGAAGTGTGTGACAATACCATAGTTCTTTTTCCAATCATTTTTCTTCACTTTAATCCAACATTCAAATGCTCTATGGCCATATTCAAAACAAGAATAGCAATAGCCTAAAAAAGAACAATTATACGTTATCAATTTACCTTGCCAAGCAAGAGAAGATCCTGTGTATCTATTTATTCTATCCTTTCCTCCTTTGTTGATATTCTTGTGTTGTTTGCTACCTATAGTTTCAAGATCAGCAACATGAAAATTTAAATCTACCTTTGTTCTAGGAGTTTTCCTAATCTCAAAGCACTATCCTTCTTCTAAACCTAGACCACCTTTGTCACTTGGAGCTTTCTGTGCACCAATAATCTTATCCAAAGACATAGAGATATTCTCATTAATTTTCTCATCACTTAGTTGTTTTGATGCTTTATCTATATTCCTCAGTGAAACCAATTCCCATTCAAGTCTTTCTATACTCTATTCTTTTACCTTAAGTTGGCTTTTAATTTATCCCTCAATCTTTCTATCTTCTTCAACTTGTATCTTTGCTTCCACAGGATCTAAACATATCTTTTCTCTGATATCCTTTTCTTGTTGAAGTTGTCTCGTTAAATTCTAGTTTTGTTTTCTAAGCTGCTTAATTGTATCTAAGGCACACAGGAGTTCACCTTCCAAATCAACCTCACTTTCTTGTTCATCATATTCCTATTCAGAGTTAACTTCACCCAAAAGTTGATCTAATTCTACACTAGTTTCTTGATCATTTACATGTTCATTAATAAACTCTTTGGACTTCTTTTCAAAACTACGAAGGTTTACACCTTCTTCACTTTCAGATGTTTCACAACTTATTTCAGTACCCAAAGATATCTCCTCTTGCAACTCACCATTTTGATTCATTTCAATCAACTTGTCCCAAACTTCCTTAGCACTAATGAATACCTTTTGTAATGACTTCATTTGGCAAGCTATTAAAAATAACATTTATAGCTCTGGCACTGTATTCAATAGATTTCTTCTCCTCAAGTGTGGAAGGAGATGTTGCAGATGTAGTGCAACCCCTTTCTATTGTTGCCGACACATCAAGCCCTAAAGAAGACAAGTATGTTTCCATCCTATATTTCCACAAAATAAAGTTTGTACCTTCGAACTGAGGTGTTCCAAATCTAGGGTACTCTATCATTTCAAAGTTACTATTAATGGTCTCTTCCTCATTACTCCTCATATTAGATTCAGGAATAACATGATGATTAGTATTTTACTGTGAACTTCTTTTTCCCTTATTCCTTTTAATTTTTTCCATATCAAACACAACACTCCAAAAATAGGAATCCCTTAAGTTGGATAGCTCTATACATCAACATCAATTGAAATCAGACATGTTTCCATAAAAACACATAGTCTGTACAATTCAAACAAAAGTACTTTCTTGAGCTTATGACATGTTTGATAGACTCCCAAAACCAGAATCAATCCTAGGTGGATTAGAATCATTGAGAGGGGGGGTGAATCAGCGATTCATGTGAGTCACAAACTTTTAAAACTCCAAGGATTTAATAGAATTTTGAACCATAAGATCAAAATGACAGCCTATTGAATAGAGTCATCTTGTGCATGAACAATATTATGATTGCATTAACCATTAGTCAAATGAATAACATTAACATAGGTTGAACTTAAGGTGTTTCACATTTTCACATGTATTAGAGCCCACATTAATAATAAAACCTTTTATGCATGAAACTTTGACACAAACAATGACATAAATGAAAGACCGATAATTGAAAACCATTCAATGCATTTTATGGCACATTGAGATCAGATAAATAAGAAAAATCACACACATAAAAACCACCACATAACATAGTATATGTCCTGAGTGGAAAACCCTCTTGGGGAATAAAAGCCACTCGAAAAAGCTTTCTCTTTATTCACTTAGAGCACCAACTCTACAAAGTTCAAGAGCACCAAATCCACAAAGTTCAGGAGCACCAACACAATAAATTCCAGAAGCACCCACTTCTTAAGATATAGGAGCACCAACTCCTTTACAAAGCATAACAAAAATAGTGTACTATCAATACCCTAGAAGTGCAATTTGCAGTCCTAGAATCTCAATAGTAGACTATAAATATTTTCAATAAGCACATTGAAGAATGATGTATGAGAATGGCAACATCTTCCTTAAATACAATAATCTGAAAATCACTGCGATAAAGATTTTCAATGCAATACAACTTTTGGATAAGTTTGAAGTCTCATATTCTTCTTCCAGATCACACATAAAATTTTTTTATGAGTGATACCTTTTAAAGCCATTATGTGAAATATCCTCTATAAGAAGTTTCAATAATTGTAGACCAACTCGGGTTAAGAGATTTTAACAAACTCTTTTAACAATTTTAAGCAAATACATCAATCCCATAACAAAAGAGAGTATATTCTATTGCAACCCGAGAAGAGATACCTAGAAAGCCTAATGGGTTTTTAAACCATAATCAACAAGAGTTAATCTCTTAAAATACCCTCAACAAAAATATTCCAAAACCAAAATTTTACTCAAAATCCATACAAATTTTGCATTACCTGATCACGGTGGAAGAAAATTGAACAAATACTAGAAAGAACTATCAAGAAGTTCCTTAACTACCCAACTAAAAGATGCCAACAAATATTTCCTGTCCAACTTCCAGTGTGTTTGAGCTTTGTCACTTCAAGCTGCCAACAACATTCCACCTGATCATTACAAACCCTGGAAATATTCTCCATGTGATTTTCTGCCTATCGTGCCCTAATGAGGGCTTTGAAACAATGAAATAAAAAATGCCTTATACCAAGCTTTGATAATAAGATTTTAACCTTTAGTATACCTGAAAACCTCGAGATTAGATAAATTTTATCACATATTTTAGCATGCCCTACTTTCCAATAGAAATTTTTTTATGTCACTTTTAGTGAATGACACCATATTTGGTCATTTCGATGCCTTAATAAAAGTAATACTAATGATAAGGTCTTCAAAGCCTTAAAATAAATGAGATGCAAATGGTAAGGTCGATAGATCTTTTAAAGATTTAACATGAATTCCCATCCCAATGTAAGTATAGAACAACCAAGACCATAGTATATGCTCTGCAAGTAACCTTATAATATAGTAAGCTAAGCACAAATAGCATCAAAGGACTGCAATAGAGAAAACCACCTAAAAACTTGTTATGCCTTAGGATATGTCCATTTCCTAGGTCTTCATCAATATCTGACATAGTTCATATCAACAGTTATCACCTTATCACATAAACAATGGAGAATATACATATAAGTGGCAAAACCTAAGACCTGTAAACACAAGATATGTCACCATATACCAAATATGCAAAACCATCTAGTAACACATGGAGACTTCAACACACTTGCACAAACATATCATTTTGAACTGTCTGCCCATTTGAGAATGCACCAATGTATACAAAGTCAACCTAAGAATGCACAAATTTATATAATGTATCTTATGTGTCTTGTATACAATGTATACCATCTACACAAACCATCAAATGTATCCATCAAATGAATCTTACTTATATATTTGTCTTTTATCACCATCAAATCATCATCAATTGAATATACCTGTGACTTGTAACCTTGAAGGATCAATCATCCTGTCAAAATAATAAACACTGTTAGCATCATCATATATCAAAATCTCGTAACTACATATCATTCACCAACCATATGTGAACTGTTGGATGTTGTAGTTGCATTGTTGATATGTGGTTGTCATTGATGTCAACACTATTAGCATTGGTAATTCTGAAGGTT
This sequence comes from Sequoiadendron giganteum, assembly GCA_007115665.2. Classification (NCBI taxonomy): domain Eukaryota; kingdom Viridiplantae; phylum Streptophyta; class Pinopsida; order Cupressales; family Cupressaceae; genus Sequoiadendron; species Sequoiadendron giganteum. The sequence goes on along the minus strand of CM021110.1, from coordinate 17,770,451 downwards.
GCATATGTCGAGGATACTGAGAAAATTGTAATAAATATATTGCAGGCATTCTGTGATGTTGTGAAGATCCAAGTGGTGAAAAGTTCTATACATCGTGTTTCAAGTGTCGCGCATTAAAGGGTTTGTTGCCGAGCCTATCTAGTATGTTGTCTGAAAGTTTGAATGGTATGCATCAAGAATTGAGAAAGTTATGAAGATCTGTGTTCCTACAGTTATTCAGTTACTGTAGCAAGTGTTTATGGAAGATGAGATTGCAATTCTGGTAAATTTGGTTGTTGCGTATGTTTATGAGATGATCAGTAATGTTTCTAGATCGTGCTCTATCAGTTCAATACGTCTGCATTGATCAGAGTGCTCGTGATTGAAGATTTTTCCTTGTGTGTTCAAGTTTTTCATGTTCTTGGCCGACATGATGGTGATAGTGTGTTGCAGATATCTATGGATTAATACTTTATTGTTTGGCGTGTTCAAAGGTGTTTATTTGGGTCCTCACTATGTTGTGACCGACTTGTGTTGGTGTGCATTAAGATTTACTTATGTATTGATGTCAACAATTGTAATTTATTCTTTATTTGTGGCCAACAGAGTAGTTGATGTAAATCCATGTAGTGGATATATAAGAGTGGTTGTTTTCCTCATTTTGATGTATGCTCAGTGTGTGTGTGTGAAGTACATGTGCAAATAAAGATCAAATCATTCAAGAGCAGAGTAGAGTGCGAAAGAGATTGAGCAGAGTGTGGAAGAGTTTGACCAGAGTGTGTAGAAGTTTTTTTGTGCCTAACCAGAACTATCATCAGACTTTTGTAGAAGCTAATTTCTCAGTTCAACCTCATCAGATGGATTTAATCTGATTATTGTATGTAAGACAATGAGCCTTCCTCTGAGCAATGAGCTCTAGGTAGTGTTCCTGAATGCATGTCCATTCCCTATTTACTCTTCATTATACTTTTAACAGGGTATAATCTTGTGGACTAAAATCCACCGTGGTTTTTCCCCTAACAAAGTTTCCACGTATAAAATCTTGGTGTTCATGTGTCTCTGATGTGTTATTGATTTATGCTTGCATTGTTAATTATCAGATCTGAGATTAAAGGTTGATTAATGTTGAATAAGTTTGATTTCGGTAATAATTGATTCACCCCCTCCCCCCTCTCAGTTGTCTATCCTTGTTTTTCCAACAATTGGTATCAGAGCAGGTTCCTCTGAAGGGAAAGCTTAACAACTTGAGGTGATTTGAGATGGAATCTTACAAGGATAGTCCTAGATTCGATGGAGCAAACTACTCTCTGTGGAAAATCAAAATGGAATTTCATTTGAAGTGTATTGGTGAGCCTTTCTGGAAGATTACAAAGAATGCATATACTATTCCTCAGAATGGTCCCTCTACTGTTGATGAAATAAAAGAAGCTGAAACAAATACCGGGGCTATTGAAGCATTGCTGAGTGCTTTGACAGATTTAGAAATGACAAATGTGAGAGGTCTGAAGACTGCACATGAGATCTGGAAAAAGTTGGAAACATTGTATGAAGGAGATGCACTAGTGAAAGTTGCTAAGCTACAGATTCTAAAAGGCAAGTGGGAGGACATGAAGATGAGAACATCCTCTCTTTCTCTCAAAATATAAATGAGTTGGTGATGAGCATTAGATGTGCCGGTGGAGTCTTGGATGAAGAAGAGATTGTGGCTAAAATACTTAGATCTGTGCCCCCTTCCTACAAAACAACAACTCATGCTATTGATGAACTCATGACAGTGACAAATGTAACAAGAGACATGTTGATTGGGAAACTTGTTGCCTTTGAGTTAAGTGAATTTGGTGAATCTACTGCTAAGACTGAATCTACATTCAAGGATTCGGGAAAAATCAAGCAGAGATATGATCTGGGAGAGAGTTCCAAAAATACATTCAAGTATGAAGATGAGATGAAACAGATTGAAGATGAAGAAAGAGAATTAGAAGAACTAGAAACATTGATTGTGAAAAGAGAAGCCAAAGGTCATGGTAAGTACAAAGGGAAGTTACCTATTAAATATTTTTCTTGCAGTAAAATAGGTCATTTTGCATCAACGTGTCCTTAAAGAGTTTCTAAGTATAAACCTGATAAGACTAGATTTCAGAAGAAATGCCATTATGCTGAAGAAGGTGTTACTGATAAAGAATCTGGAAATGAAGATGAATGTGTATTCATTGCTATCAAAGAAAACGGTCAGGTGTCCACTCAATCTACTAGTAATGTGAATGTTGAGAAATCTCTTGCAACAAAAATTAAAGAAAAGGATGAGTGGGTAATTGACAGCGGATGCTCACATCATATGACTGGTGATAAAATCAAGCTTGTAAGCTTGGAAAACTATGATGGTGGTGTTGTAAGATTTGGAGAGAACACTTCTGGTGTGATTCGTGGCAGAGGCACTATTTATTTTGGTGGTAAACACAATACTGATGATGTTATTTATGTAAAAGGTTTAAAGCATAACTTGTTGAGTGTTGGACAAATGGTAGACAAGGGTTACAATCTTCAGTTCAAGGATGGTAACTGCAGGATAAGGGGAACTTCTAGAAATGTGATTGCTTCAGGAACAAAGACAAGAGGTAATATTTTTCACTTAAGTGTTGCCAGTGAAAGTTGTTTAATTGCTCAAGTTGATGTAAGTTGGCTATGGCATAGGAGGTTGTGTCATGTGAACTTTGATAACACTGTCAAAATAAGTTCTTCTCAAGCCGTCAGAGATCTTCCTAAAATAGTAAAGCCTAATAACACTATGTGCAAGGAATGTTAGATGAGAAAACATACCAGAAATTATTTCTGGAGCAAGTAGTATAACTGTAACGGAGTACTGGACTTGATACATACTGACTTATGTGGTCCATCCAAAATCAAAAGTCTTCAAGGTGAAAGGTACTTTATGTTGATTATTGATGATTACTCTAGAATGATATGGGTTGCTTTCTTAAGAGAAAAACATGAAGCATTATAAAAGTTCAAAAGCTTCAAAGCTATGCCAAAAAAATGAGACAGGTCAAAAGATTAAATGCTTAAGGTCAGATAGAGGTAGTGAATTCACTTCTCGGGAATTCAATTCTTTATGTGAAGAACATGGAATCCAAAGACAACTATCTGCTCCTCGGACCCCTCAACAGAATGGAATTGTTGAAAGTAAGAACAAAATCGTTCTAGACACTGCTAGAACCATGATGTTGGAAGCAAATGTTCCTCATTTCTACTGGAGAGAAGTTGTAAGCACTACTATGTATACCATTAACCGGGTAAATGTCAACAATAATTCTGGTAAGACCCCTTTTGAGCTATGGTTTGGTTATAAGCCTACTGTCAAGTATTTCAAATATTTTGGAAGCAAATGCTACATTAAGAGAGATGATGATATAGGCAAGTTTGATACTAGAAGTGATGAAGGAATATTTTAAGGTTACTCTACTAAGAGCAAAGCTTACCGGTGCTTTAATAAAAGGTTGAAGAAAATGGTTGAAAGTGCAAATGTCAAAGTTGATGAAGATATTGATAGACCATCCAGATGAAGTGGATATCATTCAGATGATCAACATGCTAGTACTAACAATGAAAATAATGTTTAGACATAGAATCAACTTCAAATTATTCCGGTGAACCAAGGGAATCAAGAAGTAGAAACTAGTAGAAGTGCAAAAGAAAGAACACCAAGAACAAGAAGTTAGAGAAAATCCAAAAACTCCCAAGTATGTAAGGTGAAATCATTTTGACAGTCAGATCATAGGAGATAAGAGAAAAGGTGTGCAAACTAGAAGAAGAATTTTAGAAGAGTATTGTCTAATTTATAAAACTAAGCCTAGCAATATCAATGAAGCATGCAAAGATGAATATTGGATGGAAGCCATGAAAGAAGAACTAATGCAAATAGAGAAAAATGATACATGGGATCTTGTTCCTAGACCTCAGAAAAAAAATATGATTGGAACCAAATGGGTGTTTTGAAATAAGCTGAATGAACAAGGTGAAGTGGTTAGAAACAAAGCAAGACTGGTCTGCAAAGGGTACTCACAGATGGAAGGTATTGATTTTGAAGAAAATTTTCCCCCTGTTGCTAGAATTGAAGCTGTAAGATTATTTCTTTCTTATGTTGCTTTCAAGAATTACAAAGTCTATCAGATGGATGTAAAGTCAACATTTCTAAATGGTGAGCTCGAAGAGGAAGTCTATGTTGAGCAACTAGATGGATTTCAACTAACTAACAAAGAAAACATGGTATGTCGATTGAAGAAAGCTCTATATGGACTTCAGAAAGCTCCTAGAGCTTGGTATGCTAGATTGGATAAATACTTGTTGAAGCTTGGATTCAATAAAGGTACTGCTGACAACAATCTGTATTTCAAGTTGGATCAGAATAAAGAGTTGATCATTGAAGTCTTTGTTGATGACATTATTTTTGAAGGTGATGATGATTTGTGTATGAATTTTGTTGATGAAATGAAAAGTGAGTTTGAAATTTCAATGATTGGAGAACTAAAATTCTTCGTAGGACTGCAAATTACTCAATTAGATGATGGAATGTTTATATCTTAGTCCAAATATGTAAAAGAGTTATTGAAAAAGTTTGGCATGGAAGACTCAAAGCCAGTTGGTACACCCATGGTGATTGGATGCAAACTTATATAGAATAATGATTCTTCTAAAGTAAATCAAACAAGATACAGGTCAATGATTGGTGGATTAATCTACTTGACTCAGACCATGCCAGATATAATGAATGTTGTATGCATGGTTGCTAGATATCAAGTTGATCCTAAAGAGTCTCATGTGACTTCTGTGAAAAGAATCTTCAGATACCTGAAAGGGACAGTTGATTTTGGTCTTTGGTATCCTAAGGATGATGATCTTATCCTGAGTGTTTTCATTGATGCTAATTGGGAAAGAGATGTGAATGATAGGAAGAGTACTAGTGGTGGTGCATTCTTCTTAGGGAAGAAGTTGGTATCTTGGCTAAGCAAAAAGTAGAATTTTGTTTCATTATCTATTGTTGAGGTAGAATATATTGTCGTTGCAAACAATTGTACTCTAAGTATTGTGGATGAAGCAGATGTTGAGAGATGTCAAAATTGACTATGAAGAACCCATTGCCATATTCTGTGACAATTCAAGTGCCATAAATATTTCTAAGAATCTAGTGTTGCATTCAAAGACAAAGCATATATCCATCAAATATCACTTTTTGAGAGATAAAGTAACTGACAAAGAAGTTAGACTGGAGTATATACCTACCAAGGAGAAAATTGTAGACATCTTTATTAAGCCATTGCTTAAGGATACTTTTGAGTACCTTAAGAGGCAAGTTAGGGGTGATTTCCCCTCCTGATCAGAACTAAGTGATGCAGGTCATTGCATCAGTTCATGAATTCATAGCCATATCCTATTTTGAATTGATGTGGTGGCTGCTACTCAGGGGGAGTAGTCAGATGTGTTAAATATGTGGTTCAGAGCTTGTGTACCTTTGCCATTGATGTCAAAGGGGGAGAAGAACAATGTGAAAAACTCTTGAAGAAAGGGGGAGAAGAGTCAAGAAAGGGAGAGAAGAGCTATGAGAGAAGAACTGTAGAACAAAGGGAGAGAAGTGAATAGTTAGTTGTGTTGATGGTATTTTTCACATCATGTGTTGCTATCAATGCCAAAGGGGGAGATTTTTGGATGTTGTGGTTGCATTGTTAATATGTGGTTGTCATTGATGTCAACACTATTAGCATTGGTAATTCTGAAGGCTGTATATGTCGAGGATACTGAGAAAATTGTAATAAATATATTGCAGGCAGTTTGTGATTCTATGAAGATCCAATTGGTGAAAAGTTATGTATGTTGTGTTTCAGGTGTTGCACATTAAAGGGTTTGTTGCCAAGCCTATTTAGCATGTTGTCTGAAAGTTTCAGTGGTACACATCAAGAATTGAGAAAGTTATGAAGATCTGTGTTCCTATAGTTATTCAGTTACTGTAGCAAGTGTTTCTGGAAGATGAGATTGCAATTCTGGTAAATTTGGTTGTTGAATATGTTAATGAGATGATTAATAATGTTTCTAGATTGTGCTCTATCAGCTCAATATGTCCGCATTGATCAGAGTGCTCATGATTGAAGATTTTTCCTTGTGTGTTCAAGTTTTTCATGTTCTTGGCCGACATGATGGTGATAGTGTGTTGCGGATATCTATGGATTAATACTTTATTGTTTGGCATGTTTGAAGGTGTTTATTTGGGTCCTCACTATGTTGTGATTGACTTGTGTTGGTGCGCATTAAGATTTACTTATGTATTGAGGCCGACAATTGTAATTTATTCTTTATTTGTGGCCGAAAGAGTAGTTGATGTAAATCCATGTAGTAGATATATAAGAGCGGTTGTTTTCCTCATTTTGATGTATGCTCGATGTGTGTATGTGAAGTACATGTGCGAATAAAGATCAAATCATTCAAGAGCAGAGCAGAGTGTGAAATAGATTTAGCAGAGTGTGGAAGAGTTTGACCAGAGTGTAGAAGTTTTTTTGTGCCTAATCGAAATTGTCATCAGGCTTTTGTAGAAGCTAATTTCTTAGTTCAACCTCATCAAATGGATTTAATCTGATTATTGTATGTAAGACAGTGAGCCTTCCTTTGAGCAGTGAGCTCTAGGCAGTGTGCTTGAATGCATGTGCATTCCCTATTTACTCTTCATTATACTTTTAACAGGGTATAATCTTGTGGACTAACATCCACCGTGGTTTTTCCCCTAATAGGGTTTCCACGTATAAAATCTTGGTGTTCATGTGTCTCTGATGTGTTATTGATTTATGCTTGCACTATTAATTATCAGATCTGAGATTAAAGGTTGATTAATGTTGAATAAGTTTGATTTCGGTAACAACTGATTCACCCCCCCCCCTCTCAGTTGTCTATCCTTGTTTTTCCAACAAGGATATCATTCACCAACCATATGTGAACAAACCAATATAGCTGAATATCATATCACCAACCAAGCTGAGAATCCAAATCCAAATCCAAATCTAAATCCAAATCAAAGAACTAGTTTTATCATCAAGGACAAATCATAAACAATTGAAAGCCAACAATATGACCTTGTAAAACCCTAATTTTAGAAGGTTCAAAAAATATTTTTATAAGTGGGTGAGATGTATGTAGACGGTGGTGTATTCTGAGAGTCTGATAGTGGTCGAGTTTTGATCTCTAGTGGTGATACTCCTATGAGAAGCTTGTTTTGCAAGTATATTGCAATCTTTTGATTTTTGAATAATATATTGGACGATTTTTGGAGTGTGGGGTTTTTCTCCCGAAAGAGTTTTCCCCATGTAAATCATTATGTTATGGTATGCATGATATTTGTATTTATTTGTGTTTAAGTTTTTATAAATATTAAAGATCCATAAAAAATTTGCATTATTCTCCTCTCAAGGTTAGTGTAGGAAGTTGCTCCACTACATTAACTTCCTTACAATCATCGCCCTTGAAAGCTAAATTTTTTCAACTTCATTTGGTTGCTCCACCTTGCGATGACTCACAGTATTAGAATTTATAGTTGCATGGGGATCAAAGTCACAACACAGTCAGGAGGTGTCTCTTGATTATCACCCTCTTCTCAAAGAGTTTGGTTATGTCTTTTCAAGTGAGATTTTTGGTATGCTCTCACAACAAGATATCAATTTTTTTCATAGAACTTATTCCTAGAGGAGAGCCCATTTCTCGATAACCTTATTACATGACCACTCAGGAGCTCAATGAGCTTTGGTTGCAACTGGAGGAATTATATGATAAGAGACACATTCATCGTAGTGTTTCCCCTTTGGGTGCACCAATCATCTTCATGAAGAAGAAGGATGGATATCTTCATTTGTGCATTGATTATTGACAAATGAATGAGGTGGTGGTGAGAAACTGATATCCCTTACCAAGGATTGATGGTTTGTTTGACCAAATGAGGGGAGACAAGGTGTTCTCTAAGATTAAACTAGTAATAAATTGTTTATTAAACTATAGTAATAAAATATCTCACCGAGGTGTATACTAGTAATAAATTGTCTATTAAACTATAGTTCAAATACAATATGTAATCAATTTTGGAGGACTAGTGCAAAGTACACGAAAATATGAACTCTAGAAAAAATAGGACCCAAAAAAGAGTCCATTTGCACAAGTTATGGCACCCAAAAGGTCTCAAAACGAGAAGGAACCCCTTATATCAAAGATCATTTTTTTTCTTCAGATAACCTACATATAATGACCAAAGAGAAGGAAACCCGCGATTTATTATTTGTGTTGCTTTAGCCCAAATGGACATTGCCATTGCATTTGAAAGGCTCAAAAACCCTTATTCTCATATAAAATTTATCTATTTTAGGCAAATTTAATTTTTGATAAATTTTTATTTTGTCAGGGGAGTCGTCATGTAGGCTAAATTCAACCACTTTTTAAAAAAAATCATAACTTTTCACCACGGTGTTTGTTTTTGGCAAATGAGATTTTGTTGGAAAGTTGGAGACGAGCACTTTCCATCCACAAAGGTATTGAAAAGAAAATTTTCCATTTTTTGCCAAATATTGTAGGTTGAAGCTATTTGTTGTAATTTTTTTCAAAAATTCTTAACTTTCACCTCAATGCTCCATTTTTTGGAAATGAATAGGCGTTGAAAGGTATTGAAGAGCACTACACAAATATAGGGCTAATTTTTTCAAATTTTGTGTCAAGTTCATTTTGTATCATAATTTGTAATTTTGGCGATTTTGAGCCCACTGAGCATTGTATCTTGGAAAAGGCTTTGTAATCACATTAAATTATAAAGTGCTAACCTTATAATATTTTGTGGGGGTGATTTTTGATACTATTGAAAAGGATGGGAGTGTATTGATAATCTTATGGTTGATTCAATTGATTTCATCATTTGAGGATTGTATCATGGGGTTTTTTATTCGCCCTTCTGTGATAATCCTAGGTAGGGCTAATTATGAGTCTGTAAAAAAAGGCATTCTAACCCATCTCAAATGGATAAAAAATTTGCCTTACCTTTATGGGCTCATGCCTGAACCAAACACACCTAGAAGGAAATCAGTATGGGGTAATAGAATTGATCATGTATTAGGAGTAATTGGTTCTCATGTTGATTGTAACACTATGTTGGCTATAGTGGATGTTGAATGTCCCTGCACACTTTGGACCAAGATTTGGGAGATGTTTGGAAACCCTCATGTTTCTCCATTCCCAAATGATCCTACTATAGATTGCGTCATTTCAATTGATGATGCAGATAATATACCCTTTGATGATGCTACTTTAGAGGAGCTTAAGTATTATGCACATCGTGAACGTTCAAATGACAGAGACTTCTCTTCTTGCTTCTCATTCTCATGTTGAGATCACATCACCATCACATGTTGCGGATTCAGATTCCAAAGATGCTTCTTCGAGAGCCTCCAATGATTCATTGCACTAGGATTATTTATGTCTTCTAGATTCAGTACATTGGGACCAATTTTTACCAGAAATTTCTTGTTTGTTTGTAGAGTGCCTCATTTTGGATCCAGATGACACTCTTGAGGACATACGTCTTCTCTTTGAGGACCACTCTTTTTTCCTTGTATTTGTTGCTACTTCAAAGTTCAGTGTTGCTTCTTCAAAAGCTTCCAATGACTTGTTGTTGCAGAACATCCATTGTCTTTCAGATTCAACTTTATGGGATTATCTCTTGACAGGTATTTCAGACTTGTTTATGGAGACACATATTGCAGATTTGGGAGACACTATTGATTGTATTCATCTTCTCTTTGATGAAGTTGATTATTCTTTAGCTGTTGTGAGGGAACAATTTGACCCTCTTATTATTTTCTACATAGTCATTCATCACAGTTTGACATGAGTGTGGATACTTTGGATCATCATTTGGAGGAGACTTCTTCATAGGAGATACTTGAGTCTTTGACTTGTGTTCTACATCAGTCTCTAGGAGATTTAGATTTGTCATCTTTAGCAATGTGGCCTAGAACTCCTGATTTGATTGTGACTTCTTTCAACATTAACATGAAGACACTTGAGCCGAGTTCAAAGACTTCATACATCTTGCACTTTCTTCCTACATATTCCTTTCAGGACTTAGGAGGCAGCTTGCATACGCCATTGGTTTTGTTTCTTCCTAAGGGGAGGAATGTTGTTCGACAATCATGGACTATCTTCTCCATCCAGTTTTGAGCATCTACCATTGAATCTTTTTGGGGGAGGTTACTTAGTCCTTCTCTTCTCTCTCTATTTGTTGGAGGGGGGGCGCTTCTTCTTTGGGGGAGAATTTGATATGTACATGGGTACCTATTATGAACTCATTTTTTGAGACCCATCATCTTTTACATCCTCCCACACTATGCTTAAAGGGGGTGTTGGTGTAGGTTTTTATTTTCCTAATGGGTTAATTTATTTTCCCTTAGTCCTAGGTTTTTCCTACACTTTTATTAAACTTTCTTAGGATAATAAAGTGAGTTTATTACTAGAAGAAATGTGATGTGTTATCCCCTTAAAAAGTTGAACACTTTCCACTTCTGGTGGTCCATATCCACTTTTAGTGGTTAATTCCTATTAATTAAATTTTCCACCTACATCCTCTTCTTAGTTCTATATAAACTCACTACCTAGCTTGTATTTGCATCTTCTATGCATCTTTTGCATACATTCATTCATGTATTGATTCAACATGGAAGCTCTTAATACAATATTGCCACATCGACATTGCATAATCTCTCAGAGTCCTGGTTTGCATTCTTATGTTTGTCCAAATTATATAACTCTGGTTTTCTCTTAAAAAGTTCTTTGGATTATTCAATCTATTTCAAATTTTTAACAAATAATGGTTAAACACTTACCATTAAAGATTCATGTAAAGACGAGTTCTTTCTTTGCATTTTGATGAATCCCTCCACTACTATACCACCTTAAGGTTTCACCCTTCAAATTTATGCCCTTTACATTAAATTTTTAGATCTTTTTTTTTCTAATTCTATACTACTTATTATAATAAGGTTTGGATCCACCCTCATATACTTATTAGTATCTTTATTAATAGTATTTGACTATTTTTTAGGAGACAAAATGTACTAATAAGTATATGAGGGTGGGTTCAAAACGTAATTATATCAGATACATTATTCATTAGAAAGCTAGTTTTTTCAATAACTATACAAATAATAGCTTCACCTTATACAAATAACAACACAATATAAACATAACCAATTGGTTTGAACAATTATAAGAATTGAGCAAAACCAAAATATCAACCAATAAGAATTGGTTCACTTTTATATTTTTGAAGCATGTGTAAGAGTAGAATTAATTTGGGAAATATTGGATCAATGAGTAAATAACAATCAACAACTTAATTTCACTTTTACTAAAATAAAAAATCAATTATAAAAGTTGCAAGAAATTTGTTACAATAAACTATCCAACTACATAAATGAGCCCTCTTCATAGGGCCAACACATCCTTATCCCTGGTGATTCACCGTCCATGTCAATTTCATGAGAGTAACCAACAACAAAATATCAACAAGTCACTTTTATATTTTTGAAGCATGTGTAAGAGCAACATTAAATTGGGGAAATAATGCATCAATGAGTAAAGAACAATCAACAACTTATTAGAATTTTACTACTAAAAATCAGTTATAAAAGTTGGCAAGAAATTTGTTACAATAAGCCACCTAACAGCATAAATGTAGAAGTGAGAACCCTCTTCATAGAGAATAACCAGCACTAGGCATTTTTATTATTATAAAATAGAAGATTATAAGTATAGGAGCAGTAAAATGTATAGAAAAAGTTAGAATTTTTTTGAAGCCAAATAATACAAATAGTTTCAAACACTACAATGTACACTGTTTAGCCCTAGACAAAAGATTATATACATGTGATAAGACTAAACCAATACTATTTAGCTTTAATGAAATGAAAGTTTTTTATGATATTCACAAGATCAAGCAGTCTATGGATCCAAAGAAAAGCACCAAACAAGGCAAAAAATGTGCCCCTCTTTTAATGAAATGAAAGTTTTTTATGATATTCACAAGATCAAGCAGTCTATGGATCCAAAGAAAAGAACCAAACAAGGAAAAAAATGTGCCCCTCTTTATAGGTAGTTTGGTCATCACACCAATATTCAAAGGCATTAACTTAACTACTTTACTTACACGCTTGAGGGCCTAGGCAACTTTTTATCAAATGTTGCGACAGACATATCCCTATGTAATCCTAATCCTTTTTCGAGGCTCTAACCCAAAATAATGTTTCAACAAGGCCTTACCAGCTTTCTAACCTTGGTCACCAAACTCAACTCCTTTACCTTCTCCAGCCAATCACATTCCCAAAACGTTGGGACCATTGCATCTTTCCTAAATCCAAGCCCTTGTGCCCTTCCCAAAAACTATGTTCCTTGACCCTGGGTCCTCAAGTCTTCCCAAACTCATTCCTCATGCAAATGTACTAAACCTAGATGTTAAATCATCTCTTTTCTAATGCTTGCTTGATTTCTATATTACCAATATGAAAGTTCATTTTGCACTCGAATGTTTGTTTGGGGTATTGAGCTTGTTCTTCATTGCTTGAAGGAAACTCACTTATAATCATATATTGCATGAGGCACCAATTCTTCATTTGTAGCCCTTTTTAAAGGGGAGCTTGGGAGATTGCATATTGCATGAATGAAGCTTTTTGGAGTAAAAGGGAGCTTGGCAGTTTTATATTTTCATCAACTATCTAAAAAAAATGTGTTATATTTGTAGATAGTTGAGTATGTCTCAATCGACCAACTTAGAGATTTGTAATTGTGGATAGTTGAGTGTCTCAATCTATAAGAGTGTTAGTATGGAAAATTGGGTGTCTCAATTTGCAACTAGAATATAACATTGTGAATAGTGAGTATTTCCTAATTCACACATGGAATGGTTTTCTTGTAAATAGTTGAGTATATCTCAATTCATTGATATTGTTGAATACTTGGGACATCCACTAATATGCTTGGTTTGGTGCATTTTGGAAGAGGAGATTTGATGGAGCCATTTCAACAAATTTTCAAGTGGGGCTGCTGTGTTCAGACCTGGTGCAGTGTTTGGATTGATATAATAAGGGGATATTGCATCTTTATAAAATAAACACATTAGTAGTGCTAATAGATGTCTTGCTAAAAATTTCTGGATTGAAACTGTGTAAATGTCATATTAATAGATTGTGTAGATTTCATAGTTCCACGGAGTTTCGGGGACGGGGGGACGGGACGGGACGGGGGGAGAGGGGATGATAGGGGACGCGTTTTGGGGGCGGGGGGCCTAAGTTTGGGGGCGGCGGGGGGCGCGAGGGGGGTGGGGGGGGGTGTGGGGGAGTGATGCACTGAAATACATATAGTACTTGAAAAAATAGTTATAAAAGGATGTATAAGTGTAGAAGCCTAAGGAATAAGTATAGTTTAGTTTAAACACATTGCAATGATTTCATTGAACTAGTGAACATTGAAACAATGAACCTTTGCTAGCATCCTCCTGCTTGTAGGCTGTAAATGTATCGATTAAAATTCAAAAATTAAAATGGGCAAGGTACGAGATTGTTAGAGTCTAGACTGAAATTTTGAATGCCTCAAAGAGATGTCATCTCGTGGGATGCAATGAAGTGCAGGCAAGCCTGCACTTCATTGCATCCCACGAGATGACATCTCTTTAAGGTATTCAATCTAACAGTCCATTACTCGTGCTTGCTGCATAATGATAAAACACTCATTTGACCCCTTTCGGCTGCATAAATGATAAAACTCAGGTAGCTTTGGATGGGTATGGACATCTAACAAAGAATAAAAAAAATGAAACAAAAACAAAACCGAAAACCCCCCCTCATACCTGGATTCAATCACCACTTCAGTCTTTAGATGCCCACACTTAGCCTCAGACTCGTGTAAAGTGTAAACACTTGGCCAAAATGAAGTATAGTTGAAAAATCAAGTCAAAAGATTTTGATTTAGCCTTTTAGGCGTTCAAGAAGACTTTAAAATTTAAAATTTATAAATTTTAGCTTTTGTTTAAAAAAAAAATCATTTTTTAATTGCATTTTAAGGGGGATGTCTGGAAGTCTCCTACATTTTGGGGGACCCCTGGAAGTCTCGGGGACATCCAGAAGTCTCCTGCATTTTGGGGGACCCCTGGAAGTCTTGGAGACGTCCAGAAATCCCCTCAAAAGGGGGACGCCTGGAAGTCTCGGGGACGTCCAGAAGTCCCCTCAAAAGGGAAATGTCTCAGAGGTGGCAAAGAAATGGGGGGACGTTTCCCTGACGTCTCCACGTCTCGGAAACGTCCCCCTCTCCAAAACGACTCCATTTTTGGGGGGGACACGTCCCCGTGGAACTATGGTAGATTTTAAAAATTTACACAGTTTCAATCCAGAAATTTTTAGCAAGACATTAGCATGGACTGTGGAAACTTGATGCTGTTAATTAAGTGCAAATAGATATTTTTAGTAATTAATATTAGATTAGGTGTTTGGGAGTGGCTTTGTCATAAGTAGTTAAAGATTGGGTAGTATAGTACAAAAAATAAATGGTTTAATAACCCAATTAATATCAATGTAAAATCTATCAAGGAAAAATCAACATCATACAATATTTCATTTATGATAATTTTTGTGTGTTTGCTCTACCAATTTCAACAATGACAAACACGTTTTTAGCCGATAGGCTATATATTGCATGAGGTTTGGCCTGAAACAAGTCTCACGCTCCCTTGAAACTAGTTTACCAGGCTGTTTGTAGTTGATAGTCCTCCAAACACAATTCGATGAGATATGCCAACCTCTCTCATGCTTTGGTGAAATCAATTTTCATAGTTGTATGCAGTTGAGAGTCGTCCACAATCAATTTGATGGGATTGGCAGAAGTGCAAAGTAATCTTTTTTTATCAGTGCATTTAATGTTTCAAACGAAGTCATATCTATACCCATCATCAGCAGGAGGTAGGGTGTGCTTATGTTAGTTTGAATTGACTGAGAAGGGGCGAGGGAGAATGGTGGGGTTCCCAAACAGCTGATCTGGAATGGATATGATTTCCATTGCATTAATGAATGGTGGTCACCTGTTCAATGAAAATATCATGCCAACTACTGAATAAATGCATAGATATTTCTTTAAGTAAATGCAAGAAATCCTTCTCTGAAGATATAGTTTTCTACTGCCAGTCCTTTCGTTCAGCTGGCAATTGCATTTATGCAACTTTCACCGCCAAAGACTATCGATGTTTTAGCTTTTTCCACCGCTTCCACTTTCACCGCCTCCACTCCTGTACAAAAAGACTACATACTCTAACAAAAATATTACCAACAACTTGTTGCATTTGCGAAGAATTACACATTGCAAAGAGTTAACACACTGCACAAAGTTTCATTTCTGGGACTGTTTATGCAATACCAAAGGCATTCGGAAGTGGCAGTTGCAACTACAAATTCTGAGAAGAATCCACTTTAAATTATGCTTTGCTGGATGTCGAGACCCTCTTCGAAAGCTCCAATTTGAGCACAGGCAGGGAGGATGTCGCTAAAGGCTGAAAAGTTTGGCTTTACACTTGCTAGTTGCATTTTCTTAGAAGTTTCTAAGGCCTTGCGCTACAGGAACCCCCATCTAATGCACAAAAATGAGAACTCCAAAGCAGAAGGCACACAAAGTTGTGCACTATAGTCCCTAGTGCCAACCCAAGCAGATTCAACATGCAATCCTTTTCCAAATTCATGGGAAACAATTGGGTGGTGAATACTTGAATGAAATGAATGCCTATAGTATAAAAATGCAACAGAGGGTGGGCAGAAAAACCATTTGTGTAGATTGCTAGTGTAAAAATCAACATCGATGTATTGCATATCAACATCTATATTTCCAATAGCATGGGCTCCATCTAAATAATTACTTGTAGCAAGTCTTTGCAGAAGTTAAAGAGATTGCCCACATCTTTGGCAAGCTTGAGCATTCCTCACGCATACCTTTATTTCCTTGATCATCCAACACATTCAACGGCTGCCCCAAATCCTACATAATAGAACTCATACTTAACCAAAAAAAATAGATAATAGGATTGTATAAATATTCTCATAGATAGGCAGGTGTTGTTTTTATCATAGATGTCAATGTGAAAATAGGGAATTGCATTGTTTGACACGTTTTTAGGAACTTTTGTGGACAACGAGCCTCCTCCCACACCCCCCAGCTGTATAGGACGAACAACTGTAGTCTGTTGGCTATTTTTAGATTTAGAGAATAGATGTCCCTTGTTTTACTTGCTGATGTCTTTTGGTTTTGCTGAAGGATAATATATGTGCTTCCTGTTTTCTTTCCTACAATTATTGTTCTCTGTTTGCTATGTCTAATTTTGTATCTGGTGCTGAGTGTTAATAAAATCAAACTTTCTTGCAAAAAAATCTAAATTAATTAGAATTTATTTATTAAATATTCATAAAATCTAAATTTAAGTAAAAATAAATTATTCCTTTATTTTTTTGGTGAATATAATATTTGAACCCTTTCATAATTTAAATTTTAATATTTTGAAATTCTTTATTTTTTATTGTTTAGATTTAATACTTTTTTAAAAATTAATCTTTCATTTCATATTTGACTAGGGTTTTTCCATTACACTTTATTTATTATATTTAAATATATTTTTTTGCATATTTTAAAAATATACATTTAGTGCACAATTTTTTAAATATACTAATTTTATTATAGATATAAAGTTTTTATTATCAAATTTATTAAAAAATATATAAAATAATATGTTTTCAACTCTATATTAGGTTATAATAAAATACAAATAGAAAAAAATATTAAATTATACTTTATTTATTATATTTAAATAATTATTTAATTATATCACATGATAAATCACAAATCTAAAATAAATAAATTTTATATTCATAAAACCTAAATTTAAGTAAAAAAAAATATTCCTTTACTTTTTTTATGAATATAATATTTGAACCCCTCCCTAATTCAAATTTAATATTTTGAAATTCTTTATTTTTTATTGTTTAGATTTAATGCTTTTTAATAACTAATCTTCATTTCATATTTGACTAGGGTTTTTCCATTACACTTTATTTATTATATTTAAATAAATTTTTTTCCAAATTTTAAAAATATACATATAGTGTATAATTTTTTTAAATATACTAATTTTATTATAGATATAAAGTTTTTATTATCAAATTTATTAAAAAAATATAAAATAATATGTTTTAAACTCTATATTAGGTTATAATAAAATACAAATAGGAAAAAATTATCAAATTATACTTTATTTAAATAATTTTTATTCAGATTTAACTCAAATAGTGTACATATTTATAATTATATTCATTAGACTTTGTTATAATAGATCTTTTTTAGTCAATTTTAACACAAATAGTTTAAAGTTTTTTTAAGTACATACTTTATTTATTCTATTTGATTAGATATATTATGCAAACTTGTCTAACATAGTGTAGAGATTTGTTTTTATATCATTTGTACTCAATTTATATTATAAAGACTTATGTTATATTTGATCGCTTTTAGTCAATTTTAACACAAATAGTTTAAAGTTTTTTTAAGTATATTCTACTTATTCTATTTGAGTAGATATATTATGCAAACTTGTCTCTTTTAGTCAATTATAACACAAATAGTTTAAATTTTTTTTAAGTATATTTTACTTATTCTATTTGAGTAGATATATTATGCAAACTTGTCTCACGTAGTGTACAGATTTGTTTTTATGTTATTTGTACTCAATTTCTATTACAAAGACTTATAAACAAACTTATTTGTAGTATTCATATTATATTATATTATTTTTATTTTAAACACTTATGAACAAACTTATTTGTATTATTCATATTTCTATTATAAATTCTTACTCGATTTCTATTATTTTATGCAAACTTATTTTTACTCAATTTCTATTATGAACACTTGCCACTCCATTAATGATTTGATGACAATTATGCTCCACCTAACATCCCTTGCCAATAGTTATTTAATTTTTAGACACTAAGACTAGCATGCAAATAAACATTTGTTAAGTTCTTTTATAAAATATTAATCCTGAAATACGTATTACATGCGCTTTGTTAAAAAATACAAACAATGCTAAACAAGTTCTAAAGTGCATGTCACTCCCCTTCTTACTACTCTATACATTCCTATCGGCGTAACCCTTGCACCCCCTCCGGTGCAAGTGCTAGTTGTTTAACATCATTGAAAACCTTGTCACCAAGATATACATTAAATGTTTTTGTATATCAACCTTACAGAAAAAGTTACGATGGCTATAAACATCTAAACATAGAGTACATGAGTACGTAGAGAGTGGAAAGAAACATCCTGTATTTTTTGAAGATGTAGACTTCTGCAAAAAAAAAAAAGGAAATTACAGTTGGAATGGTTGAGAAACTTGAATTTGTCGAATACAATGGATATATATCAATCTGCTAAATTTAACAATCATGCAAACTGCACACACATTTCATTTCTCTGATAATCTAAAGCCTTTCAAAATAAATTAATAAAGCAGAAAATTACAGTTGAAGTATATACTGAACATTGAAATTTGGGGACTAACATGGATTTGAGCAACAGCTTGAAGTTTAAATGGTAAATTTAACATTCCCGAAAATCATATTTACATTTCATCTCTATGTGCATCTAGAACTTTTCAAAATAAATAAATTGTTGCAGATCAAGCTTTGTGTGCGATACAGATGTGCGGGAACATTGGAATGCTTTAACATAATAACTGCAGGACTTTTTATCTACAAATAATAATATTCCAAGAAGAATATGTTGTGTGCTTATATCTTGTTTGGACCACTTATTTTAAAGTTATAATATTATACAATCTACAAAGAATAAAAGAATGAAAGAATGCATTGAAAGTTTTGCTGCCTCGTTCTATCTAACCCTCTTGCATCTCATGGTGATATATTTTATCATCTCAGAGGAGCCTTTTCTGTTTGGTCTGACAAGAATGAGGTTCAATCATTCTGAATTTGAATCATAGAAATCACTCGGACAGGGACTCATAACTTCAGATTCTAGCATCTGTAGCGCCCTATGCATTGTAGGGCGATTCTCAGGATTGGCAGAAACGCACTGAATAGCAACATGAAGCATTGCTTCAAAACTCTCTGATTGTACTCCCTCACATTGAGGATCAATAAGGTCCCTTTGTCTGTTCTCCTTGACCAGTAAGTTCAACTGTTTTGACATCCAAGGACAATAAATAAATGTTAACTTGTATGAATCAAACACAAAAGTAAGAAATAGTAAACCAAATACATGTACATAATTCCCTTTATCAATCAAGAAGAAAATAAACAAAATTATTAATGTCTGTGATCAAAATAAATTAATGTTCATGACTGTCGATTAAGATGATGAACTCAAATGGCAAATCATTAGGAATTTCATAATGAAGAACCATTTTCAAATTCCCATGTGACATGCTTCATTGCTTGTACATATAAATGTTCAACGTTCATTAAATGGGTAAAATACCACATCTGATCTGGATGTGGCCTACCCAACTGACTAAAATCAGGCTAACATAAAATTAGCATGTTAGCTTTAAGTACTGAAAACGAAATCAATGCAAAAAATGAACAATTGAGCAAGTAAAGAACACAGCGGCATCACAACATGAGAGACAATATGTACCCCAGAGAAACCACCTTTACCAATCCTATTGGATATGAATTTTTCAGGCATACCTAAATGGTTGAATCCAATCTGAACACCTTTTTTTTTTTTTTAACAAATTAAAATTTCACTTGTTTGCAAACCAATCCTCCAGCAATCTTACGCCTATAAACCTACCGGTTAAAATTTGGTATCTGTTTACGTTATTTTATTTTTACATAATTTTTCCTAAAATCAAAATTTCAACCTTTTTTTTTTCAGAATTCTGGCTTTTACGGATTTTTCTCTACTGTAGACATCCAAATTTCTAAAGTTTGTTTTGTAACTATGGGAGGAACGCAGTCAGAAAACTCCAGCAACTCGGGGTTGTGCTTCATTATGTCAGCTGAAATTGGCAGGAACCATCAAGAACACTGAGGCCCTATATCAGCACCTCTACTATAGTTCTTCTTACTCTTTCTACTTTGCAACTACCTCATGGCATCTCTCCTACACAGCTGGAATTTTTATGCACACATTAGATTATTAGAGCAACAATGAAGACTGAAAATGCCACTTCATGTCAATAGTTGGGGTATGAAAGCCATTGCATCCCACTGTCGAACCTGCAACTACCTCATAACATCTTTCCTAAAACACAGCTGGAATTGATATAAAATTTGAAATTTCCAGAGCAAACTCTAGATAAAGATGGATCCACTTGCAAGAGCCCAGTGGGCATATTTATGCATTCGTTTGATGATAAGAGTGATAAAGAAGACTCAAGATGTCATTTCATGTCAATAGTTGAGAATATCATAACTTCTCACTGTTGGTCTTATTTTTTCACATTCAGGCAAATTTTGCTGTAAACATGTTGGCTTTACACATTTGCTGGCCATCAAATGAGTCTGGAACATTCAAAACAAATGACAAACTTGTAAGATAGATTCATCAACTGAAAAATGTGATTCATAGCACTGTTTTCAAAGTTAGAGATGCCATACATGACTACTTAGAGTGTCCATCAACTTCCTCCAACTTTATTTACCTGCCAAATCATTATTCATGTCACTAGTAAGAGGAGAATGCCATATCTTCCCACTGTTTGTCACATTCAAGCAAATTCAGCAGTGTATCAGCTTAACACATTCAGTAGAGCCTCCAATTTAATCCCAACTTTATTTATCTGCCAGAATCATTATTTATGTCAATAGTTGGATTGAGAATGTTATAGATTCCCACTGTTTGTCATATTCAGAGAAATTCGGCGGCAAACATATCAGCTTGATGCATTCAGTGGCTATCGAATAGGTTTGGAACAAAAGAAAGTGGCGAATTTGTAAGACAGATTCATTAGCTGACAAATGTGACAACACTATTTTCTAGTGTTCCACAGGGATGCATCACCTCCCCCTCCCCGCCGAAAAAACCCCACGTTTCTGGGACAGGGACATCTCAGAGACCCTGCCACCCCGCCACTCTCTCCAAAATGCCGTCGAGATGTCTGGGGGACTCCTATAATCTCCTAACCGACTTGGGGACGCCTAGGAGTCTCCTCCGCCCAGACAACCAAAAATCAAATTTTTCTTTGAACCCCGTGCCCAAGACTGAACCCTGATGGCCTATGGGCTCCACCCAAACCTCACGAACTCTATAAAACTGCCTCCTATCCTCATTTTAATTCACAGAAACAAATCAACAAGCTAATAGTTTGAGTGTGAGAGTGAGAGCTGCAAGTGTAAGGTGAAAGAGTGAGAATGAAGAGCAAGAGGGTTGAGGAGGAGAAGAAGAAGACCAAGAAGAGGAGTGACACCAAGTTAATGTTCACTTCAAAATTCAAATGTTTAAAACTAGTTTGCCAAAGTTTCATTTGTAATTTTAAATTCTTATATACTAATACATTTTTTTATAACTATTTTTTCAAGTACTATATGTATTTCAGTGCCACCACTCCACCTTCGTCCCCCTGTCGTCCCCCACTGTCCCCAAACTTAGGCCCTTGGCCCCCCCATTCCCGAAACCCACCCCCACGTCCCTACACCCCCCCATCAGGAAACTCCGTGGAACTATACTATTTTCCCAAGTTAGAGATGCCATATGTGATTCCTGAGAGCATCCATCAACTTCCTTCAACTCTATTTACCTGTCAGAATCGTTATTTTCTTCATGTTTTGAGTCTCTAACCTTTTGTCAAAGGTTGAGCAATGTGACAGCACTATTTTCCAAAATTAGAGATGCCATATGTGATTCCTTAGAGCCTCCATCAACTTCTTTCAACTCTATTTACCTGCCAAAATCATTTTTTTCATGTTTGAGTCTCTGACCTTTTGTCTTTCAAAGGATGAGCAATGTGACAGCAGTATTTTCCAAAGTTAGAGATGCCATATGTGATTCCTTATAGCCTCCATTAACTTCCTTCAACTCCGAAAATATGGAGATATTATAAGCGAATTTTATTTGAAGCGAAGAGCATCATCCAAAGCATTTCTTTGCTCCTCATAAATTTTGTGAAAATCTCCTTTATAGACATGGAAAAGAGCTCCATAGAGGAGGTGGACAAGGTGTGCATAGAGCTCCGTAGCATTTCTTCCTGTTCCACCTCATCAACCATGACTTTCCAGATCTTCTCCACTGTCTAGAGTCTGCTGCAGCCAATTTCTTCTTATTGCCACTTGATGCAGTCATTATTTTATATTTTAATCAGACAAGGAATAATTTAAAATTTTCTGACCTTTTCTGGGACATCATTTGATGTTCTTGGCTAGCCATCTGCAATGTTTCCTAGTCATTTCAGAAATGTTTAATGCATGTAGTGAGGGTTAGGGGATGGTGCAAGGACGTTGCCCAGGTGTCCCCATGTCTCTGGTATAGGGACACCTGAAAAAGGGCATAGGACATGTTTCCTAGGTTTCCTTGCTCAACTTCAATCATGAAATTTACCTTGAATCACTAAACCCAGTTGAATACTTCAAAATTGTTATTAGCAGATTACTAATAGTAAAGACGAGCAAGAACAAAGCACTTTGTGTTTAAAGATTGTTTCAGATTTGGTATCTACAAAATAATCCTTAAGAAATCCGGCATTGTCATCCAGCTTTTTACAGATTGACAAGATCTTCTATATTCTCATTTGTAATCACAATGTTTAACAGGGCAAGTCTCTTAATACTTCTTTTCAACAAAGTTACAAACCATTATTAAACATGCAAAGAAATCGACAATTTGAGTAGCAAACATGTTAGCAAATGTGAGTTACACACATTTAAGCAATTTATTGAATCAAATTTTTATGTTTCCCATCAGTCATCACCAATTTAAATATTGCTTTGGCTATTTTAATGCTTATCTCACCCAGAATGTTTATGATAATCTCAATCTTAAATAATGTCGTGTATTTCCATTTTTTAAATTTATATTGCTGATTGTTTACAAATATTCTGCTCATATGGACATCGACATGAGATGAATACAAGCTCTTCCGAGCACAACGATGAGACTAATACCAACTCTTTCCGAGCAACCACACTAGTAACCACATGTGGAAGACCAAGAGTCATACTTAGAACTCCACTTATTTAGAACCCACCTCCCACATTAGAAGCCAACTATGGAAGACCAAGAGTCACAACTTAGAATTCCACATTAGATGTCCTTTTGGGATTTAAACTTGGGTCTCCACAATGAGAACTCAATGCTTTAACCAATTAAGCTCAACCCCTTGGACATGTATTTCAATTTGCTAATTTGTTTCCTAATAATTGTTATTTCATTTCCTTGAAATTCAAGGGTTCCTCAAGTCAAATGGCAAGCTCTTATTATAAAAAAGAATAAGCATAAACAACTACACAAAATTTGAAACATGTGTCAGAGGGAATATATGAATAATGTAAATGAATACTAGGCATGATGGTATTTTGCCTTCACTCCAGGGTCTTCCTCTAAAAAATGATCTTAAATGGACCAAAGACACACAACTACAATCTTTTTCCTGGCATGTAGTGCACAATACCATGGATTTGGTCTCAATTTTGATAAAAAAATGTTTATCACATGAACTAATAGTTGGGAATGGATGCTGCTCAAGCTAGAGTTGGCTCTAGCTTTCTTGTTTCTCAGCAAATCTTGTTTAAGGCAATGATGTAATCAATCCTTTTGATCACAAATTAATATGCTTCAGTAAGTTTGTCCAACAGGAATCTGATTGAAATCAATTATCATTTGCAAGGTCTTTTGATATGTCCCCTTCTCAGTAGCCACTTGGATATTATTTTAGCCTTGATTTATTCCTGAAGGCTAAAAGGAGAAATAAGGGAATAAATTATTAAATTAATTATTTATAAAGTTATCTCAAAAATATAATATCATAAGGTGACTTTATATCTAATTAATTTAATAGTAAAGTGACTAAGAATAAAATAATATCAAAAAGTCACTTAAGAGAATAAAATAATATTTTATTCTAGAAGCTTCTTGGAGGTGATTGTAATTTCTTTAAAAGGAGCTTTTGGAGGACATATGATGATATCTTGAGTTGCATAATCACATATCAGATTTGGAGAGCTTGAATGCTTGACATCTTGCCCGAGGGTTTGAATACTCTAAGGTGCCAGTTTTGATTGTGAAACATCAATCCTAGCTGGGAGATTGGGGAAGATATTTCAGTCTTTCCACTTGTGCCAAATTTTGTGTCCTTTGACCAAATTTGCATCATTGAAGGAAATTGATTGGAGAAGTTTATTGCAGAGTGAGGAGATATTTCAGTCCTTTGGTGAAGGACGATTTTGTTAGTGGAAGACGACTTCATCTAAGCTGGTTCAATTTCCATTCATAATTGTGCTGGTGAAATTGTGGCTTTATCCTTGGCTGGGCGCACTCCTTGGAGGTGCGATTTTGTCTTTGCAGCTGGGAAAAAATTCATAAAAAATATTTAGAAGGTTCGTGGGGTTTCAAGGAATCAAGGCGCTGCCTTTTGGAAGGCTTACAAGCATCACTTTAGGGGGATTGAACATTTTGCTCATTGCTGCCATACATTTCCAGGTTCACTCCTTGTGTATATTTTGCATTTTGTGAGAGTCTTCATCGCTGTCTTATACAGCAGATCATATTGTAATCATTGGCATTATAAATAATAATAGCTCAGTCCTTGCATAGTTATAGTCGCTGTCCTAGGAGCAGCATATTGCATTATAAAATCTCAGTCCTGGTAGAAGGTCGATATAAGGAGATTGGCATCATATGTACTTCATTGTATCTCTCTCATAATAATAAGTGGAGATGGATTGTGTTGGTTTGCCAATTGTTTGTTCAAATGCTAAGTTACTTGCATTCATATCATAAGTTTGCATACAAAGTGTTTGACAAATTGTCTAGTTGCTGTAGATGCATAATTCACATGCGTAGGTCATAAATTTGCACTTGGAAAATACAAAAAGAATTGCATTTCATCTCAGTTACTTATTTAGACATTTTAGCAATCATTTTCAAGCATCTAAACTTCATTTGCATCAAGCAGAGTCAAAACCAAACAAACTGAAATCAATTACCAGCAGTTACAAGGTTGCAAGCAAAATGTTTGTCAAAATACCTAAGGCAGAAAATCAGGGTTTTTACATCAGATTTGGCAAGGCACTTTACATCTTCAAAACAAAATGGACCTGTGTATTGCTGGTGCTATGAAAATTAAATAGGCTGTAAAAAAATGAATCACTTTAAGTGTACTCTTACGTTATTTGTTTCCTGAAACCCAACTATGCAGCTGGATACAAAATTTGTTTCCTGAAACTCTTTTAATAAGTTTATCAAGCTAATTGGTTTTGGTTGCTCCTTCTGAGCAGGTTATTGTTAGTTGTTTATATTATACTTATTCTCCTTGGGAGGTCCAATGTTAAATTTGTACTACAGTTTGCATGTTTGAGGCATATTTGCACTCTTTTCCCAATATTAAAAAAAAAAAGGTTTATCAAGCTTGATAGTTTCTTCTTCAAAGTTTCTTTTCTTACACAGTTCCAGTTGACCTGTTACTTTGAATACTTGTCTTTTTAATCGGCAAAAAGGTTAAATGTATATTAATCATAAACCTTTGCAGAAGGACATATACAGAGTCTGCAATAGCACTGCCTTCAATCAGAGTTTAAACCTTCCAAAAAGCTATTAAACTAAGATGAAGTGTACCACAGAAGTTTTCAATTACACAGAATACTTAACCAGAGCTCTGGAATGCTTATACTGTTCACGAACATTGGGACTTCAGACTTCTCTTTCCATGGGACTCTGCCTGGTATTGCAGAGCTAAAGAATGTTCAGAAGTACTAAGAGGTGTGCTTTGATGCTTGAATGCTGTGGAGAAAGTGGCAACCTCACTTACTGGATGCTTAGCCATCTGATCAGAATCACCATGCAGAAATTTGTTGACAGTTGCCAAATCGTCATGCTTGTCACAAAGTCGATTGAGATATGTATTGTCATAATTTGAAGCTGAAGCTGAATAGCAAAATCATTAAGGTCTAAATTCAAGGGTTGCTGAGGGGTGATGGAGGTTCTACATCATGAGGAACACTTCTCCCAGTTTCTGATTGAGTTGCATCTTGTGCGATTTGTATGTTATGTAGCTGGGTGTAATGTCCACTTGCAAGTAGTGTTTGGGACGCTATGTTAAGATTAGGTTGCAGGAAGTTTGTGGGTCTAAATACTTTGTGAACCTCTTCAGATTTAGATCAAGATTGATCAAACCATTATTTGTTTCCTTAAAACTAATTAATTTCTTGATATTAATTATATTAGATTTTAACATACTCTCCCAGTGAGTTGATTAGCAGGCTTGGTTTATTAAACAATGCATACAAGGTAAAGTAAATGAGATCCCTTGTTCCCAGAAAGGATCTTGTATGCCATAACCTACAACATGTGTTTTTATCTATATGTTTTAATATATGCATTTGACGCATTGCTTATAAAGAGTAGAAAGCCATTAATAATAGAAGTGAACTAAACCCTGAGGACGTACTTTTCCTAAGTACTGCTGAGGTAGGTTGACTGGCAAGGCTTGGTTTACTACTCAGATTTTCATGAGGTCAAAACTTATGGGATACAAAATTTGAAAAAAATATGTAGGGTAAAGTACACAAGTCCTTTTTGTTTACGTACTGTTTGTGTAGGTTGATTGGCAAGGCTTGGTTTATTACCAAGTTTGATCCTGAGTTTGAAAACTTAAAAAGGTACAAAACTTACACAATACATACAAGCTTAAGTAAAACAGATCCTTTGTTTCCAGAAAGGATCTTGTATGCCATAACCTACACCATGTGTTTTAATATATGCATTCAACACATCACTTATAAAGAGTAGAATGCCATGAATAATGTAAGTGAACTGAACCCTGAGGACATAGTTTTACCAAGTACTTCTGATGTAGGTTAATTGGCAAAGCTTGGTTTACTACTGAGAATTTCATGAGGTCAAAACTTATGGGATACAAATTTTGAAAAATATATATAGGATAAAGTACACAAGTCCCTTTGTTCCCACAATGGTCATCTTATACACTAAGTTGTGGTTAGTCCATGATCCAAATATACATCTTAACCTTTCTTATAATGTCAGGTTGGATTTGCATGGGGTATCCAAGGGTAGCCAGATGCAGAGGGTATATCAGCCACCATAGCACAGACAAAATGTTGTGTGGCATATCTTTCAAAGTCATTTGGTAGTTCACAGCTAGTTATTGTAGGTTGATAAGCAAGGCTTGGTTTTCTACTGAGAATTTCATGAGTTCAAAACCTATGGGGTACAAAATTTGAACAGAATATATAGGGTAAACTAAACAAGTCCTGCTGTTCCCAAAATGGTTATCTTATACACTAAGTTGTGGGTAGGCCATGACCGAAATATACATCTTAATCTTTCTTATATTGTCGGGTTGAATTAGCATGGGGTATACAAGGTAGCCAGATGTGGAGGGTATGTCAGCTACCATAGCACAGATAAAATGTTGTCTGATATCTTTCATTGGCACCTTTACCTTGGAATTCACAATTCCAAATGCAATAATTCTCCAACAGAGAGAGAGGGAGAGAGAGAGAGAGAGAGAGAGAGATACCCATCCAACAACATTTAGCCCTTTCTCTATGAATGCTGAATCAGTTGGTCGCTTCCCACTCAAAAGTTCAAGGAGAAGAACTCCAAAGCTATACACGTCGGCCTTTTCAGTTGCTCTGCCACTGTGCATGTACTCTGTCAAAAAGATCATACACAGATAAGCAAAAAAGAGAGAATCAGAATTCAATAAAACTCTGTCAATACATATAAATTTATAATGTTTCTCATGCTCAGCACGCAATGCTAATATAGTAATGAGTGGGCCAGCATATAAAAATAAAGTTATACCTTTTTCTTTTAGTTTCCTCAGCATGACCTATTGTTCAAAGATTTATACCTTTAGCATTTACTCAATTTAGTCAAAACTGGAAATCTCAAATTTATGACAGTATGACACAAATAGAAGCAGCTATGTGCTACATATACGAGGGTCAACCTGGAAGATTTTGCATTGATGAGTATTATTGTTATGTGTCCATAATCCCTTAAACCGATAGTTTGTCTGTGCCAGGCAAGAGTCCGGCCAAATTTTGTGGGCTGAGTAGTGTAAGGAGCAAATCAACGACAACAGTTCTAAACTCATAAAGGGAGCTGGCACTAATCCAGAAGTTAGTCCAGATGAATGGTTATTGTCAAGCATCACAACCATTTGAAAATGCCTTTTGAAAGATATAGACAGATATTAAAGCATAATCACAGTGATTTGTAACCTAATATAGAGTCAGATCGACTAGCAAATGCCTTTCAAGCATACATTTATGGCTATGCAAGCATTCTTGTTCTGAGTGTAAAAAACAAATGTGCAACCATCTTTAGCTTTACAGAAATTTGCAGATCTCATAAGCAGTCAGCTGATCGCCTACTGCCTCACTGCTCTTATACTTCAGAAATATGGAATGGATCAAGCAGAAGCACGTAAATTGCAGTCAGCTGATTGCCTATGTAGAATTTATAGATTGAAAGGGATAGTAGGCTATTTAAAGGCAAGAAGAGCCCTTGGGAAAGGTAAGCAACAATAATATTTAACCTCAGCCAACATATAAGTAAATTTTAACAGTTTATCAGACAAACATAAGGTTGATAAGAAGATAGCAAATGATCAGGACTAACCCCATTAAAGGGATAAGAATACATAAAGCTACTCATAAGAATTTCAACTGGATCAAGCAGAAGCACGTAAGACTAAACCATTTGCAACACATTCAAAATTATTTCCATGGGGTCCCTATATGTAATTAGGGTATTGCTGGACCATGTTGTTTGGGGAGTAATTCCGAGAGAAGGATGATGCAAGCATCTTCTATCCTTATACTGAGGGAATACTGGACTGGTTTAAGGATTGAAATTGTCACCATCCTTGGATAGTGTACATCTCTGTGATGTCCCCACTCTAGTCAGTTCTCGGGAACAGTGTGTTAGCCCTTTATTGGACCCTCGTGGGCTAGCTGGATTGGTTAGAGGGTCAGTGGTACTTTCTGGAGAGCTTGGTCGTTCTCGTTTTCAGAGCTCAGTAATTGGTTCACAGCAGGCATTAGCAGTTCAAGGGTTGACAGCTTCTGACGGCACAGGAATATTTGGAGTTTTGAGAGAGTTATGGATTTTTAAGTGATTTGAGTTAATTAATTAACTTAATGCCTTATTATAAAGTCAAATTGACTTTATACATTTTATATCACTTAAATATTCTATAAAGGTGATTTAATACTTTAATCACTTTAAATATAAAAGGGCGCCCAAGTATTTAAGTCAAAACTATTGAAATGACTTAAATATATTTTAAAAGATTTAAAATATGAAGGGCATATCTTTCTTGGAAGTCGTGCCTTTTTGCATATAAGGCATTTTGGCAATGAGAAATTCACCTTTTGAATATTTCAACTTTGCCTTGGACATTTTTCCTGTGCTTTCACCTGTGATCAGGTTTTTGAGCAATCTTCCATTGGAGAACGAAATCTCTTCAGTGTTGAGCACTTTTGAGATTGTGAGAGACCAGTTGAATTTGTGCAGTTGTGAGAGCTTCATACAGAGGTTCTATTGTGCTTTATCAGAGTTTTGTTGAGTTCTTTATCGGAGACAGGAGGGTTTGTGGAGATGGCGTCTTTCTTTCATCATGGCAGGCATTTGATATCATGGCCATACCTTCAGAGTTGAGAGCTAGGCTTTTTGCTTGAAGTGCGTGGCTATCTGTGCAAGGGCGTTTGGGGTTTCTTGGAGAAACGCCTTCCAGTTTGAGGGTTTCTCTTCACCCTTCTAGGCGTCTGGCATATACTTCTCCTTTGCCTCAGTTTCAGGGCTGGATTTCACTTTCTGTAGCTTCCTACACTGGATTTAGCCAGATTTCACCATCTTGGCTGGCAAACTGGACTTCATTTCTTAAATAAATAATCTGGGAACTTTCGGGTATGTTTATGAGTTTTGAATCCATTGTTGAGCTTATTTATTACCTTCTGTAATTTCAATTCGCTTGAATTAGCTCAGATTTACATTTTATAAGCATTTATGCTGTGCGCCCCTTCTATTTCTCTCTAGAAACTCTTCTCCAAAAAACGTAAAACACAATAAAGATAAATAAAAGACAGGGGTTTGAGGTTTGAGCCAGCAGGGCTCATCACAGTGGTATCAGAGCATATTAATCCTGCCAGCTTGTGGGAAAAATAATTCTATGCGGCCACACCAGAACAGGTTTGACAGTCACTACACACGCAGGGGCCCTGGAATTCAGCGAAATACTTTTGGACCTTTTCAAGCACTTCCATTGTACGGACAGGAAGAGGATTTTGATTTTGATAATATGGCTAAAAGAAATGATGATGCTCGTCTTAATGACGAAGACATGGATGCTAGAGAAGTACTGAGAGGAATGGTGGCCGATCGAGAACAGGTGGCAAACATCCTCCAGCAACTAAGTACCAATGTGCAAAACCTAACAGTTCTCAGAAGGCCGAATCTGGATCAAGATCAGGAAGGTAGCATACATGGAGAGCATTACAGGAATATTGCTCCAGCATGCACCTTTGAGAGAGCCACACGCCCTACTTTTGTCAGAAATGACGCTGAGGAGGAAGAGGAGGTGGAAGAAGCTGGTGAAGGAAACTTTGTTGACAACATCCTGACTATGCATGATGAATGGGATGCAATGCCTCCATGAGTTAAGGATCACCTTAACTTTGACCGTTTTATGAGCCAGAAGAGAGAACACACCAGGAATAGGAATGACAGGAGGCCTAGATACAAACATAATGATCTACGACAGGCTACCAATAAGCTTACCTTAGTGAACTATGATGGTAGTGGTAGAGTTATAGCACATGCCTGGGTGAGTAAATTGGATACATTCCTGACACTACGTCCTATGCCAGAGGAAGATGCTATTAGATTTGCAGCTCTACATCTTGATGGTGTGGCACATGACTAGTGGATTCATGGCATGGCTACTCTTCACCATGACCGGATTACCTCATACCAGGAGTTCACTGATAGATTAGTAGAGAGGTTTGATAGACGTGATCCTGAACTATTCTTCAGGGATCTTGCACTGTTAAAACAATTTGGTAGCTTGGAATCGTACATTGGAGAGTTCCAATGACTATCCGTGATGGTGACAAGTATCTTAGAGAGAAGGCTGATCATATTGTTTATTGAGGGTCTTTTTGAGCCCATGAAAGGTTGGATAAAAGCATTTGATCCACCTACGTTACAGGAGGCCATGAGGAAAGCTCGCAGTATGGAGCTCACTACACTTCGTAAACAATTTGGCACAAAACCTTCTTCCTCCTACACAGAGAACAAATCTGATCCAAAGAAGGCTGATAATTCTGATCAAAAGAAAAAATTTGCAGCCCCACTAAATCGTGACACAATGAATGATCTACGTAGAAGGAAGCTCTGTTTTTACTGTAAGGGCCCGTATGACTTCAATCATGATTGTCCCCTCAAGCCTAAAGGGCAAAACAGGCACATGGAATGGTTTTATGAGGGAGAAACGTTGATTGATTTTTCTGATCAGCAAGCTGCTATTTATGACACAGATGAAGAAAAGTCAAAAAATGAGGCAGAGATTGAGGTAGAAAGTGAGCTACAGGAGGCTCATATGTCCAGCATGCAGAGAGAGGGATCTTTCAGGCTCCGTGGAATTTTAGCGGGTCAAAGAGTAATATCTTTTTTGGACACAGACGCAACCCACAACTTTATTGATTCACGGTTAGTGAAGAGAAGAGGAATTCAAACTCAGCAGTTTGAAGGCATTTGAGTAAAGGTTGCAGATGGACACACTCTCAACTGTGAGAGGATGATTCCCGATTTACCATTGAAACTCAACAATTTTGAGTTTAAGGCAGATTTTTATGTGATGAACATGGGAGGAACGGATATAGTTCTTGGCATGAAGTGGCTTCATGCTATAGGAGAGTTCACACTTAATTTGCGTGATATGGAGATGAAATTCAAAATTGATGGCACAAATCATGTTCTTAAAGCCATCAAGGACAGCAATCTAAAAGAAATTTCACTCCGAAGAATGGAACGTTTGATTCGACGCGACATGGTAGAATGGGTTGTTGAGTGCAAGTTAATGCCTTCACGGTTGGAGCAGCAAGCTTCTTCTTACCATCCGGATGTACAGGAACTCTGAATCAAACATGCAAAGGTTTTCAGTGCTATTCCACCAGGTAGACCTCCTGATAGAGGTATTGAGCATATCATTGAGCTGGATGAGGGCACGAAACCTATCATGATCACTCCTTACCGGCACCCCAAACGTTTAAAAGATGAAATTGAGAAAACTATTAAGGAGCTTTTAGCTATGGGGCACATTAGGCCGAGTAAGTCACCCTTTGCTTCATCAATTGTTTTGGTGAAGAAAAAGGATGGTACACTTAGGATGTGTATTGACTACAGGATGCTCAATAGGAAGACTATAAAGAACAGGTATCCTATTCCACGGATAGATGAGTTGATAGACGAGCTTCATAGAGCTTGCTATTTCTCGAAGATTGATTTGAGGACTGCTTACCATCAAATCAGAGTTAGAGAGGAGGATATTGAGAAAACCGCATTCAAATGTCACTGTGGACACTATGATTTCTTGGTTATGCCATTCGGCTTAACCAATGCTTCAACTACATTTCAATCTACTATGAATAGGGTTTTCCATCCTCTCTTAAGGAAATTTGTATTGGTGTTCTTCGACGACATCCTGGTTTACAACAAATCATGGGAGGAACACATTGTTCACCTAGATGAGGTATTGAGTATACTTGACAGGGAGTCCTTGTACGCCAAGGAATCCAAGTGTGCTTTAGGCATGGCTGAGCTGTTGTATTTGGGTCACATTATCAGTGGAGAGGGAGTCAGTATGGATCCAGAGAAAGTTCGAGCTATCATCGATTGGCCTACACCTAAGACATTGACACAGCTCAGGGGGTTTGTAGGATTATGTGCCTTCTATCGTCGGTTCGTTAGTGGATTCTCGCGACATGTTGCACCACTAACTGATTTGACTAAGAAGGGAGCCTTTGTGTGGACACCTCTTGCACAGGCGTGCTTTGAGAAGTTCAAACTTCTCATGACTACATGTCTAGTCTTGGCTTTGCCGGATTTCACCAAACCATTTGAGCTACATTGTGATGCCAGTGGTGAGGGTATTGGTGCAGTTATCATGCAGGATCGACACCCTATTGCTTTTGAGAGCAGGAAGCTAAGAGGTCCCGAACGAAGTTACAGTATCTATGATAAGGAAATGTTGGCCATCATGCATGCCATGGCCAAATTCAGGCAATACTTGGTTGGTAGTAAATTCAGTGTTAAAACCGATCACAATAGTCTAAAACATTTTCTTGGACAGCGAGATTTGAACGAAAGGCAATAGAAATGGGTCAGCAAACTTCAGTCCTATGATTTTGACATCGCCTATGTCAAGGGCACACAAAATGTGGTTGCTGATGCTTTATCTCGCCATCCTCACTTGACCTCCATTACACAGATTTCAGAGGACTGGAGACACATGATAGTAGCAGAGTATGCTAAGAATCCGTGGGCTTCTAGCATAGTGGATGGGACAGTACAGGATGATAGATACTCACTTGTGGATGATCTTATCATTTACAAAGGGAGGATATTTCTTGTCCCAGGTTTTGAGATGAGGGACATGGTATTGAGATCATTCCATGATTCGCCTATGGCAGGACATCCCGGTTACTTTAAGACCTACAGGCAGGTATGGGAGAGATTCTCTTGGAAGGGTCTCAAGTCATTTGTTCTTCAGTATGTCAGGGAATGCCTTGTTTGTCAGCAGAACAAGCAAGAACATACATACCCTGCAGGTTTACTTCAGCCACTTCCTATTCCTGAGAGGAAGTGGGAATGCTTGTCTATGGACTTCATCACGGGCTTGCCGAAAGCTCAAGGGGAAGACAACATTTATGTGGTAGTAGATCGGTTGACGAAGTATGCACATTTCTTCTCAATCACTACTACACACACAGCTACTCAGGTGGCGGACTTGTTTTTCTGCGAGGTATTCAAATTGCATGGATTGCCTCGGAGTATAGTCAGTGACAGAGATAGCAGGTTTTTGAGTAACTTTTGGCAGGAGTTATTCAAACTTTGCGGGACAGAACTCACTCCGAGCACCAGCTACCACCCACAGACAGATGGGCAGACAGAGATAGTCAACAAAGGTGGAGGGATACTTGAGGAATTACAGTTCAGGACAGCAGAAGGCATGGGTGAAGTGGTTATACCTTTGTGAATATTGTTACAATACCACTCATCACATGAGTATTCAGATGACACCATACCGAGCATTATATAGATATGATGCTCCGAGCTTTCTAGATTTATTGTTGAGTGATAGTAAAGTACCCAGTGCTGGTGATTTGTTGCAGAAGAATCAAGAAATTATGAGAGCACTCAGGGAGAATATTCAGAAAGCTCAAAATCAGCAAAAGCAATATGCTGATCAGAGGCGAGTGGAGAGATCTTTCGAGATCGATGATTTGGTGTATTTGATGCTCCAGCCTTATAGGCAGTCCACCCTTCGTAAGAAGGGCGCCGAGAAACTTAAGCCACGATACTATGGACCATTCAAGGTTGTCAGTCGTGTCGGTGAAGTGGCTTATGAGTTAGATCTTCCAATGGACAGTAAGGTTCACAATGTGTTCCATGTGTCGCGCCTCAAAAAGGCATTGGGACCACAGGTGATTCCTTCTATTGATTTACCACCCCTGGATGATGAGGGGAAATTGATTTTGATGCCTGAGGCCATTCTGGATTCCAGAGAGCGTCATCTTCAAAGGCGGGTTATCAGGGAATATTTGGTGAAGTGGAAAGATCTACTGACAGAGGATGCTACAGTGATAGTATTCTTCAGCATCCAGCTTTGAGTTTGCTTGTGGGCAAGCAAATTTGGGGAGGGCGGACTGTGATGTCCCCGCTCTAGTCAGTTCTCGGGAATAGTGTGTTAGCCCTTTATTGGACCCTCGTGGGCTAGCTGGATTGGTTAGAGGGTCAGTGGTACTTTCTGGAGAGCTTGGTCGTTCTCGTTTTCAGAGCTCAGTGATTGGTTCACAGCAGGCGTTAGCAGTTCAGGGGTTGACAGCTTCTGACAGCACGGGAATATTTGGAGTTTTGAGAGAGTTATGGATTTTTAAGTGATTTGAGTTAATTAATTAACTTAATGCCTTATTATAAAGTCAAATTGACTTTATACATTTTATATCACTTAAATATTCTATAAAGGTGATTTAATATTTTAATCACTTTAAATATAAAAGGGCGCCCAAGTATTTAAGTCAAAACTATTGAAATGACTTAAATATATTTTAAAAGATTTAAAATATGAAGAAGGGCGTATCTTTATTGGAAGTCGTGCCTTTTTGCATATTTGGCATTTTGGCAATGAGAAATTCACCTTTTGAATATTTCAACTTTGCCTTGGACATTTTTCCTATGCTTTCACCTGTGATCAGGTTTTTGAGCAATCTTCCATTGGAGAACGAAATCTCTTCAGTGTTGAGCACTTTTGAGACTGTGAGAGACCAGTCGAATTTGTGCAATTGTGAGAGCTTCATACAGAGGTTCTACTGTGCTTTATCAAAGTTTTGTTGAGTTCTTTATCAGAGACAGGAGGGTTTGTGGAGATGGTGTCCTTCTTTCATCATGGCAGGCATTTGATATCATGGCCGTACCTTCAAAGTTGAGAACTGGGCTTTTTGCTTAAAGTGCGTGGCTATCTGTGCAAGGGTGTTTGGGGTTTTTTGGAGAAACGCCTTCCAGTTTGAGGGTTTCTCTTCACCCTTCTAGGCGTTTGGCATATACTTCTCCTTTGCCTCAGTTTCAGGGCTGGATTTCACTTTCTGTAACTTCCTACACTGGATTTAGCCAGATTTCACCATCTTGGCTGGCAAACTAGACTTCATTTCTTAAATAAATAATCTGGGAGCTTTTAGGTATGTTTATGAGTTTTGAATCCATTGTTGAGCTTATTTATTACCTTCTGTAATTTCAATTCGCTTGAATTAGCTCAGATTTACATTTTATAAGCATTTATGTTGTGCGCCCCTTCTATTTCTCTCTAGAAACTCTTCTCTAAAAAACGTAAAACACAATAAAGATAAATAAAAGACAGGGGTTTGAGGTTTGAGCCAGTAGGGCTCATCACAATCTCATTGTATATGGTGACTTGCAAATAGTGATCATGTACATGAATAGGCTATGAGGTCTTATGAAATAAGCATGAGATATGATTCAAAATCTGGGCTAGTCATTTTAAAGCACTACTACAGAGGCAACTTGGCTGATAAATCTCTTGGCTAATGCAGGAGTGACTTGGGACCCAATTAGCTCTATCTTCGGTTGGCATTGTGAAAAATTGATGGGACTAAAAGCCCTCTTAGAGAAAGATTACCCTTCTCATCACCACAATGTCCAACATTTATTCATATTACTTTTTTAGCTTTTCTCCAAACTAGACATTATTGGAAGGTCCTATTCTTGAATGGACAGATTTGGTTTGTGTGAAGTTAAGTGGGGAAGGAGTAGTTAGGAGTAGATGATATGACTACTACAAGGAAGGTGGCAACATTTATACTATTTAACATCCCAAGATTGTTTTGCTTGTGCATTGCCAGTTTGCTGTTCTACCACAAGTCCCTTGAAGAATAAAAGCAAGAAAACTTATCATATTGTGGCATTGTCTAATTGTTTTATTCTATTACTTCTTGTTACTTTATTACTGCAATTTAGACGGGGTCTAGGGTGGAGATGCAACAAACACTACATTGCACATTTGATATTATCTCCAATCCTAACAATATCGTTTGGCCATTCAATGTTGTTAACATACTTTGTTTTAAAATAGTCCTATACGAAGATGTATGAACAATGAACATCATACAGGCTTAGCATAGTTTCTTCTCACTGATAATAATATTGATAGCATTGTCCAAAAGGAAAAACATCAGACAGTCTTAGCATGGTTCCTTCTCACTGTAATAAATACAGTGGCATTGTGAAAAAGGAATAAAAAATCCCACAAATTATTTAGTAGCAAGAGGTTGGCATCTTCAACTAGATATATTCTACATAAACAAATCACATCATTTAGGTAGAAATATATACAATCAAATCATGTTGGCAAACACAATGAAGCCATATCCAATAGCACATAAGAGAATCTTAAAAAATGAAAACAAACCACACTAATGATCGTTGATCTAAAACTAGATCCAAGTTTTGTACTCTTTGGCATAATTCTAGACACTGGTTGGTTTCCTTGATGCTGGGGAAACTGCAGGATGGAATCATCGGTGTGCAAGCTTTGGTTGATATGAACTCAATGAAAATGGCATTTTCAAAGGCCCTATGGCAAGTTCCCCTGTTGTATAGGTGGTGAATGCATATTTCAAACCAACAAACCCTTGTTTACCTTGGTGAACACAACACCTTTTCGCCCCGCCAAACACTTCCATGCCCTAGCATACACAAAGTTCACCCTAGTAGAAGCCTGTTCACCATAGCACATGTAGAGTTTTGTCATGTCCCCGCAATTGCAAGCTTTGGTTGATATGAACTCAATGAAAATGGCATTTTCAAAGGCCCTATGGCAAGTTCACTTGTTGTACAGGTGGTGAATGTGTTGTACCCCAAATTAAAATTTTCACTACACTTAGGCATTTTGAAGAAATGAGTCTAGATACTATTAAATCTGTCAGAAAAGGTCAAATTTGGGGTTTAAATGTCTTGCATGGGGGCCAAAAACTTAGAAATTTGAAAATCAAGCAATCTGGGTCGGTTCAAAACGATCAAACCAACAATACCCAGACTTTAGTTTTCCATCCCTAAAATTTAGGAAAAATTCTATTTTTAGCAGTTTTCTAAAAATAGAATCTTTTTCTAGGTTTCTCAAGAAATGGATACTTGCAAAATTTTCTAAAAATAGAAAGTCTGGCTTCTAGGGTTGAGACTAATTTTGATTGGCTTAAAATACTTCCTCATTAGGCTGGTGCAGCCAGAATCACGAAAATATCAATTTTGCCCTAGTGGGTCTATTCTGCTTTTTCAGAAGCTATTTCGGGAGATCCAAGGTCATCAATGGAAGTTAGTCAGCTGCCAGGTGTCAGAATCAGACGTCCAAGCGTCAAACAAAAGCTATCAACGACAAACGTGCACGAGGAACGAGGAACGAGGGACGAGGAACGAGGAACGGAGAAGAGAAGCCGTCAAAGTTGAAAAATGTGAATTTTTGGCTAAGTCTGGAGACTTCAAGCGCCCCAGTCAAGAAGAGGCGCCCAAACCTTCATGCCTTAGAATATTTTCCATTCCGGTAGTCAAAGACAAGGCAGGCACGTCAAATGAGGTTGAAAGTTGAAAATTGCATAAAAATTTCTAACTCTACTAAATATGGGCGCCCCTGAAGGAGAAGGGCGCCCACCTTTTTGAAGCATCAGATGATAAGATTAGGGTTTCCGCCTCCAAGCCAATATTGCTTAGAACCTGCTTAGCTCCGCAGCCAACTAGTCAACCAAAATCTCAGATCAAACAGAGGTCACAGAGAGAGGTTTCAAGACTCTGAAGACGAAAAACTCAAAAAAAAAAATGACTAACTCTGGTGAAGTTGCGCGCCCCTGGAGAAGAAGGGCGCCCAACCTTTTGAGGATCCAAAACAACTTTTCCGGAGATATCACTTCCAGGAGACCCCTTCCAGAATCATCTCAACTATCTAATGGATCCGTCAGCTAGTCGGTCTGATCAACACAACACCCGGAATCATGAATTCATCTGAAGGTCAGAAGACAAGCAAAGTTTGAAGATCAGTAAAAATGGCTAACACTGGAAAAAATGGGCGCCCTTATCAAGGATAGGCACCTGACATTTTGAAGGGACAAATGAAGTTTTTAGCAGATGACGTCTCCAGAACAATGTTATCAGATTCAACCAGGCTTTGCAATGGAATATTCAGTTCGTTCGTCAGATCAATCTGGAAGCCGGAAATCAAAGTCAAACCAAGGTTGAAAATTGAACAGAAGTTGAAAACGGTGAAAAGTTGGTTAAGTCTGGGAAAAAGGATGGCATACCTCAAAAAAGGTGCCCAACTTCTCATGCCTTAGTCAAATTTTTGGAAATTTCAAAAATTGAAGATGAAGACAAAATTCTAAGTTCATTGCACAAACTGAATTAGGGTTTTGAGGAATTAGGGCAAAAGAAAGTTGTTTTCTCAAGGCAAAGCTGATTTAAGGCACCTTTGTGTTTCATTATTCATTATTTTCTTGCAGGTGGTCTTCAAAGAGAAACAGAGCAGCAACTTCAATCCCTTATTTTCAAGATTCAAAGAGTTCAACTTGCTGGTTTTTCAATAATATTTTCAGATCAGCACTCCAGAAGGCTTGCTTTTTCATATTTTTTCATCCAAAACATCAAATCTTTGAAAAAGGAGGCCATTGCTTTCAATTTTCAGCGAGCTGGTTTATACTGGTTCTATCTTCTGGATAATTTTTGAAGAATTTTCTCAAGGTTGCAACAGCTGCTTTTTATTTTGCATGTCAGAGAAAACTTTAAAATTTACAACTTCCAATCTTCTTCTGGGTCTATCTCAAATATTCTTCTGGACTAAACCCATATCACAGCTTTTTCAGAGAAACTTCAAGTGGTTGCTTTTTCAGTGAAACTTCGAGGTCTTCAAAATCTAACCAAATGGGTTCATCCAAAATGTGCTCATGAACAATACCCAGATGCCAGTTTTTTCTGCTTTTTTGGAGAAAATTAGGGTTTGCTGCTTTTTCAGTCTTCACTCAAAATTTTCAAAAATGGATGATCTGGGTTTGCTTGTAACGAAATTCTAGACAAAACCCATATCTCAAAAAAAATTCCAAAATATTTATCCGTTGGACGAAGAAAATCAGCAAGTTATTTTTTGGGTTTGTGCTGAGCTTGTCCGAGCATAGTTAAGTTTACAATCAATCTTCATGTTTTTCAGCATAGAGTACTCTCCCATCGAATGCAGAGCCGCCAAGTTATCAATTAGTGAGTCATTTTTTGAGGCAGCAATGTTTTTCAAGAATAGAACTCATAAAGAAGCTAAAGATGTCAAAGATTCTCTAAGTTTGATTGCAACAGAGGAGAAGATCTTAGAAAAGAAGAATATGACTATAGATAATATCAACGCTCCTGATAAAGAGGCAGTTTCCCGCTTTTTGGCGGGGATGTGAGAGATTTAAAGCAACAATCTTCTAGAAGCTTTCTCCAAGCTTTCTTTCCATTCTTACCTCACACTTTCTTTCTATTCTTGTCTCAAATCTTATCCATTCTTTGAGGATAAAAAGAAAACATTGTAACAAGTTGTCACGAGTTGGCACTTTCCTTTTTAAAAGCTTTCTAGGGTTTAGATGTTTTATCTTTTCTAGATTTAGAAATAAAGCTTGCATGTTGGCAAGCAGTAGTTGTAAAACAAGGAGATTTTAGGGTTTCCTACTCCTCTGCTTAGTTATAAATAAGAGCAATGTTTGCTCATTTTAGTTTAACTGTGCTCGTGATAACAAGACATAAGTGTCTTTAGTACCTTCTCTTTGTTATTCAGTATTGTTCACTTTGTGTAAAGAGCAAGTTTGCATGCCTCCTTAGCTGCAAATACTTGTTTAGTGCATGTGTTGTGTTGATTATAATCAAGTTGATCGCATGTTGCAAGCGTGTTGCTACAACTTGCTGTCCCGAAATTGTAATCTTTGTTTCAGAGGTTTGAGTGAATAAAATCTTGAGCATGCTCTGTCTGCCTCGATATAAATATCTCAAATTTCAGTCTATTTGTTTTTGAGTTAGAAGTGTGAGTAAATAAAATCTTGTAGCTTGCTTTGCTGCTCCTAAAATAAAAGTCTCATATTTCCATAATACTTTAATGATCTCTTTTTCAACTTGCCTTAAAATGTATGCTGAAGAATATTTTGTTTAAGTATCTTTGTCAAAAATCAAACTCGTTCATTTCTAAACTCTCTTGCTCTGCGTTTACTTGAGAGGGTAGAAACGTTTTAAGTGTAGGTTAAGTTGTAGCTGTCTAGTTTCATTAAAGGGAAAACCTCAGCCGCAACATCTAGTGTTCTATAACCTTGTGTTCTCGCAGCTGAACCAAAAAGATAGACGTAATTAAGTTTAGATTACTTTTCTTTATGCAACTCAACAAAAGAGGGAGCTTCCCCTCCTAATTCGAAGAGCAGTTTATTGCACATAGCTGTCTATTTCCAAAACGCATTCCAGAGGTGTGAATTGAAACGCCAACAAAATGCATATTTCAAACCAACAAACCCTTGTTTACCTTGGTGAACACAACACCTTTTTCGCCCCGACAGACACTTCCATGCCCTAGCACACACAAAGTTCACCTTGGTAGAGGCCTCTTCACCATAGCACATGTAGAGTTTTGTCGTGTCCCCACAATTGCAATATTAGTTCTTGGTCGACTAGCATAAAGGAGTTAATTAAATTAATAAAATCAGCCCACAGGTGGCTGACCTTATGTGTGATGTTATATATAAACAACAAATGGGCCAACCTGAATGATAACGATCAAGCTTATATTTAACGGGCAGCGATTAACTATATGTAGAGGACATCGATTAGATTTAAAAGTGCAGTAGCAACAAGAAATAACCCAGCGCTCAACCCATGAAGGGATGTGACCCTTGTCAATGAAGAGATACAGTGGAAAAGCCATGTCTTTTCCCCCCCGTTGTGGGATATTAAAGGAGATCCATGTCAAAGAAGAGAATCATCGAATCAAGGAGGGAAAAATAAATAAGAAATCTGGAGTAGATTTCTGAGTAGAGCAGCAGATATAATTAGAAGATGGAATGTCATTATATATATAAAATGATTATGGGAAGAATAAAGAGTTCTATTTCCTTCTACTAATCCAGCAATCTGCAATTCAGATATATCAATCAGATTTAATATAAGTGGTTGCAGGCATACAGACATTTGATACAGTAAATAGGATATGGTATGAATTATAATGATAGTGCGCAACAATTATTTTATAAATAAATTTTGATTTCTCTCACATGCATATATCATAGTACTTCTGTAATAGATTATATTCCTTTAGAATGAATAGATTGTACATATAAATTTGTATGTCTTTATCCTATGATCAATCAAATGTAAGGTTGTAGGAAGCAAGTTAGGGAGATGCCTTTACAGGCTCTCCCATGCTAAGTAGCCCACCCCAAGGGTGGAATTGCCTTGGTCTAAACATTCTTGCTGCTTAGGGCCAGGAGGTGAGTTGTCTTAGTTTGGACGTTGCGCGCTCTTGGGCTTAGATGGGTTGAGTAGATTACAAGCACCCTTTCAAGGCTATCCTATCAAGCCAAACTATGACTGGATGTTAGGATGGATTCAAGGAGTCTCAATCATAAGAAGGATGGACAAGGCGGCATGGATATGGAATGCAGATACAAGTTACCCACTAAGTAGCCCACCCCAAGGGTGGAATTGTCTCGGTTTGGACATTCCTGCCGCTTGGGGCCAGGAGATGAGTTGTCTTAGTTTGGACGTTGCACGCTCTTGGGCTTAGCTGGGATGGCTTCGGGCAGACTTATCATGTTTCCCATCCAATTCCTATTATGATTAAACTCCCATTATGCATTATGGATATAGTGTAGTTTAATAGTTATGTATTTACATGATTCAGATATTTATATATGTTTGATCATATGAATTATATTCCAATATTATCTAACATGATTACATGATCTAAACTGAGATTTACCTTACTTAAAGCATTTAATTGGTAAGTTATAACCCTAACTAGATTGAAACTTGTGATTCTAGGGCAAGATTTAAGGCAATACCAAAAGGGGACATTACAATTGGTATCAAAGCTTTAATCCTGCCAGCCTGTAGACGAACTGACTTAAGTGTATTCATATGTACACCTTGTGATTTGTGTATTCATGTGAATACTTTGCGACTTACGTGCATTCATGTATACCTTGTGACTTCGTGTATACTTTGTATTCATGCATATACTTCATGACTTACGTGTACACTTCATGTATTACGTGTATTCACGTGTATGCTTCATGCTTTGTCATGCCCCCGAAATTGTAATACTAAAAGAAAAACTAAGCATTAAAATGAAAATAAATAGATAAAATAAATAACAATATAAATGTTAACAACTTAATATTATTACAATTAATATATTTTTATATATATTTATATATATATATATATATATTAAACATAAAACAATATATATAAAGGCAGATTGTTAAGTTAAATGTGATTGCCCAAACTTATATTTGAAGGTGGGATTTAAAGCAGCAATTCCATACACTTGAGAACAAATGACTATAAGGCAATTAATATTCTTTAAACCCGGCAGCGAATATGATTAATGGAATAATAGCAATTTATTCAAGGAATGACTTGTAAAGGCAACGATGATGTTCGGGCAGGGATTAATACATAGAGGGCAGAAATTATATCCAACGATTCTGTATATTAACGCTCAGTTTTGTTAAAGGAAAAACAGCGATCAATTTAGTAAACAAAGGGATATGTCACTTCATAAGGGCATCATAGTTTGAAGAGGTATATCTTCTCATTAGGACATGAAGATATAAATAGTAATAGTGTTTTGGGATAAGAGGATATATAAAAAAGGAATGGGAAATCTGAGTTTAAGCAGCAGAAGGGCAGAGAATGTCTAAAGAAGTCTGATATGAGAAGCGATCAGAGATAAATAAATAATCAGCACTCAGATAGGCAGATGATGAAGGCGAAAATAAATAAGAAATCTGGAATAGATTTCTGAGTATAGCAGCAGATATAATCAGAAGAGGGAAAGTCATTACATATTTAGATATATAAATAAGTTCATATAAAATGATCATGGGAAGATTGAAATCAATTAGAAATAATTATATTATTTATGATTATGCAATAATGATGCTTGCAGCAATTATTGAGCCGTATAAATTGTTATGTTTCTTAATATGAATAGGGATAATAGATTCTTATATGTTTGATTTACACTAACAATATCTTCTGAATATTAAAAAGTTAAAAAACAGATCAATTGGAGAAGAGATAAATTCAGACCAGCAATCATCTGCATGAGATAAATCAATAAAAAGAAAATAGAGGACTGCACCCTCTCAAAAATAATTAATTAATTGGCATATGCGCAGCAGTCTGATTTCTTGAGTTGGTGGTATGAAATCTGATTTACACTAATGTAGTTGCAGTACAATTTAATATAAGTGATTGTGATTGTTTAATTAGATGTTCAAGGTACTAATGATACATTGTTGTTATGACTGCTTCTTATATCAGTAAATATTGGATTGATATTTGTTTGTCATATGTCTTGAATGTTTTAGCCATGATAGAGGAGACTGAGATTACGAGAGGGGTACAGTGATGGGGCACTCTCCTAGGTATGCCACCTCGAGATGGGGGACCAGATAGTCCCAAGGAGGCCAAGGGAGTACAAAAGGTACTACACTTTGGGCTTAGGAGAGATGGGCTTCCAGGGCACCCTT
Organism: Sequoiadendron giganteum; assembly: GCA_007115665.2. Taxonomy (NCBI): domain Eukaryota; kingdom Viridiplantae; phylum Streptophyta; class Pinopsida; order Cupressales; family Cupressaceae; genus Sequoiadendron; species Sequoiadendron giganteum. Next base: position 17,725,641 of record CM021110.1, on the reverse strand, counting down.
TGTAACCTCACCCCTCCATCATGGTGAATCAGCACAAGAAGTCCAATCATAGAGAGAGGGAAATGGCTGGCAAGATGAGGGGATAATGAAAAGGGGACACCTCATTGGGTAGACCACCTCATATGGATGGCATGGGCCATATGAGGCCAAGAGGGATGGTATATCCACTCTTGGGCCTAGGGTAGAGGATTCGAGACACCCCATCAAAGTCACATTCTCCCATGCTCCCTTATGCTTGAGCCTTCCAAGGATATTAAAGTGATTTATGATTGAATTAATGATTCTATCTTGAATTTACTTATGTTTAATTCTGACAATCTGCTGATTAGTATTTGTTGGTAGGGCTTCAATTAGGTGAAAGGTACTCTCTAACCCATTTGTTATTTCGAAATTGAGGGATCATGCTTCCTGTGTATACTTCATTAGGTGTATTCACATATATGCTTCATGCTTCCTATGTATAGTTCACATATTACATGTATTCACGTGTATGCTTCATGCTTCATATTTGTATACTTCATGTAATACATATATCTATGTGTTGCTTCATGCCGGATGTGTCTTCAACAAGATTACCCGATGTGTGTTATGATTACTTTATGCTTAAAATTATGAAAATATTAAAAACATTGTCTCAGGTTGAGAAGCACTAACAAATTAACTTATCTAAAATCGAATTATTCGTATTAAAGTCGTAACCTAAGTCACACGATTCAGCGAACTTTATGCATGGAGTTTGAATTTTATTGAATATGAAAAATTAATTTGAAATTCGTTAAATTTCTTCGTACGAAAAAAGCGGTGTTTGTTTTCATTAAAATATATTACTGAAAACTGCTTTTTAGGGGTTTTTAAAGTGATTTCTAGGGTTTGCGATTTTTTTTATAAAATGGCATTATATTAATCTATTTATCAATGTTAAAACTATTTTGACAACTTTGTGGATATATTAATTATATTTCTTTTTAAAAAAAATTAAATAAGGCAAATTTAATGCCGAATTTTTTTTCGATTTTTTTCCTTGTCGAACTTTATTCGAATTTCAATGTTCCCGAACTCAAATTCGAACCTTGTGACTTAGTTCGTAACTATTAAAGTGAAAAGATTGTGACTCCTAATATGAAAAGTTGTGACCCTTCAAATGTGAAAGACTATGACTCAAGGTTACCCCAAGTTTCCGGGACAGGGACGGTAGGGGACGTCGGGACGAGTCCCCAAGTTTCCGATTTTTGAGGCTAAAATTAGGGACGGAAGGGGACGGCTATATAAAATATAGGGAAAATTTAAATATATAGGTAAAATTTAAAATATTCATATGAAAACATGGATAAAGCATACATAATATACATTATAGAACCTTAACATATAGCATTTGTGTTCAATATTCTTTGTCAATACTCAATACACATTGAAAATTCAGAATTAACATACATGAATCATAATACAACCTCCAAGTTATACTTTATAAACTTATATCAAATTACATAAGGTTATTTCCAGCTCACAAATTGTTGCACTCAAGGAGTTTTGGGCATCAAATTGCCTTAATATTCAGCCTATTTCCAATTGTGAAGAACTATTTAAAAATGTCAAAATCCTAAGTCTTTGTCTCTAAAACCTATTAGTGAACAGCAAGCAAATAAATTCAAATTTACACACTTTTGGAATAACTTTTTGTTATTTTTATATATCTCTAATAGAGCATCAAATATTTATCTTGTGAGTGTTTCAAATATTGTGAAAGATCTATGAAAATAATTTAAACGAACAACTCAAAAACCAAAAAACTGAAAACTATTATATATATATATATATAAAAAATTTAAAACATGCTTTGACGTGGGGGACTGCTGGGGGACGGTTGGGGGATGGCTCAGGCGTCCCCTGCCTGCCGTCCCCGGGACTGGTCAACCCTGTCCCCCCGTCCTCGGGGTGTTTCCTGGGATTTCTGCAAAAAGAGGGACGGTCCCCTGCCGTCCCCCAGTACCCGAGACGTCCCAGGAACGGGTACGGAGCATTTTTGGGGGGGGATGCATCCCCGGGTTTCCCTGCTATGACTCCTTTATAACGAAGGTTGGTGATTCATTTTTTTGTGAAGGATGGTGACTCCTTCAAATGGATATAAAGGAATAAATCTATGTAATGGATTCACCCCACCACCAAAATATGCCAAGGGAGGGTAAGCAAATCCAAAATCAAGATTAAAGCAAGTATTAAAACACTAAGTATAAAACATGATTATACATAATGAACGACCAAAATCATAAAATGTAATAAGGTACAATTTGCATACAAACAATTAGGATTCAATAAACGTAGTCCTGGCATATCCATTTTAAAATAAGCATTACCATAGGGTATACTCGTACCTATTATACATAGCATAGCTATTCCATGTATGGCTTTTATTGCAATTAGGGAAAAGAGAATTATTTGACTAGGATAGATAATATCACTTACAATGCATCACCAAAGGTTCTTTGCCTGGCACTTTGGGTGAAGTGGAAAGAAGACCGACATTAAACATCACCATTAAGATCATAGATGTGTGTCATGCTTCTAATCCTCATCTTAATATGTGGGAAACTGCCAAAGGTTGCTTTAAAAATCTAAGGTCTCTGGAAATTTACCTATTGCTTTACCCAAGCATATTCCCCAACAATCACAATCCTTGAGATCACTGAAATTGCTGAAAAGACTCAAAACCTCTTCGTTAACAACATCCGAACAATCATCCATGCCAGACACAATATTTTCAATGCAAAGGTAATGAAGATAGCTCAGCTCTTTAGGAACCTACAAATTTGGACTCTCAAGAGATCTTAAGAGAAATATTGGAAATTTATCATACAATATATTCATCAAGCTTCAAGGAGGAACACAATTAAGAGTAGTTTTTTCTGAACAAGATTATAAGTACAAATCCAATCCATATAATTGAAGTGGATGGATCTACCTTGTAGTTTACAAAATCGATCTAGAGTAGATCATTTCAACTAGGAGCTTTCTTCTTCTAAGTCCCTTGATTGATCAAAATAACCCCACATTTGTGATTAAAGATGAAGGACATCAGAATTAGGCATATAGGTACCTTGGATAAATTTGAGACAAATCAAGTTGCATAAACCTATGCTAATTGTGGGCCCATGACCCACAAATCCCAAGATCATTCTCACCTTTCAAACTTTGGGATAAACTAATATTTTTTAAAAAGATTATGTGAGATAAAACATACTTTATTTAAGGGAAATTGTATTCACTCTTGGTTGAACAACCTATCGTAAAGGATACCTAGATCCTTCACTCAAATTGGTTTGCACAAAAGATCCCATTATTCACAACACTCCATCATGATAAAGGATGCAAACATTTTTCTATCATTGTAGATTTCGAAAAAGGGTAATGAAGAATTTGTATCATAGCATAGGATACTTGCGGTAATGAAATGGGAGAAAACTTGTCTTAAACGACAAGTTGTATCAATTCCCAACACTTGGTTTTGTTGTTGAGAGTTATTGGAAGTAAGTTAGGCCAAGTAAACTAACAGCTACTCTGCAAGGACATAGGGTCAAACATGGCCAAAACAATCATCACTTGGTCTAGAATTTCCAATTCCTATCAAAGTATCACAACTGAAGGTAATATCATCACAAAAAGGAGCAATATTTAGTTACAAATCTTAATTTGTGATTGCTTGAGGACAAGCAATCTTGGGCAGGGTGACCTGTCATGTCCCTGCAATTGCAATAATAGATCTTGGCCGACTAGCATAAAGGAGTTAATTAAATTAATAAAATCAACCCATAGGTGGCTGACTAGCATAAAGGAGTTAATTAAATTAATAAAATCAACCCATAGGTGGCCGACCTTATGTGTGATGTTATATATAAACAACAAATGGGCCAACCTGAATGATAACGATCAAGCTTATATTTAATGGGCAGCAATCAAATATATGTGAAGGACATCGATTAGATTTAAAAGTGCAATAGCAACAAGAAATAACCCAACGCTCAACCTATGAAGGGACGTGTCCCTTGCCAATGAAGAGATAAGGTGGAAAAGTCATGTCTTTTCCCCCCCATCGTGGGATATTAAAGGAGATCCATCTCAAAGACAAGAATCATCGAATCAAGAAGGGAAAAATAAATAAAAATCTGGAATAGATTTCTGAGTAGACCAACAGATATAATTAGAAGATGGAATGTCATTATATATAATTGTTCTAAGGCTCATTGTAATCATTATGAAATCTTGAATATAAAATTCGAATTCGACATTTTCGTTGTTCAAACTTCAATGTTATAACTTATAATTGTTGTTGTTAAATTGTTAATAACTTTAATTGGTAATTTCAATTTGCCAAAGTTTCATTTGTAAATTCAACACTGTAATTCTTATACATCTTTTTATAGCTATTTTTTCAAGTACCTATATGTATATCAGCACCACCCCCCACCGCCCCTCCATCCCGTCCCCCTGTTGTCCCTCATTGTCCCCAAATTTAGGCCCTTGATCCCTCCTTCCCATAGTCAGGGAACTCCATGGAACACTAAAGATATCATAGGGAAAGATCAACAAATGAAAATTCTTTGTGATAGTAATGAATATCTCTTTGCTATTGATGTCACAGGGAGAGAATTACAAAAAGGGGGAGAATTAGACAATTATGTTCTTACAGTATTTATAGATGATTTTTGTGGAAGGTTGCCATCAATGACAAAGGGGGAGATTGTTGGAATATTGTCATTGATGTCAAAGGAGAATTAATTTCACAATAATTTATTTTATTTTTTTGATAGATAAATAGTTGTTGAGGGGCAACACACAATACAAAAATAAGAAATAACGCTTCAGACCCATGAATGGGGAGCACCAAAAGGAGACAAAGAAACAAGAAAACCTAAAGCATTCTCAGAATACCAAAAGCTAACACACAACAAAAATAAAAGCATTGAAAACCAGTAGCATCCAAACAAGGCACATGCCAAACCATCACCCCGGAGAGGTCAAATTAGTTGGCTTTCTTGCAATTCCCCTTACTCATTCTCCGAGTGAGGAGGGCATCCATTGTCCATTGTGTTCCATCATCCATAGCATCTTTTCCCTCGATATGGATCTTCTCAGCCTCATATTTGCAGCCCTTTTTCCTTTTAGGGATGTTGGGTTTGGATATGGCACTCGCAGTTTGGGTAAGGGAGCAAACTTTAGCAGGAACAAGCAAATCGTCGAGATCCAGGAAATCAAAGTAGTCCTCATCTAGATCGTCCATAAAGGGATAAGAACCATCAAAATCCTAGTTAGTGCCAGCTCCCTCAGGAGGAAGGTGGGGGTCCCCAAGAGGACGAGAGGCAGGAGCCTTGCTTGGAGCATCGATGGGCGAAGAGGAGTGCTGCTCCAACACAGTAGAGGCCATAGTCGGAGCCATAGGGGGAGGCAAGGGATCCTCTTGGGCAGCCAAAAACATCCCATGATTGCGCCAAATGAACTCCGCATCGGGAATACTTGACTTTTTGACCCATTTCTTGAGGCTGAAATTCCAAGCAACGGCGAACTTGGGAGAAGAGCATCCAACAACTTTATGCTCCAACATGTTGCAACAGAAGCACTTGAAAGGGAGACCTTCGTAATTGAGGAATTGGGTCCAAGTGTCGAGGGCAGAATGGATCAAAACTGTGTGGTGCACAGGTTTGGAAATATTAATGATGGCACAAACCTTGGTGAATTTGCTATGGGGGGCTCTCGGATCCAATTTCAAAAAGGAGCCAAACTGTTCAATCATCTCTTTAATTAACTCAGGCACCCGCATAATCAGCGGGAGATTATACAACCTTATCCAAATGGGAACCGAACTGATCTTGGCTGAAGCAGGATCAAAAAAAGAAGTCCAATCCAGGAAAAGAGGTCGGATTGGCCAAAAAACCATGGGACCTTCTGCTTGACAAAGGAACAATCCTCCACAGAGATGAAGTGGAGCAAAAAAAATAGGAAGTCGAGTGTATCGATGTTTGGTAGGGAGATGTTAATCCAGGAGACTTTCATCCACTCAACAAATTGATTGACCGAGGGTCCCTTGCTCAAATAGTGAACAATAAGGGATCTATCCCAATATCATCCACCAGCGCATCCAAGCAAGCATCCGAAATATGAAAATCGATGAGGGTGTCTGTCAAACAGGCATTCGAATCCCCCAAGGAACAAACTTGCACGGGGTCGAGCACAGGAGAAACCCCATTAAGCATAATTGGCGGCGACATGGGGGGGTCTGGGATAACCTGCGATTTGCAAAAATCCGAGCACTCATGATAAGGGTTTTTCTTGTCACGACATCCAAGTACAATGAGAGGGGCCACGGTAGAGGGAGCAAAGGCCGGCAAAGAGGTAGGAGGAAGCCCAGACGAAGCCCTAGGCTAGGTCTGTCGAGCCTTAGTCTTGCACGCACCCTTGGAATCGCCCTTTTGGGCGATCTTCGCACCACCAGTCACGCCCCTGCATCAACGCCCATCCACCGCGATGTTTGTGCCTCCATCTCATTAATTTCACAATAATTTATTATTAATGTCAAAGGAGGAGAATTAATGTAAAAGATAAAATGTTAAGGAGAATTAAATTAAAAATATATATTGTGATTTAATTTAAATATTCTAAGGGCTCGTTGACCACCAAGTTGTGGCGCCCATGTTTGGGGAGAAATCGTCCCAATTTATAATTAAAAAAAGATAAAATGATAAGGAGAATTAAATTAAAAAAATATATTGTGATTTAATTTAAATATCTTAAGGGCTAGTTGACCACCAAGTTGTGGCGCCCATGTTTGGGGACAAATCGTCCCAATTTATAACGTGATACCATTCTAATGCAAACAAAGTTTTGAAGTAAAGTGAATTGTTCATCATTTGTTGAAAAAGCAACATCCAAAAGGTGAAACTTTGTTTATTTGGAGGTCGGTGCCTCCTAAAAGAAGAGATTTGTGTCTCTTGCTAAGTTGGTCCTAGTAGTGGGGATCGGTGTCTCCAATGGGTTGGTGCCTACAAATTTGTAAGAAAAAATCATTTTGTGGCTGGATTTGGACAATAGATCCAAGTAGTCTTTCTTTGTCGTTTTTCCTGTGCTCATCACAAATCAGCAACAAAATAACTACTAAATGAATTGCCCACCGTGTACAATATTAAGCCTTGAGGATGTAACGTTGTACTTTGGTAATAGTATTTCCAAATAAAATGGTTTGACTATTTTCAATATGGCACAGCCAACAATATAATAACAGAAAGTGGTACACCTGGCTAGGAAATGGATCAGCCACAATCAATAAATAAAATTCACTATAGTAAACAAGGAAAATATACTATTTAAAAACCACTTGAACTAAAATATATACTAAAATAAAACCTTCACTTTCCATAAATCCCAATGACAAACTGAAACCAGAATAATGCAAATTTTCAGCGCATAAACTAGAAACTGTGAGGGTTTTTGTCCTCCAAATTTTTGTACCAAAGGGCTTTCATTCTCAAGTGCGGGGATGAACAAAACACTCAAGCTTTGTAAAAAGGGTTTGATAACAATAATAATGGATTCATTTTTCCCTTCCAAACTCTTCTTTTATATTCACCCCTTTTAATTTCAATTTATCTTTTCGCACCTAAAATCATCTCCAAAGGTGTTTGAAAACACAATTAATAAAATATTTCATTAGGTCCACATTAAAGGAATAATAATGTTTAAGTCACCCTTCTATAAAATTACAAATAGAATCATTGGACCACTTAAAATATTATTATTAATTTATTTCCCTAACTTTATCCCTTAGCCTATGGGAAAAGGAGAAATAGGCTACGGGTCTCCTAGATAAAATTAATTCTGAAAAGAGGACATAACAAATCCCATCGCACAGAATGACTCTTAACGCCTGTTTTTAAATCCAGGAAAAACTCAGTGCTTGTCTTTGGCATTAGCGCACAAGTTATCATGTCAATAGATCTTGTTTTGTCCAAGAGGATTCCACCTTTGTGCCAGAGATGTTAAGTAGATAAGCCAATGCTCTACTTTAGCTATTCATATAATTGTAAGCTTTGTCACCGCATTCGCCGAATTTCAACCATGAGATTTGAAATTCGGCGGACTTCAAAACAAGATCAAAAATTTGTTGAGATTCGCTTATATTCGATTGAATAAATGGCATGGGTTTTTTAAATAAAAAACATTTAGAAAAACGGAGCTCCTGTGACGGCGGATGGCCTCCATCAATAACGAAACCCCGACTGTGATTATGCTTGTGGGAGCCATGTTGGACCATTTTTCCGTTCGTCAATGATGGCGATAATGGAAAGCCTGTGCGCGACAACGACTGTCATCTTGGACTTCACCATCCGGCCCAAGGCATCCTGTACAGTTTTCTCAAACTTCTACATCAAGCACACCTGTGGCTTCGTCAAGGAGTAGTATGGAAAGGGCTTTCGTGAAAAGCTAAAATATAATAACAAATTAAAAGCCTTTCTGAAAAAACCTAAAATTTAATTTAATGTCCATTTGTGATTTATTTTTGTTTTTTATTCACAATGTTAAAATTTAATATTTTAAAATAAATAGATTAAACTTTTACTATATTCATTTATTATTTTATATATAATTTAATTTATTTATTATTTATATATTAATAATATTTAAAATTTAAATTATTTTTTTAAACATATTTATTATTTATTTTGCTTTGTCTTTATTATTATTTATATATTAATAATATTTAAAATTTAAATTATGTTTTTAAATATATTTATTATTTATTTAGCTTTATTAATATATTTAAACATATTAGTATATTAATTTTATTTTTTATTATTTTACGTATATTACTTATATTTTAAAAAAATCAAAATTATATAAGGTGAATTTAATCTGAATTTTTTCCTTTTCGAATTTCATCCAAATTTCAATGTTGTCGAACTCGAATTCGAATTGGAACACAATGACTTAGATTGTAAGGATGATGAAATTCCCCCAAAAACTTCTGCTTCCATGTGTGTAACAAACATACTATGTGGCTTGTTTAGAAATGCCATACCAAATTCTATTAAATTCAAACCACTTCACACCCTCAGCATTTTGTTGGATAGGATACTACCTTGTCTAGCATTAACAAAATTACATTGCATGGCACTGAGTTTTGGTAGTAGCTTACAAAACAGCATATGTCAGTAGACCTTGTCTCATTCACAAGGATGTAACATTTCTGCTACAGATGCTAGTTACATTACTATATCTACTCATACAATGTTAAAAGGATCCATCAGAAATCCCCCGTTAAATTCAAACAAATTCAGACCTTCAATCACACCAGCATACCATACTGTTGGATTCAATATTACTGTATCAAGAATAGACAGATTGCATTACAAGAGCACAATAAAAACTTGCAGTGCAGAAAGCAATGATCAACAAGGAAAATGATGGCAAGTGTCACCAGAAAGCATACCTGGTGCCAAATAGCCAAATGTCCCAGCAACAATAGTTGTGATATGTGACTCTTGATCCTCCAGTAATTTTGCAAGCCCAAAATCAGATACATGGGACTCCAAGTTTCTATCAAGTAGTATGTTGCTAGATTTGATATCACGGTGAATGATACGAGGAGAGCAGTCATGATGCAGATATGCTAGACCTTTCGCTGCTCCGATGGCAATTTTCACTCGAACATCCCAGTCAAGAGGTCTATCCTGAGATCTTTCTGCCATATTGTAAATATAAATTTTCCATAAATCCTCAATGCAAGGAAATCTCAATCAATGACTTTGTATACACAAGTATAAAGGTTGAATTAGTACTTCATGGTATATCATGTGCAAAGCAAAGGGAGATTTTTTTATTTTTTTTGCAGTAAGAAAACACAACATTTTTAATAATATAAATGCTTGATATCCATAGAAGAGACGATCACGGAGCATCTGATCCCTAAAAGTAAAAATGGTTACGCCTGCAATCCAAAAGAGAGAATAAACCATTCTAGCACTAAAGAATAGACTTTAGTAATCAAGATTCACCTTAGGCCTTAACATTAAAGCTATATATAGCTTACAGAAGTATTGCATCTGAACCACTCAAAGTAATGGACAGAATCAGTACTTTCACCTAAATTAGATAGGATTTGATTCTAGCGGACCCAATTGAAAGTTAAATCTCTTTAGAACATAAGATACCTATGGCATGTTTAACATAGGCATCTCTGCCACGGAAGTATAGCATCGGACTAGAACCACTCAAAAGTAATGGACAGAATTTTGTACTTTCACCTAATTTGGATAGAATTTGATTCCAGCAGACCCAATTGAACATTAAATATTTTTAGAACATAGGGGAAAGGACCCAGTAGTTGAGCATGTTCTAATAGTTGTTATAGAGTTTGTTGATTTAATGCCCAATATTTTTAACAATATTGAACCAATAGTTGTGACTTTAAAGTTGTTAGTGTTGATGATAACTACCAATAATTGAATAATATGTATTCCTTAGATCTAAAAAGCAACAAATCATGTGATGCCACATCAGCGCACCAATAAAACATGATTTAGTGCACAAGTATCGGTCTTACTTTTTCTTTGGACCTTTTTGGACACCTCGACAAAAAGCATTCTGATGTGACATCATATCTGATGATGTGGCCCTGAAACCTTAGTTATAAGCAGGGGTGTTTCCAAGCAAGCTTCTGTAAAAAAATGGATTTTTTTTTAAATTTCCATATAGGATTTTGAGAAGCGCGAAGCTAGGGTGCTCAACTACTGGGTCCTCTCCCCTAAGATACTTTTGGCATATTCAACATATGCAGGTAATAGTCATTTTGGGGTAATTAAAGCACGATAAGTCCTATCTAAAGGAGCACCCTTTCTTTTATATCTGTTATGCCACCTTAAATTGATTAAAACTGTGTAAATGATTTAATCTGAATAGGGTTGAGGAAAGTGGTGCTCTGGAGCTAGGTGAGGAAGACAAATAATCATTTTTCATTGTTGCCCTTGGAGCTGCACTTTTTCTCCTGCAATTTGAATTTGATTAGTACTCTTTGCCATTTTGTGCTTTATCAATCTTTTTAGCTCTCCTTGGTGCCTGCTGTATTAATTTGGCTTTTAGCTATATTGTTTAGAGTTTTTGAATTCTTTTGATGTTGAATGGTGTTTTGCTTCCTAAGTCCGCAAAAATTAAATGTGGTAAAGTGTTTGTTTATTTATTTTTGGTGAGCAGGAATGTAATATCAACTTTAAGGTTAAAACCTTACAACTTCAACATAGTCCCCACTAGCATCAGACTGCAACTATTATCACAAAGTTAAATGTGGCATGATTGTCTATTATTCTGAACTGAATCTTCAAAAGACAATAATGAATTTTGCATATAATTCAATATACTTGTAAATTTCAAACAGCTGAATAGAATTTCTACTTACCATGAAGGACTTCGTCCAAATTTCCACCTGGTAGAAAGTCATATATTAGTAGCTTTGCTAAAGGAGCATTACAATATCCCCGAAGATTCACCAAATGTCGATGTTTGACACTCCCAAGGATTTCAAGTTCCCTCTCAAAAACCCGATCAGAGCCTAAAGTAGTTTTTTCAATCTTCTTCAAGGCAAAGGCATTGCCATCATCCATGACTAGCTTGTAAACAGTTCCAAAGCCTCCAGAACCTATGATATTTTCATCATCTAGAGTTTCTATTTTTCTAAGAATGTCTTTTGAAGAATAAGGCAAATCCCCATGGAACATGACCACAGATGTGCCTGCCATCATTAAAATTAATGTGAGAATTACAGACAAACTACAATTATACGGGTCAACCAAATCTAGTAAAAAACAAATTCAATATTTTTGTTCATGGGATAAAGATGAGTCCCATTAAAATATGGACATAAGATTCTCCTTAATTTATACTCCAGATTTTTATAGTCCATAAAACCACACATATAATATGTACCTTCATCAACATTCAATGCTGGTCTCCTGCGCACTTTACAAAACTTGTGATATAGATAACAACCCCAAAAGCACATAAGAGCTACAAGAAGTGAAATTCCCACGGTTGCAACAGCACTTATAAGCACCTTAGTTGAGTATCTACCATTCCTCTTTGAAATTGGAAAATGCCCTGCAACAATATCAACAAGAAAAAAAACATCAAAGAAAAGTAAGCTGTAATGAGCTGCAATAAACAAAAGCATTCAAGTCCTTTAAGAAAAAAATGCTGATAATAGAGGACAGATGAAGAAAGAGAAGCAAATAAAAGAAAGACATTGACATCCCAAGTAGAAAGAAAAAATGTTAAAAACATGAATTCTCTGCTAAGAAGGTATCATTAACACATAGAGTCAAAACCTGTGTAGGTTTCATTAAGTGTTCTTGAACAATGGTTGAACATAAAAACATCTATATTAATTATAAACTATATAACAAGGAATTAAGGCTTACACACTGAAGCAATCTTGAACCATGGTTAACATGAAGGCATACAAATACTCTTCGAGATGGTGTATGGCTGTAATTATCAAAAATGCAAGCATTTGCAGAATAACCAATCTTTCAGTTATCCTTGTATAACTGGCATTTTGCCAATCATGAATAATTTTAATGTTCTTTCTAATTAGAAAGAAAAACCTCTGAAATTTTAGCCTAACCACTGTGACAGTTTTCTTACACATAAAGTCAATTAGAACAATGCAAAATATGATGTAGAAGACAGTATAAACTTACCTTGGTTTGGTGCACCAAATACTCCAGGAACAGGTGGTTCAGAACTTGGAACAAGTCCATCAAGATCACTTTTGCATATTGCATTGACTTGTTTACCACATAGCCCAAGATTGCCAACAAATCTGCAAAAAGGACACTTGATGTAATTAGTTGCCGCCAGAAACTACATAAAGAACAGAAATCTGGTTCTTCCATACTACGCATATGCAATCACAAGAAAGCAGAGTCTCAGTTCTCTGGATGCACAATAAGGTCGATGAAATATCTCCTTTTAATGACCTAGATATTCCATTATTATTATCATTTTGTAACTCATCAATTCAATTGGAAGAGGATCTTATCCATTTTCATTGGGAACCACAAGTTGATGGATTTTCCATTGTACTTGTTTTCTTAGCAGGATTTTAACCTGCTTTAGCTGCTTGGTCAGTCACTTGAAATCTGTGATTGTTGCATTTCTTGACATTGGCAATGTACGGTGGCCGATTGGGATTATTTGTTTCTCGAGGTATTCCGCTTTTCTTTCTCATGTGGGAGTTGGAACTAATTCTTGTTTACCCACTTTTACCCATATGTGTGGCTGGAGTGAGAGTTGGGAAGACATCTATATTTGGCAATAAAAATTCTTTTGTATACTGCAGGTGGTTCCATTTTTCTCTTAATGGGAGCTTTAAGTATTGGCATCTATGGATCTAACGGACCAACATAAATTTCAAACTATTAGCTAAAAAAGACTATCCCAACACACTTGAAATAGAATTATATTTAGAGTTTTTGATCGCTTATGCAATAAAATTGCCGATCTTCCATTTACATTAGGTTACTATATATCATGGGGAAGCATATTATAGTATATCATATTTCTTTATTTCGGCAAAATAGCATCAACAACATCGAGTCATATTCTAGCTCTTGTGAAAGCCGCATAAGCCTCAATTGCTTGTTTCTTACCTTTGGCTTGTGCACAATCAGCTTTAGCTAATCCAATATTTTCTTGTGCCTCTTGAAGATCAATATCAATACCTTTTTCTGCATTCGTTACCAATAATGTGATTTCATTATTTACCACTGGGCATTGACTCGTATTTTCATGACACCTATATCCAAAGCTGTTACAATTGCAATATGGTTGAGTAATACACCAATTTGACCACTACTGGTAGTTAGTAACTTAGTATTATTTCTTGAACTTTTGAATCTCAAAGAGCTCAACTAGTAGTCAATATACAAATACTTGGCCTCATTTTATTTCTTTAAAATTCATAGCCTTTGTAGTAACTTCATCGATGTTACTTACTATTCAGGTAGATCAATTAATGCTTGAAAAAGGATCATTTGAAAACCTCTAATTGTTTCTATTACACTAACATATTTACTAGGGGAACCAGTGAATACCTCTGAATACCTCTTTCTTATAAATGAAAATGTAGAATTGATTTGCAGGGTCCTCAAAGTCTATAAACACAAAACATAATAATCAACTAGTGGATAACATGTTTGAACTATTGAGCATCATAAGCACAACCAACCAAACACAACTCACTTCCATCAATTCGTCTTCTTAGATAAGTTGGAATATTACATCTTAGTATACTAAATATAAGTTAGATAATTAAATATAATAAATAATTTTTCATATAGAATAAAACAAACGTTAGTTTTGTGGTAGTTAGTTGTGTGGAGAAGTTTTGTACAAGAAACCACAGTCTTTATTAGCCAATGTATATCAATCTAAAATTATCCTAAATGAACATCAATACATTATTACATATTATTCGGTGTTATTCATTTGTGCAACAATGGTGTAAAAATCTGTGTGTATTTTCTCTACCAAATTCAATAAGATAGACCTGCTAAAAAGTTCATTAGGACAAAAGTGTCCACTTATAATTACACTAAACAACAACCATTATCATCAATCAGTCAACATGTTCTACCTATTAAGGATCACAAGCATAACCAACAAAACACAAATCGCTTCTATCAATTAGTCTTCTTAGATAATCATCAATTAGTTGATAACATGTTCAAACTACTTAAGTACAACCAACCAAATATAACTCACTTACATCAATTAGTCTTCTTAGGTAAGTTGGAAAATTGCATCTTAATATGTAAATATATGTTAGATAATCAAATACAATAAATAATTGTTAGTATAGAAAAAACAAACATTAATATTGTGGTAGTTAGGTGGGTGAAGAAGTTTTGTACGAGAAACCACAAGCTTTATAAGCCAATGCATAACAATGTAAAATTATCCCAAATGAAAATCAATACAGTGTTACATATTTTTTGGTGTTATTCATTTATGCAACAATGGTGTATTAATCTGAGAAATAAAACAAACGTTAATTTTGTGGTAGTTAGTTGGGTGGAGAAGTTTTGTACGATAAACCATAGTCTTTATAAGCCAATGCATATCAATGTAAAATTATCCGAAATGAACATCAATATAGTATTACATATTATTTGGTGTTATTTGTTTGTGCAACAATGGTGTAATAATCTTTGTATTTTCTCTGCCATTCAATAAGATAGACTTACTAAAAAGTTCATTAGGACAAAAGTGCATACCCATAATTAAACTCCATAAACAACAACCATAATCGTCAATCAGTCAAATGTTCTACCTATTAAGGACCACAAACATAACCAACAAAACACAGATTACTTCTATCAGTTAGTCTTCTTAGATAGATAATCATTAATAAGTCAGTAAAATGATTGAAATACGTAAGCACAACCAGCCAAATACAACTCATTTCCATCAATTACTCTTCTTAGATAAGTCGGAATATTACATCTTAGTATAGTAAATATAATAAATATTTTTTTGTATAGAAATAAAACAGATGTTAATTTTGTGATAGTTAGTTGGGTGGATAAGTTTTGTACAAGAAACCCATAGCTTTATAAGCCAATGCATATCAATCTAAAATAATCCCAAATGAACATCAATACTGTATTACATATTATTCAGTATTATTCGTTTGTGCAACAATAGTGTAATAATCTATGTATTTTCTCTACCAAATTCAATAAGATAGACCTGCTAAAAAGTTCATTAGGACAAAAGTGCACACCTATAATTAAACTCCATAAACAACAACCATAATCATCAATCAGTCAACATGGTTTACCTATTAAGGATCACAAGCATAACCAACAAAACACAAATCATTTCTATCAGTTAGTCTTCATAGATAGACCTCCTGAAAATATCACTGGAACAAAGCATCAATCTATAAATCATACTACCCAAGCTTGACTGAAGACTATATATCTTTGAGCTAGACATCACACAGTGCAGTGAAATTGCTCCTTGGCATCATGAGAATGGTTCACTAGAACAATGCTTCCCCTACCCCTAAATTTGCATTATCCTCCCTTAAAGCATTAATTATCGTCTTCCATCATGTACCACAACAAGAATCAACTATGGACCCCTAAAGGAAATGGAGTAAGGAGTGAAAGAAAATCTAAATTGCAGACCATGACTGCATATCAACAAGGTTTATACCAAACGAGTCCCAACATAACATCGGATAATGTCCATGGGATAGGATCTCAGGCTAAGGGTTTGGTTATTTAATCCAAGAAGGAAGCAAGGTAAGAAACTTGGATCATAACATCAATGGTTATGAACCTCCAAAATTGAGAGGGAGATCTAGTAACAAACATTCTAATAACAGAGCTTCAATACAAATCAACATAAATACTAATTGAAAATGAAATGCCAACACTATATTAACCAACAACATAAAATGCCATACTCTATTTATAACGAAGAGGAAATAGAGAAGATTATAGAAAGTGACATGTTTCATTTCCAATAGGCTAAAAGGTTAATCAAGGGAAATAATTTTCAATATTATTTTATGTTGGGCCCGGTAATTTCTAACAAAGGGGCAGCTTAAATAAATCATTGTTAAAATTTAAAAAAAACCATTTTTGACACTAATAAAATAATATAAAAAAAATATTCTAAATACTTATGGAAATCAGACCCATAGGCCCATTTGGAGTGCTACAAAAAGACAGTGTTTGGAGTCGTTTGGCATTCAATGTTTTTGTCATCATTTGGGCATTTAATTTCTAGAATTTAAGCTATGTTCAAGTTTGCATCCAAGGACAAAAAACCTTGGCTGTTTTGGAGGTCTTGGATGACAAAGCCGTCTTGGATTTTCACTATTGGATTTAGGGACAAAATCCCTCATCTCCAACATTGGCAATTCCATCCAAGAGTTGCATGTGAGCTGATTGAATCATTTTAAGATTTGAGGTTTGTGATTTGAAGGGTCTCCATTGCAGATTTTAGAATTCGTTGCACTTATTCATTGCCATTTCATTATAGATCTAATGTGTCACATTTAGAAGAGAGTTTCTAGCAACCTCTACAACTGAAAATTGGGAGTTATTACCATGATCATAATTTGCATGATATTCAACAATTATTGCCGCTGAAGATAGGGCACCAGATTCCAAGAGGGAGATTTGTTGTTTTTGGTAAACAGTTAGTCATCATTGTTGCAGCGACCAACATATACAGCCACTTACTTGAACATATCAACATTGGGTGGGCAGATCCAATGTTGGGAAGTGCAGATCTGTCCTATTTTTAGACGTTGGATCACTTTTCCAGACTATAATTGATTGCACCAGCCTTGGAGGATGATCTAACATCAGTTCAGGTGAGTTTCACCAGCATTTGTTGTTGTTTGCAGGTATTTAGGAGGGTTTGGGCAGCTGCACTACCTCTAGTTGATTGTTCCCAGCTGCCATGTTACCTTTCTAGATCATTTGCTTCCCCATTGCTGCTGCTACAACACTTCTACAGTCAGTTCAGCAACCAAACTTGCCAAATATTCATCATACAGGGTTCCTACAACATGTGGTAGCTATACATTCATCATTTTTTGCCAAAATCATTGTTGTAATTCTAGAATTGTGTACATAAATCATTGTAAGTTGCTCCAGCAGGTTGCAAATCAAATAAAGTATTTTTAAGGTCATAAATTGGTGTTTAATTCAAATCCAGGCATGTTTGATATCCTTCGGATCCATAGTTCTGTAGTTGTTGGTATTTGAGGGCTCAATTCATTCATTTTCAGTTATATCAGCATTAAGTTTAGATGTATGTGAGCATTGACTATTCAGAGTTTAGTGTATTGCGTATCAAGGGTGTTGAGCCATTTCATATCAGACTTTAACCAGCACTTTCATTTGGGTTATTTATCATCTATAGATTGAATTTTGCTATTTCGGGTGAAGTTGAAGTGGTATTCCAGCTATAGAAGGTTAGATAAGAAGTTTCCAGCAATTTACTTCTATTTTTGGTTTCATGTTCCAGTTTGTGTTTTGCATCAGAGATCAGAAAATATACAAAATTCCTGAAAGGGGACATTAGAGAGAGAGAGAGAGAGAGAGAAAACCTCTCTTCGGGACATTAGAGAGAGAGAGAGAAAACCTCTCTTCGCTAAATTTAAAAGGCAACAAAAGACAGTGAGGATAAGAGAAGAATAAACTATGAAAAACAATTAAAACAACTATAGTTAAACGAAGGTTGTGGATATTCAAAAGTATGTTTCATTTGAATAAAACAAGTTTGTTTCATTTGAATGAAAATATGTTGCAACCCTACAAAACTCAATGTGTAAATTTTCATCCATTTATCATCAAATTGATCATCGGTTTCATGCTGAACCAAGTAATTTGTGATTTCCCTGGTCAGTTTACAAGGTTATCTTGTCATGGTCTATGCTTCAACTAAAATATGTCATAGATGCAGCAGCGATATTAAATCCTTTGACATCTAGAAACTCCTTGACCTTATCATATACGCCATAGAGAAGACCTTTGAGATATTTGATATTGATGAGGACGTTATCAGAAGAATTTGTTTCAAGGAAAGTTTTCTAAAGTGACGAAAATAACTTTTGAAATCATTCAAATAACACAATTTAGTATTGTACATGATTTTTACATTAGTTTCAACTTTACTAATGTATGGCAGATAAAACTCATTGATTAGGAACTGGGTAAGACTATGGATAGGATCAGCAATATGGTAGACTAGGGCATCCCAATTCTTTGTCACACCCTCATTGTCTTCAAGTTTCTTATGTGACAAGAGATGAAGGTTGAAGTGTATATAGACCAAATCCTCTTCTTTTTTTGCACCCAAACGGTTGCACTTGACCAAGTGGATGGAGGAGTATGTACTTCATTTCCACTCAGCTGAAGAAGAACTTACAACCTGTTGAGTTTGCATACAACATTTAGTATTTAATTTTACTTGCCGATAATATAGCATAATAGCATTGAGTGAAAAATGAAAAAATAAATTAAAAAAAGAAACATACTTGGGAGAGTATTTTAATTGCAAGAGGCTGCAAGTAATTGGAGCCTTGACCATGTAGATAGCACCATTCATCAGCATTTTCCTATAGTTGTCTAGAAGAGCGGAAACATCATGATGTTTTGAAGATATGAAGTGGCCAAATTCGCTCAAGATGACACTTTGGATATCTTCGTCTCAAAATATCTTTCTAAATGCAGCCTTATAGCCAGCAACAACCTCCCCATCCCTATATGGTGGCACCCTCCTCAGCAATGAAATTACCTCTTTGCTATAATACTTTGGTGACAAAGCAAATGCTAAGAGATGTAAAGGGGTGGTCATCTTATTAAACAGTCAACAATAATCTTTTGCACAATTTTGAAAAATATTTTTGTTGGGTCATGTTCCTTGGCATCTATTATTGATCTTATTTTCTCCAGCATGGAGGCCATGCCATCATAAATTTCACCCAAACATGGGCGATCAGTATCAGCATACCTAATCATGCTCATGATGGGCTGGCTGAAATTCAAAACATATTCCACACGAGCCCACCACTCATCATCTAAGATCAATTCTTTTACTTTTTGGGCTCTTTCTATGCTTGATTGCCTCCATACACTCCACAAGTTGTTGATGACCATAGAACTCAAGGCCTCTCACACCTTCACAAGTTCTCTTAAGATGATTGTGTGAGATGCAAATCAAGTTTCGGCAACCTAAGATGGTATAAAAATACATGTTTCAAATCAACAATGAAAAAATAAATTAAAAATTATATTAAAAATCAAATTTAAATTACCTTCAATAACTCCAACTTGGAGAAGGTTTTGAAAATGCCTTGTGACATGATGATTAGTCACAAACATTTGGATTTCCTTGCCCTCCACGTAGATTTGTTTGACCCACTCAATTTGTGTGCCAATCTTTTGCAATATCAAATTGAGTGAGTGGACTACACATGGTGTCCAAAAAATGTGACTATATGTACCCTCCACTATAGACCTAGCTACCCTACAATTTTTAGCATTGTCCGTTATGACTTGGACAACATTTTCAGACCCCACCATTTTAATGAATTCTATGAGGATATTGGCAATAAAACTTGCATCTTTTATCTGCCCCTCACAATCGACTGCCTTCAAAAACATCGACCCTTTACGGGACACTGCTATAACATTTATCAATGGTATATTTTTGCAAGCTTTCCATCCATCAAAATGATGGACACACCTGTTTCAAACCATGTATCTCTAATTACTCTCAATGATGCCTCTACCGAAGTTTTCTTCTTTGCCAGTAAGGTGGTTCACACCTTTTCATACCCAGGATTGACATAATCAAAAGTTGTATTGGAAATGGTCATCACCATTTCCCACCAATAAGGTGATCTAACAAGGTTGAAAGGAAGCCCATTGCCATAAATGCAATGAGTAATGCTTTGATCTGCAATCTCCCTTGCTTCATTTTTGAAGGCATTCTCCAATGGGCCTCTTTTTAGTGTAACCAAAACATTATATCCTTCAGAAGATAGTGGCATTTGCATGAAAGGATGTGGGCATTTCAAAAGATAGTAGCATTTGCATGAAAGGATGTGGGCCATCCGATTGTGATAAGCCACTAGGAGGTATTTGCAAGCTTCTCTTGGCAAGAGGATGTGCAATAGATTTATTACATGCCATGTCACCCTCCTCTTGTTCTTTAATATAAGACAATATTTGGTGTTTTGGCAACCCTTTTTTATTTGGCCTAGGGCAAACTTTATTCCTTGTAAAGGACTAGCGCATAAATGAGCCTTCATTAGAAAGTACGAGCTCTTATACTAAGTTCCACACTGGCTACAACGCCAAACATAACCCCCACCACCGGGAATTTGTTGAATTATTGTTGTATGTTGCCAAAGAGGTAACAATGCATCATATTTCAATTGACTCTCTGCATCTAGGCCAACAGAATTAGAACTACCGGCCATTCTATAAGAAAATAAAATAAAACAACATTACAAATTAACAACACAACTATTTTTTTTAGAAAAAAATTGCATTATAACCCCTTATTATGCATAAAGGTTCTTAAAAACAATCAAAACTTACCAAAAATAAATAAAAAAATCTTGAATTTTTTTTTTAAAACTTGAAAAATCTTCAAAAAAAATTATTGAAAATTTTAAAAAATGAAAGATTCACTTTGATGGTTAGATCTTCTTTGTGCAGTTATTTCTCCCTTATTGCTATACATCTAACTCCTTTGTAGCTCTCACCTTCAAAAAAAAAGACACAAACCTTCAAAATCCAACTATTGCAGCTTGGAGGCAAAAAATGGTGTTTGTGCCCTTTTGTGTTTGTGAAATTAGTTCTTTTAGGGCGACCAAGGCATTTTATCTTTTTTCGTTTGAAAAGCTTTATTTGGTTTAAGTGACTTTTTGGGTGGCTGAGGCCGCAGGTCCTCCTAGGTATGCCCAGGGTTTTGTTCGAGTGAACTTGATGTTGCAAGGTGTGTGCCCTTCGTCTCCTTGTGTTGTGCAGCGTAGCACTTGGGTTCGTGACATGGCTTAACCACCTCTTGTGGATTCAATAACTCCGACGGTTGTATCAAGCATTAACAAGTCAATCTTTTGGTGCAACAGCAGTTGTCTGTGCAACAATTGGTATCAGAGCCTGGGTCACAGGTTCAAACCCCTCGCTTGCGTTGGGGGGATTGTTGCAAGGTGTGCACCCTTCGTCTCATTGTGTTGTGCAACGCAATGCTTGGGTTCGTGACATGGCTTAACTGCCTCCCATGGATTCAATAACTCTAGTGGTTGTATCAAGCATTAACAGGTCGATCTTTGCATGCAACAACAGTTGTCTGTGCAATAATTGGTATCAGAGCCTACGTCACACACAGGTTTGAACCCCTCACTTGCGTTGGGGGGATTGTTGCAAGGTGTGCGCCCTTCGTCTCATCCAGTAGAACATGCACGATTTCTTGAACTGTGCTGCACAATTATCAGACCATATTATATGTTGATCGTATTCTATGCCCCTCTGAGCCAAACCACTGTAGAACATCTGGAAGCAACCTTGCACAAACTCTGGAGAATGTGTGTGATCATCACTAATGTAAAATTGGTACTCCCTCAATACCTTCCTTTGCTCATCTCTACTATCAGATGCATGAATGAATGCTATGTGCACAAATATCGAAACTTGTGTGGATTTTTAATACTGTGACTAAACCTCATGTTGTGGCTGTAGAGTGTATTTCTCTGCAAAGTCAACCACGGATACTATGCTTCCAACTGGAAAGGTGTCCTTGCATAGCTTGAATTGCATGTCCAACCATCGGGCTCTATGGGTATGCATTGCATACTCAGACAGTATACTATGACGAAATGTGGTCATAAATTGGTACACTGGAATCTTCTCAATAACCAAATCACACACTTTTGCTTGAGACCCATCTTTTGTAGCATATGCCACTGTTTTATACTTCCAAAACTCTACTATTTTTTGTCCCACCTCATCTGTGCTTTCCATATGTTGACATACTGGCATACGTTGGAAGCCACTGCAATGCTCGCATGAACCATCCAAGCATGTTGTCCTATAGAATATTTGGCCATCCTCTATTTCATATTATTTTTTTGATAAGAACTCTCTTGAAGATTTTGGTGGTGTTTCTATGCCACAATCCTGCAAAACATCGTTAGTATGCAAATCTAAACATATAGAACAATAAACATCATAATGGTTAGAAAACTCAATATGTAGTCTACAACAAGAAGTAGTGCGTGTGTGATTTATCTCGACATAAAAAGGTTTAAGCATTTCAAAAAATCTTTGAGAAATACTAATTTGAGGATAAAAATTTTCAAATTTTCGAAAAAATTGGGTTTGAGTCATATCCAAAAAATGCTTTGGATTTGGCTCACGATTTCGACTACCGATTCTCCTTCTTACCACATCCCTTTGATTCGGAGACAGCCTTGTGTTATTCTTCCAATACTCTTCAATTAGTGTTCTCAAGGCTTGGACAACTTCTTTATCTTTTCGTGACAATCTCCCTGAGAATGCCCATAATTCATTTGTATCATTGCCCTCAATTCTTTGTTGCCTTTGAATGGCTCTTGATAAAGTTTTTCTACTAATTCTCGTTTGTTCACTAGTCTTTTTAATTAGACGAGCCCTCTTTGTTTGACAACTTACCAAAGTCGATGTAATGACACGTCGGGTGACATTACTATCCTTTGAGCGTGAGGTCTTACCCACACTCTCATAAGCATCCATTAGATTCTTCACAATAGTGTCTTCACTCGATGCATTCGATGTTCTCAACCCAAGAGTCTTCATGATGTTCTTATACTTTACACCCCGCATCATTTCAACAAATAGTTGACATCTTGCAGTCTCTTTTATCCTTTCAAAGAATCGTTCCCAAATCTTATCAGCATATCTTCTACAAGTGCGTCTTGAAATCTTACCTTCCATGTGCTGCAAAATCTCATCATCAATATTAATCAGATACTTTTGCTTTCTACGCAAAATTCTAGGTGGTGTTCTCCTAGGTACATACATCTCAACATTAGGAATTTCATCAATATTTAATTGAGGTGGGCTAGATTGTGTACCTTCGATCGAAGGTGGAGAAGAAGACATACCTTGCGGTTCACATGGGGATGATGGCATACCTTCTTCATCAATTCTGAGAGATGATGTACTCTCAACTTGAGATGTGTTGGATGGTGTCCAACAATATTCACTTGCAGTACATGGTGTCCCTCCATATTCACTTGCAGTAGATGGTGTATGTCCATATTCACGTGTGCTTGATGGTGTCCCTCAATATTCACTTGTGCTTAATGGTGTCCCTTCACATTCACTTGTCATAGAGGGTGTGTCTCCAACTACGGTATCTAAATCTGTCTTACAACGATGCTTTCGCATTCGTGCCTATTGTGCAGCGCAATGCTTGGGTTCATGACATGGCTTAACCGCCTCCCGTGGATTCAATAACTCTGGCGGTTGTATCGGGCATTAACAAGTCGATCTTTGCGTGCAACGACAACCGTCTATGCAACACTTGAGGCGCCCAAGAAGAACCCTGGGCATACCCGATCCAAATTTGCCATGTACTCGAACCCGGTCTGATATAGGGGGTATATAGGCGTACCCTGCAACTTAGGTTCTAACCAATCTAGGTTGGCTTTTAAAGTTGCAAGCTTGTTATCCATGGTATTGAGTCTTTGATTGGTCTTGTTAAATTGATCTCCTAATGAATGAAGATTGTTAACAGATTGCTCAGAGATAGTTTTTATTTTCAAACAATCTTTTCTGATTTACTTTACATAATTACTATTCTCATAAAAAAACTACAAATTTGTATCACTTTTACTTATTCTATCAACAACATTCCTTATATACCAAACATTTTCACAAATCAAAAAAATTCTTGCAAATGACTTGAAAATCCAACTAGATAATTTATATGTTTGTAATCTAAGCCAGGGTCTTTTTCATCAGCCTTGGAGGGCTAGAAAGCGTACTTAAATGGCTAACTAACCCATCGGTTGTCTTATGACTCCTTTTTAAAGGTGGCCATCTACCCCCCTTGTACAAAGAAACATCACTTCCTTTATAAAATTCTAGAATGTTATCTCTAGGCAATGACATGGACATATGAGTAAAAGCCAAATCTTCAATTTGGGTCAACCCTAGATTTAAAGGTTCTTTTTCAACTACAGCAAATAATTAGGCTTTTCTAGTTGATCTACTACTTTTATCAGTATCTAGTCTTCTACTAGAAGACCTTGTTGAGGTTAAGCTTGGGCATGCAAAAGTAATATTGGCAAAATTCTTCAATCTAGGTCAACCCTTGATTTAAGGGTTCTTTTCCAACTTCAGCAAATAATTAGGCTTTCCTAGTTGATCTACTACTTTTACCAGTATCTGGGCTTCTACTAGAAGACCTTGTTGAGGTTAAGCTTGGGCATGCAAAAGTAATATTGGCAGAATTATGAGAGGCTTCCAGGTACTATTTCTATAGAATTACCTTGGACTTTATGAATTATGTTTTTAGGTTGTATCATATTAGGGGCAACACTTTTCAACCAATCAATTTTCCACTCAGGTAGAATTTTGATGGTATTCATATGGCCTGTCTATAATTGCACGTCTCCATTAAGTTGTTTGGTATATGAAAGTGTCTCCAAGATTCAGGGATGATTAGTATTTGTCACACTATATGGTACTTGAATTTGAACATTTAGTTACTTGAATTTTCCATTTCCTATGTCTGAAATAGAACACATAAGGAGTCACAAAGATGTTAACTTCATCCATTTTCGAGTTATTTTAGTCTATATAGTGTCATGTGTGTCGAAGAATATATAACCTATTTGATATCTTTCTCTTTGTGATAGAACAAAAACTCAATATGAGTAGGCTTTTCAACTATCTTCTTTGTCTTGCCAAAATGACAATGACATTTGTTTCAAGTATTATGCCAACCTTACTATTTTTGCCAAAGACCATGGATGTAATGAAGTAAAATATGGTTCTTTGGATTGTTGGGTTATTTTGTCTATGGGTTAAAAATATTTGGAAAATTCAAATATGCAAGTGTCCAAATCCAAGTACTATATAGTATGACAAATACCAATCATTCTAAAATCTTGAAAACACTTCCATATGCTAGACAACTTAGTGGAGATGTCCAGTTACAAAAAGTCCATATGAGTACTATCAAAATTACACCTAAGTCGAAAATAGACGGGTTGAAAACGGCTGCCCCTAAAATGATTGAGCCTAAAAAACCAATCCATAAACTCCAAGGTATTTCTATATAGATATTAACTAGAGGCCTTTCTCAAAATTATGCCAATCTAACCTCTCCATGCCCAAGCTTTGCTTGAGCAAGAACTTCTTTTAGGAGACCAAATTCTAGTAAAAGTAGTGGATCAACCAGAAAAGCCTAGTTATTTGTTGAAGTTGAAGAACCCATAAATCAAGTGTTTGATCCAAATCAAAAAAATAAGGCACATGTTCAAGATGAATATTTGCATTTTCCTCATATGTCCATGTGATTGCCCAGAGATAACACTCTAGAATTTTATAGAGAAAATCTTTGTACAAGGGGGGTAGATGGCCACCTTTAAAAGGTAGTCATAAGGCTATTGATGTGTCAATTAGCCATTTTCAACACACTTTCCAACCCTACAAGGCCAAAGAAAAAGAATCTGACTTAGATTACAAACATAAAAATTATCCAACCAAATTTTCAAACCATCTGCATGAAAATTTTGATGACTTGCGTAAAGATGTTTTGTATATAAGGAATGTTGTTGATTGAACAAGTACAAAGTGTGATAAAAGTTTGCAGTTTTCTTATTGTTATACCCAAAATGAAATTTTTGGCATTCTGCTTAAATTGAGCTAAACAACGTAAAAATGCCATCTAAAGTATGTTTTAGGTCAAACCAAATATGAAATCCTTGTGGGTTTCTGTCAAGGAACCTATGGTTAAAATTTTGAAAAAACGAAAATTAGGGTTTTACACCCCTATTTTTATGGAAACCCTAAAAATAGGACCTTCCCGGAAATGATTGAAAATAATTCTGATAGGATTAATTGCCTTCACGATCACACTGATCAAGTCAGAATTATCAAAAATTATGTTTTACTCTGGTGGGTCTATTTCTATTTTTCAGGAACAAAGTTAGGAGCTCCGCAGCCATTAATGGCAGATTGGCCAGTACCAGGTGCTGAAAGCTAAACCTCAAAAGCTTCAACGAAGAAACCATGGCGGAAAAGGATGAAAATGATGCGTTCAACGAAGGAGATTCTCAAAACGGAAAAGGCCAAAATTTGGCTAAGTCTGGAAGGTGCACGTTTTGTCTACCAAGGCAAAACACAGTCTACAGTGGTTAAAAGCGCCCCTCTTGAAGAAAGGCGCCCTTGAACCTCAGAGGGCAAATCAAATCATCTGGCAGTGTCAAAACAGTCATCCTCTTCACTTTCATACTAGCTCGACAACGAAACAATCAGCAAGATTATCTGATTCAGCAATCATTGACCGACCGTCAGCGAAGTATGGAGGATCCATTGACGACAGAAGTGCCAAATCTGAAAGCTTCAAGGTAAAAGCGCCCTTGCTGGCCAGGGGCGCCCCTCAGTTGCAGACATCAGATGAATCCAAGAGCTGTAGCTTTATACATAATATATTTCCAGCTTCCTCCCGGCTATGTGATCAATCTAACAACAAGTCCACAAGACACACCAGACGATCACGAGATGAGATCAAGCAGAAAAAGCCAAATTTGAAAACCTGGAAAGATAAGCCAGAAAATGGCTAAGGCATGGCTAAAAGCGCCCCTCTCAAGGAAAGGCGCCCTTTCCTAAAGGTGTCCAGATTCAGTCGGAATCTTCACTGCCTCCCAGGATGACCTTCTCAGCTATGACCTATCTCGTCAGCGAGACTATCAGCAAGAACTTCCGACAAATCAATCGACTGATGAAGAAGGTCAAAGACTGGCAGTCCACAACTAAGATGAAACCAAGCAAAAGCTAAAAGCGCCCCTGCTGGCCAGGGGCGCCCTTTAGTTTGGAGGCCCAAAACTTGCCAACTGCCACTGCAAAGTCAGGCATCGTGAACAAGACTGAACCATCTACCCGACGCATCATCAAGCAGAATCATCTGATTCATCAAACATCGGGAACGTCAGATCAAAGCAAAGAGGGTCTGAAAAGGTCAAAACGAAGAACGAGTCAGTGAAAATTGACTAAGGCATTGTCAAAAGCGCCCCTTTCAAGAAAAGGCGCCCTTCTTTCTGGAGACCTAAACTCAGTTTTCTGAGCTAACCTCTCCCAGGCATATCTAATCACATTGATCCTGCCTCAACAACAGAACTGTCAGATACTGCTCGAGAACTGTCAGATACTGCTCGAGATCAACTGAGCAACCTGAATCGAAGATCAAACAGGAGCACTTCAGCTTGCAAAATAGGCAAAAAGATCAAACTCAAGGTTGGACGCCTAAAGGAAAGTCAAACAGAAATGTTGACTTGAGTTAGCAAAATTTGGAGCCAAAAAAGAGAAAAACACTCCACAATCAGTGGAAATCATCTTTTGGAACTCCAAATCAAGACTGAATGATGAGTTATCTTCCATACTTTGTGGATCTTAACCCTAATTGCCTTATATTCATGCTAGGCGTCCCTTTTCCTCATTATTCTTTTTGCAGGTTGAAGGATAAAACATCAAGTAGCTCCCAAGAACAAGTTTTCAAGATTTGGTAGGGGTTTTGAACGGATTTTCAATATTTTTGAAGATCATTGGCAGTAAAAGCATTCTTCTCCCAAGATTGCTTCCAGAGACAGATTATTGCAAGTGGCAGTTTATAACTTCCAATCCATCTTCTGTCTATTTCCTCTACTTCTATCTATATTTCTTTTGCATGTCACAGGAAACGACAGATTTTCACAGATCTGACCAACTGGGTATGATCAGCACAACTTTTCAACAAAACCCACATGGTAGATTTTTTCAGAAAAAGTAGCCCTGCTGCCCCTATTTTTTAGGGTTTCCGGAAAAAGTCATAATATTGAAGAACGGACAAACTGGGTTTGTTTGGCTCTGAAGCACGAACAAAACCCATGTGTTAGATTTTTTCGAGAAAAATCACTTTCTGGTGCCCTTGCTGCCTCTGCCACCGAAGAGCTCTTGCATGTCAAAGAAAAACTCGTTTTTTCGAATTTCTGACGATCTGGGTCTGTTTAGAAAATCATTCTTAACAAAACCCATGTCTCAGATTTTTTCGTAAAAAACTACCCCCGGCGAGGCTATTTTTAGCAGTTCCAGAAAAGTGTCAGAACAGGGTCAAGTGCCCAGTCAATATTCAAGGTTTTCAGAATGCAGTACTCTCAGGTACAATACAAGACCAAAGCAGTCTTATACCATGATTACCTGAAAACGACTGATACAGACTTATGGCAGAAAAATCCAGAGGTCAGTTCTGAAGACTTGGAGGGCATGAATCAAATCACATTGCAGAACATCGAAGAATCCGGTTTGTTTCAAGCAGCATCTATTCCAATCACCTTACAAAGCATCGAGCTTGTAATTGCTTGCACTAAGCATTACAACCCGACTACAAGAGAGATCCTGTCAGTTGACGGAAGGGTGATTTGCAACTTGAAGCCAGTAGACATAGAGACTTGTTTTGCAATCCCACCATGCCCTACCAAGAAGGTCATATCAGTGACAGAATGCGAAAAGGCATTCGAGGCTTCAAAAGACAAGTGTTCGCTTATAATGGCTGAACAGTGGCTGAAAACAAAGAGGAACAGTTTGCCCAGAGTAGTTGGTAGAGGAGAATTCAAAGACGAGTACGGAGTGCTAATCACCCTACTCAGCAGAGTCACTGGACAAGAGGAGGGAAAATCCTTCCAGCCGTGGATGTTCTACATTATTGGCAAGATAATCAGCAGCAAAGAACGTTACGACTGGGCCTCCCTGATCAGTGACACACTCCACCAACAATTCACCGGATTTCTAGAAGAGCACCGTTTCCACATGTGTTCATACCTGGTCTACCTGATAGCCTTCCAAGGCGATTTCGGAACATTAAACACTGTGGGAACCCTGGGTGTGCAAAAGGTACAAGAATACTTTCCTCGCTTGGAGTTCACTCTAGCGGAAAGACATTTCAAAAGAATAAATGACCTTTTTACTATGCACACCGTGCACGAGCTAGACCATGAGATGCACGTGCGTATTTCACCAGCAGCTAAGGCAGCAATGGTGGACTGGGCGGATTGGTTCATACAATTCCCCACTTTCACCTACATCCGCGTGTATGGCTATAATGGCCACCCCGCCATGATGCCACGTTACCCCTCAGATAGGGTAGTGTTCATGGAATTCCTGAGGCAATTGGCCGATGTTCACTCTTACCTTCGCGTAAAGAAAAAGGCTGCGGTGAACTTTCCTCTTCAGATGGGACTCTACAGATGCAGAACAGCAGCTGATGCAAGGTTGATAAGCCAAGAAATAGTGAGATTTAATCTCAAGTACCTCATCGACAGGAGGCCATCCTATGACCCCAGAGGCATCTTCGCGGCTCACCTTGAGCAAAGATCATCACATGAACCTTTCATGGAAGATTTTTGGGTCAACTGCGAAGATGAGTTCGAAGTGAGAAGAAGGAACCATAGCAGATTCAAGCTCTCACAGATTGCAGAATTCATGTCAGAAGACATCGAGGGCTGATCTGAAGACGAAGGAGAAGTTATTCTTTCTTCCTTCTTCACGGGTCTAGTAGATTCACAACCACTCGGCAAGGTAGACTGGTACGCGAAAGAGAGTACGTCTATTGAGGAAAGAACGGGTAGAGTAGTTCAACACAGTCAACTCTACCTGGACAGTAAAAGGACAAGGAAGGTAGTACTTCCCCGATCAGAGCCGCCAGCGGTTCGGTCTACACTACCTTCCACGTCTAGGAGGAAACCCAGACAGAAGAAGATGAGCTTTCCTCCAGAAGGAATGCGGATGTCAGGGAGCACATGGGGGAGAAAAGGAATTGCCAGCACAAGCCGGCAAGAGGTACAAGTGGAGGCAGCCACCAATTTGCCTGAGACAGTTGAGACCGTTGCAACTACACAAGAACCAGTGATTGAAATAATCGTTGTAGAGATGGAAACCATTGTAGAAGAAGTTGCAGCAGAAGCGGTGCCAGTGATAGAAACAGAGCCACCAGCTTCACCACCATCACAGAGGTCACAAAGTCCTATTGATTTGGACTCGCCACCACGAGACATTGCCACGGCACAATCTCGTTCTTCTAGCATTCAGGGGACCTATGTTCCTCCTCCCAGCGATGCTAGCCGAGATTCTATCTGGCTGGAAAGCTCGCTTGGGAGGAAGAGGGAGAAACCTTCTTATCAGCTTGACTTCTCTGAATTCCATCATGTCCCACAAGACATGCCGGTAAAGAAGTTGAAGAAGTAGACGCATGTAGAAAAGAATGCAGAGAACGAGGTTATCATAGAGACTACTGCCCCACCTGAAGACAAAGATATACATAATGTGAGGGTTGAGGATTTCACGCTTTCAAAGGTGAACCTTGGAAAGACCACTCGACAGGTGGAGGCAGACCTTCTTGGAATTGCCTCGGCGAGTGTCAAAGAAAGGATGACAAAAGATGGACAAGACAAAGCAGCCTTGAAGGCTGAAATCCGTCAGCTAAAGTTGTACATTTCTGGTTTGATACATGACACTCCAAACTCCTCGGCTTTGCCTCAAGGACTGTTGGATCTCCCAGCTGAAAGGAACCATCATCAGTTGATTACATACGGTAAACACTTGAGGCGTCAAGTGGATGAGTTTGTTGTCAAAGGGCGGTGTGTGTTGACAGAAGCATATCAGCTGAGAGACAGAGCACATGGACTTCGATCAGAAATCCAGAAGTCGGATATAAAGGCAGCTCAAGAGAGGCCGAGAGAGGAGGCGACAGTTGCTGATTTGCAACAAGCATATGAATCAGTTACGACCACAGAAAATAAACACCATCTCTTTGGGTGGAAAGAACAGGTGGCATACAAGGTGAGAGCCTATGATGCCAACTCTGTGGAGCTGATTGACTATAGACGCTTCGTCGCCAATATTATCAACTTCGCAAGAGCGTTGGTAATATCCTTCCCAGAGTTAGAATATCAGCGGGAAGGAGGAGAATATGTGGAACTTGAAACCGTGCAGACACGATTCCAGGATGTCATCCGATCTTCATTCCTTGAAGATCCCAATGGCTGCAAATTGGCCAAAATTGCAGCCATGTCTGTCCAGTTAGATGAAGCAGCTGCCCAATGCATAACCTATCATCAGCAGCTTACGACGGGTGAAGAAATGCTTAGACGCCACATAGTCATCTTGAAGAGCATTAATTGCCCGGAGGCCGAAGAGGTCAATGATTGGATAGAGACTTTGTTGACCAGTGGTGAAGAGGTGTAAAGCACCAAGGGAGGACGTCCTACCCTCCAAATAGCATTAATGATGGCTGAAGTCAACTTGATGCCCCTTTCCAAGTTGACTCCAGATCTCCACAGATCATGCATGTCAGATCCCACTAATCTAGGATGTCTATT